>CM068369.1:237631169-238067483 GCA_034769895.1 Magicicada septendecula
CATGGTCATAGGGATATTGGTACGCATGATCCTGTACAGTTCATGCTCTTCATCGATTAGTCTATCTAAAAAGGTTTCTATCACGTTCACACCGCGATAAACGACCTGTGGTTTGAAAATGTTGCCCTCGTGGTCGACTATGAGGTAGGAAAAACCTGAAGGAAGATGTAACGACTCTGTTGTGGTGGACGATGTGTGTGGAGGAGCATCACAACGATGGCAAGGTACAATGAACGATTCAAAGTCTGCATATATAGCGAAAGGGACTTTATGACAGTACGTGTAATTTTTGAAGTACATAACCTTCTCCTTCTCTTTCGTTGGTAAACGAATTCTTTGTTCACCATACGGTGAACAACGAGGGACATGTTCACTAAGGAGTCGTTCTTCACAGAATCTATGCAGACAGTAGTTGCAATAGAAAGAACGTCCGTTGTGTTTGGTTAGTGAAGATAGTAAGCGGCTAATATTTTTTATTAAACAGTAATGTTTTCGGTCAGCGGTGGTGAGAAGTAATAGATTAAAATGGTGTTGTCTGTCACTGAAAGGAGTTATTCTTAGCGGGTAAATTTCATTTTCTTCGTAACCAAAAACATTTATAGAAATGTTAGAATTGTCTCGTTCGAACTTCACAATATCGCATAGGCGGGTGGGATAAGTTATACCAGAAGTGGTGATACTGTGAATATGTGATTTGTATTTGGATACACGCTCGCTGTCTCTGTGTTGTGGAAACAGTGCGGCCAACACTGACCATATAAAACACATTTGATCGCCTGTATTGTTTACATTGATGATGGATTTAGTACAAGACAATTCAGGAGGTGTACGGATGAAACTGGAGGCGGCCAGCGGTTGGTATCGTGAGAGAACGAGTTCTAACGAGATTATATGATCCAACGCCCAACCGCTACCCTCACGAGTGAATTTATAAATCGATTCGATGATTTTTTCGTACGAAGCTTCTAAACGTTCAGGCAATACGTTCTGATCAGCGATCAATGTCGTATGACATCGTCCATGAAAATAGCCTTCACTCGTCACTTCTTCGTCCTCGTTCGTGTCGGCATTTACAATGTACTTGACAAATCTCGCTTTTAGCGCTATATGCCACTTTATAGTAAGCAAACGTGTCAGTTCGTTTAGAATGTCCGTACGTAACATATCGTGAATTTCATCGAAAAAGGTAATGACATCGTTGACACATTCTTCTTCTTCCTCTACAAGAGGTGTGTAAACGTACGACACCAACGAGCCACGCAACGAATGTTTACGATCAACAGAAAACGTCTGCATTGTTAGAATAACGATAAAAGCAAAATCAATTACTTGCTCACTTGAAGAACATTAGAATACTGATACAAAGTTAGAAAATAAGTAACATTTTATAAGCAGTGCGTGAAAGTTAGCCTGCACGAGACTCGAAGGTGAACGCAGGCAGCGATCACCGCTCCACTTATACTATCTATGATGAGTGCGTGCGCAGCTATTTGTTCCCACTACTGTGCTTTATTTCATACCGACCAATTGACGACAGCAATCCCCACTACGATTGCGCGCGCAGCTACCACTGAGGAAGTGAAATGCAGCGCAACAAACCAACATTCTTGCTTCAGATATGGACGTGCACACATATTCTTTTGCAAGCCGATTAAAAAGCTTTTATAACATCCATCGTCGAGGTAACATTAAATTTTACGTGCGTAAATTTCCGAATACGAACGTGAGATTTTTTGACCTAGCCAAAGCCGGGTTTATTTATGAAGGCGATGATGATGTTGTAAGATGCTGCAATTGTAAAATACGAATTATGGATTGGATGGCGGGTGATGATCCTGTCCAAGTCCATAAGGCGTCAATGCCTACATGTAGTTTCGTTCGTGAACACTTGTAGAAGTCGACGCACGCAAAAACGGCTCTTTTCAGAGCCAACATAAACTCATGTACAAACATACCCGTTTGGGTAGTACTAGTAGTACTCTGTGTTAGTACTATACTAGTACTAATAGTACTATATATATTACTATTACTAGTACTACTACTAAATGTGTGTACACAATTCAATGTCTGACTGATGGCGTCAATGATAAAAAAATAAAACAAAAGATTTCATAAAAATTATACCTATTAAATATCATGACAATTTCGAAGCTGTATCACTTGCATCGCAGATCGATGACACAATGGATGTTTATCGATACGATGATGGGAAACATTTCACACTAACAAAACCGTTACGAAGCACGATACGTTCCAACTTGTGTTCTATGTATTTTGTGAAGAAAAAACGGTTTTGTGGTAACTACTGTACACGTTATAAGTTTGGTGTTGACAAATATCACGGACGTTGTTGGCGTCACATTAAGAAACGTAGCGGTTATCTCCCGCCGATCGTGCTGTTGATGATAATCTCTGATCGTATACACAACAAATCACGATGGCTTCATTTTATCGAAGAGTGTGATCGAAACAATGTACCGATTGAACTCGTGGTTTATGAAAAGAATATGTTCAAGTGTACAGTACGTCACGCGTGGAATTTTATTTCACGTTTCCGACCGATTCCTGAACTGTATCATGCCGTTCAACGTGTTCACGGCTTACATGATTCACACGGACAAATGAACTATGCGACTGTGTACACAGACATGCTCGCCTACGGAAGTTCAATCCCACACGCTTTGTGTTGCATTGTCATTACAGAGCGCACTATTCCGATACGTACAGCGATTGAAATATACAGAAGCGCGATTATGATAGCACCAAAGTGCGCAGTGGATCCTAGCTACAACGTAAGTTTTGACGTGCGCTGCCCGCCATCTTCGTTACCGACACTTGCGAGAGGGAAACAGTTCACATTGGTGAACAACAAGGCGCAGGGATTGTTTTCAGTAGCCTTTCTGAAGGAATCATTGCCTACACTCCGCAAGTATTGTGAATACTTCGGTCTGCAGTATTCACATGAAAAAGGGTACACAGTGAAAGATCGACGTTTATACGAACAGTGGCAACGATGTACAGGTGCTATGGCAGACGAGTTTTGGTTGTTGAACTCGTATCTTATACACCTGCATATGGAGTCGAGAAGTCATCGTCCGATCATAGAACTCAAAGCTAAACACATGTGCGAGCATCTACCCGTAAACGATAACGTCATAGTCGCGGAAATGCACGAGTATCGTGCCAACGTTATACGCAGCGTCATGTTCACAGACATGAATTCCGTCAAGACCGTAAGAGCGTTGGACATGAAACAACACACGCTCATGAGATATTACATCGGTATGAGTCTCGTGCGTAATGGACGTATGAAAATCAGTTTAGCGCATGTTTTAACGTACTTACGCAATCACAAGAAGAACGCGTTGTTTTTCCGTTCGGTCGAGATGATATAACTGGACGTGGAGTGGAAATCTTACTACAGTCACGCGATGGAAAGCAGACGTACCAGAACGGTACCGAGGAGAGTTACATTCAGCACTGAGTTAACGCTTTACCACGTTCCGACGTATTGTGAATCACGGTTCGTACGATATGAGAATGAAACGACAGGTGAAGAACATACAGCAGAGCGTTCGCAAGACTATCGCGAAGGAGTTGCACAGACCGGTAAGAAGGAATTTTCCGAGACGTGCGGTGGAGTTAAAGGGACTTCACGACTTGTACCAAGCGGACCTGGTAGAGATGATACCGCACGCGAAGGTGAACAAGGGATTCAAGTACCTTATGACAATCATTAACGCGTTTAGCAAGTACGCGTACGCTGTTCCGTTGAAAACAAAAACGGGCGTAGAGGTCGCACGAGCTCTGGAACCGATTCTTCGTGCTAATAAAATAAAATATCTGCAGACAGACAACGGGAAAGAGTACTATAACAGTAGCGTACAAAAATTGCTGAGCAGATACGGTATCACACTCTATTCCACGTATAGTGAAAAAAAGGCCTCCATTGTGGAACGTTTTAACCGTACGTTGAAAACGCACATGTATCGTGCGTTCAGTGAACAAGGTCATTATCGTTGGTTGGATATGTTGCCGGAACTAGTCAACACGTACAACAACAGCGTGCACAGAACGATTGGAATGAAACCGTGTCAGGTGAAAGAATCCAACGAACGTACAGTGCTACAAAGGATTCGTGTGAACACAGCGAGGAGCATCGTTTATAAACGACCGAAATTCAAAGTAGGCGATCGTGTGCGTATAAGCAAACACAAAATGACATTCGCCAAAGGATACACACCAAATTGGACAAACGAGATATTTCTCGTTCATTCGGTGCGTACCGGCAGCGTACCCATTACCTATTCGCTAAAGGATCATACAGGAGAAGTGTTGAAAGGTGGTTTTTATGAACATGAAATCAGTAAATCGAACGTTGGTGACGTGTACTTGGTAGAAAAGATTGTACAACGTAAAGGCGATCGTGTAAAAGTCAGATGGTTAGGATTCGATGGTAAACACGATTCGTGGATACACAAGAAGAACTTGCTATAACAACTATTCGACTCATGGAAATAGAACCAGTATGCATCGATACGTTATGATGACAACATGCACGCTGTGTACAGTGTAAAAGACATTGTGTCACATCCTGGTTACGATGAGTACATCGTGAACACGACTGCAAACGACGTTGAACGCATGCGTAGGATCTTGACAGTGCACGAGTACTGGCAACGGGTTATCAATCGTGTGAAGAAATTCCGTCTTAACGAAATAGTACCAAGTGGTACCGGATTCGATCACTACAAAGAATGTGTTTGGTCGGATCCGAACTGTGAAACGGGTCCGGACACTTGTGTATGCAGTTACATATCTACCGACTGCTGCAATATAGTGCGACTATTAAATAGACTGTGCACGGAACGTCAACATGAAAATATTGCAACAAGCGCACAGATTAAAAATAAAGGACGTGGACTATTCGAAATTGTGCGGCGATGGTGGTGGGGGTGGTTGTGGCAGAAAAAACGTAAACACGGACGTCTTCTGCCCGATACCGTTCGTTCGATCATCTGCGGACCTTCTGCGTGCGGGAAGACAAACGTCATGTTCAACCTGTTGTTCGATGTAAACGGATTAAGATTCGCGAACTTATACGTGTTTTCTAAATCACTATTTCAACCTAAATATCAGATGCTGGAGACCTTGATGACACAACTTTCCAACGAAGGAATGGGTTATCACGCCTACAACGATAACGAAGAGGTACCGCCTCCCGACGAGGTCGATCCTGATTCTATTATGGTGTTCGATGATGTGTCTTGTGAAAGACAACACAATATACGCAAGTATTTCTCTATGGGACGTCACAGCGGTGTGGACGCGTTTTACCTTTGTCAGACGTACAGTCAAGTGCCAAAACAGTTGGTTCGTGATAATGCCAATCTAATAGTATTGTTCAAACAGGACGATCGCAACTTGAAGCATGTGTATAACGATCATGTCAACACGGACATGAAATATGACACGTTTAAGAACATGTGCGCTGAAGCGTGGAAAGATCGTTATGGCTTTCTCGTTGTGGACAAGGATTCTTCTATCGACACCGGTAGGTACAGAGTCGGTTTCGATCGTTTCATAGTAGTCGCACCTAACGATTAAACAAAAAAAAAATTGTCAAAAGTTTAGCTAAATACACGTGTCCTGCTGTCAACGACTTTAGTTGTCGTACTACCGTTTATCGAGATGGATGACAAGAAAAAACGATTAGCACGTGATATCGACACGATCAGTGATGACATACGGAAGAAATACCATGCGTTAAAACATGGTATTCGTGAAGAAGAAGCAACGTTATCCAAAAGTTACAAACCGATTCTGGAACCGTTACAAAATATTTCACAAGCATTGCTTGAAAAGAAACGTAAAACAACAAATGAAAAGCCGATAAGAGTGAAAAAAATGAAACAAGAAGAAGAAGAGGAAGAAGAAGAAGAGGATCCATTAGATGCAATTAGTAAGAGCGATGTAGGAACACCACTTCGTTCCCGAACGAAACCGTCTTTCCTGAAAACACCCGTGATAGCCGAAACATCAGGTGATGACGATGAGGACGATCCTAGTCAAAACATTGAAAAAATGTTAGACACACCGGAAGGAAGACGTGAAGCGCGTAGATATTTTCAGGACAAATACGACAGTGAATCGTTAGCGAACAAGTACATGCGTATGATCGTTTCGTCCGAACGCGATCGTCTGATGGACTATACGTACGGTGTAAGACATGAAAACGGAAAATGGATGATTGGTGATTCACAGTTCGAAATCGATAAGGACGATACGATTCTTATCAACGGTAAACGATACAAAGGTACACCCGGACTCTACGAACTTGTATTCATGAAGCATCCTAATGAAAATATTTACAAGGAATCAGATCTGAAAACGTACAAAGATATACTGCGTAACACCAACGCGCATAAGCAGTATTACTTAGCGAACGCACAGGTGAACGCGAACAGAGGTGTAAAGTATAAACGAATAATATCGCAACTGTTTCCATCGAAACGTACAGGACAGGGGCATAATAATATTGATACATCGTATATGACGCTAACGAGAAAAAAAGACAAAATCGATTACGTGCACTGGGACGATCCGAACGAACTGGTGGACAGATTGCGACTGTTAATGGCATCACAACGTGTTGGAAACAGTGGGCACACGGACGAAATCGTCTCCATAGTGGAAGAACTACGTGAAGCAGACATAATCGTATAACAAGAGCGGTATATATCATCTGACATTAGCAGCAGCAGCAGCATGGAATCGATCTTAAAGGACTCGTTAATGCCATGTGCTCCCTATTCGATTCTGAAAGCCGATAAAGTATAAATAATACTGTCGTACACGCACCGGGGGACATTCCACGATTGGTTGTGACAACATGGATATCGTGCTACTGATTATTATTGCGTGCACAAGCGCCGTCGTCGTCGCATCGTCCGTTAACGCTAACGATGTAGATTTCGCTATAGATTATTTGGTGCGATACGGATACGTGCCCGACGATAGTTTACGACTCACGGACAACACTACCATCGATATGGACGCCTACCTTCGCACGTTTCAAGTGAATTACAATTTAACCGTAAATGGAGAATTGAACAATGAAACGATGAATCTGATGCGTGCGCGGAGATGTGGTAACGAAGATTTCGTGTCGTACACCTTACGAACGCCGTGGGCCAAGAAACGTCTGTCGTGGCGATTCTTTCACGGTAGCGTCAGCGCTATAGAAGCGTCGCGACAAGCGTTCGCTGTGTGGCAGAAACATTCGAATCTGGAATTCGAATATCGACCCAACGACATAAACGCAGACATGGTTATCGCTATGAAATATTTTAAACACAGGTGTCTGACTTCCAGGTGCACGATCTGCGGGTACGATTTGGACGGACGAGGAGGTATACTCGCTCACGCTTACTACCCGCCCGATTTACCGTATAACACTACTGAAATACATATGGACTACTACGAGTCGTGGAATTATACAAACGCAACCGAAATACCGGACGATCAGACCAGTTTTCTTCAGGTGCTAACGCACGAAATCGGACACGCGTTAGGACTGTCTCATTCCCTCGAGAGGGATTCGATCATGTACCCGTTCTACGTACCACGCTCGGGCGGACCGTTCGACCTGAGAGACGACGATATAAGAGGCATTCAACGCTTGTACGGGAAGCCGCCGCCGCCGCCCGCTACGACGACGACGACAACGTCAACGTCGACGACGACGTCAACGACGACGACGACACCGACAACGAACGAGACCGTGCGGACGACAACGGATTTATGTCGACTAAAGAACGTTAACCAATTTTTAATAATCAACAGACATCTGTATATCGTGCACGATAACTTTTTGTGGACATTGGATATCGAGTCGAAGCGAACGGGCGAGAGTCCGCTTCTGTTGACGGATTGGTTGACTTTCTTACCGCCGACGTTCACCAACGTTTCGGCGATGTACCAGAGACCGCGGACCGAAGAAGTGGTGCTTTTCATAGACAACTATGTATACATGTTTGATATACACAGTCTGCAGCCGGTGAACGGGTATCCGCGTTCAATCACAACGCTCGGTGTTCGCACGATAACTAAAATAAACGCTGCAATACACACGTACACGGGTCGAACTCTTCTGTTGTACAACGATATGTATTACAGTGAGATAGACGAGTGCACGTTCACGATCAAGAAACATGGTTATGTTAAAGATCGTTTTGTCGGCTTACCAGAAGCCGTTGATAGTGCGTTCCGATATATCGACGGAAAAATTTATTTCTTCAAAGACACACACGTATACGTGTACGATGAATTTCTAGATACGATTGTAAAAGGAAAACATAACGACGCACTATCCGTTGTCGGAATAAAATGCATAGACAGTACGATCGTATCAAAACTAATCGATTTATTACGTGAATACGTATAAATGTCGTCCACAACGAACGAGGCGCATCATTCACGAGATGAGTGTCGACAAGTTTGGCAGACACCAGAGCGCTGTCAGAGCGCGAAGAGAGACGCGACGCAGTCTGCGAGAGGATATTGGTATCACAATGACCGAGGACGGACACTTTGATGTAGCGGGAAAAAAAATACATAATTTGGGCGAACCGCGCGATGATAGCGATGCCGTTTCACTGCGCTTTGTGCGTGACAATTGTCTGTTAGCTGGCGATTCGTCGACGGCGGCGCAAGGAATAGATGCGAAAGGTCGTAAGCTCGTCAACGTCGGCGCTCCTGTCGATCTCGCGGACGCTGTCAACAAGCAGTACGTAGACTACTCGTGCTTACGTTTCACACAATTGGTACCGAACAAGAAGAACGGGGCTGTCGTCGACGCACGAGACCATCGCATACAGTCTCTGAGGGAACCGATTCGTGCGAGAGACGCCGCGACCAAAATATACGTGGACTCGAAAATCATACCGAAGGATACGAACTCTAACCTAATGGTCGGCAATGTGCGGATAACACAGTTAGCTCCACCCATGAACAACAAGGACGCAGTGAATTTGGAATTTTTGAACCGACACACAATCACCGCGGTAAACGATGCTTATTTCAACGCGCAAGGAAAAACCATTCTAAACGTTGGCGATGGTGGCGCACGGGCCAAAGATGCAGTGAACGCGCGTCAATTGGAGGACGTGAAGCGGTACGCGAAGAGCGAAACGTACAAACTCGCAAAAGTGTTCCAACATCGTTGGGAGAAAGTGGTATCGTATATCTATAAATTGCATACACGCGCAGCGCGTACTTCACTTGGTGCCGAAGAGGCAGACTTACTACTTATGAACAAGACGGAGACGAGCGTGTTGATTAGTGATCTGGACAAATCCAACAACGAGCAAGATTGGAGATCTCTTTATCGAGAGCAAACGAAACAGTAGTCATGTATGAACTACGTAGCCGTGTTGATAAAAAAAAAGGGGGGCGTGGTCTTATCGGAAAAATAGTTAAAAGCGCGGTACCATTCGTCGCGAAGTCAGTACCTACACTGATCAATCGAGCGGTGGACGTATTACCGGTAGAACTACATCTGCCTGGCTACAGGTTCTGCGGACCAGGAACGAAACTAGAGGAGAGATTGAGTCGTGGTGATCGAGGAATCAACGAGTTGGACGAAGCCTGTCGCGAACACGATATCGCTTACAGCAAGTACAAGGACAACGAACGACGAGGTATAGCGGATCGTGTGCTAGCCGGTAAAGCGTGGGAACGAGTTAAAGCTTTGAATTCAGGCATCAGTGAAAGAGCGTACGCAGCAGCCGTAGCAGCAGCAATGAAGGCGAAATCTGCGTTAGGCAGCGGGCTATGCTGTAGTGGTGGTGGTGGTGTGCGTAAACGTCGACGTCGCACCAGACGACGCAAGCCGGTTCGACGCACGATAATCAGGAAGAGGAGGAGGACGACGACGACAACAGGGACAGGAAAACGACGAAGAAGGAGTGGTGGTAAAAAGGCTTCAGGACTCTATCTTCGACCGTACCGAAAAAACTAATCAAAATACCCGTGCGTCCATTGTCCGATCATGATCTTTATGAGTACACGAAACGATTGCGTATACCCTATTTCAGAGGTGTGTACATGCGCGACGCACTTCCTAGTACATCACCGTGGGTGAACGAAAGTGCGATCGTGAATCTGGACGATGCTAGCGGACCGGGCACGCACTGGGTATGCTACAAGAAGCGAGGCGACAGAGTCTGGTACTTTGATGGATTCGGCAATCTACGTCCACCTGTCGAGCTAATGCGGTACTTTGGATCGAACGTGACCGACGTTCATTACAATTACATGCGAAAACAACCGTCGGATACAGTCATCTGCGGACATTTATGTTTAGAGTTTTTGACATCGAACGATCAGTAAACTACAAGATGTCTTCGCTTACGGTCACCGTCACAGGAACGGATCCGAGCGCACTGGTTTGTGACTTTTTTCCACCGCTTGAATTGACGGACGGTGAATGGTACGCAGGACTGCTGGACTTTACCACGTACAACTCTATACCGAACGTGGAGAGTGGAAAAAACAATGTCTTTCCTGTACTAAAGGGAGCACGTAAAACGTTAGAGCTTGTCAATATACCGACCGGTGTGTATGAAATCAGTGATATTGAAACATACCTGAAAAAAGAACTAGCAGACCCGAAATTTTCTCTACGACCCAACAACAACACATTGAAATGTGAAATTTATTGTTCATACGATATCGATTTCGGATGTACGGAACACACGATCGGTACCATGTTGGGTTTTTCCAAGAGCCGCAAGTTAGAAGCGTATATATTACACACGTCGGATGCGCCTGTAAACATTAACAAAGTGAACGTTTTGGAGATAAGGTGTAACGCTGTTCAAGGTTCATACAAGGCGGGTCGAAACGAGCATATATTGCACTCGTTCTATCCAACAGTTGAGCCAGGATTCAAGATAGTCGAAACGCCTAGAAACGTCATTTATTTTCCGCTTAACGTACTACACTTGCGTAACGTTACAGTGTCCGTACACGATCAGGACGGTGATATTGTGAATTTTCAAGGGGAAGTCATCACCGCACGTATACATTTGAAACGTGTGTAGTAATCATGGGAATTTATTTCACCGAAACCTCCATGAAGAGCGGAGGTAGCAACGGCTTGCACTGCAAGATAAAAGAGGACAACACTTTTGGAAAAGGTATCAGTAGACGTTCGTCGTTGACACGATTAACAGCAACTAACCGACGCTACCTGATTTCACTAGGATTCAAACTCAAGAGAAACAAGTAACATGACGGACAGCGGTATAGTCTTATCGGTTGAACGTCGACCGTTCTTTGAAGACAACATCACACATTATGAATATCATCCTCATGCACCGTACGCGTCGGCGTCACGATATGGAAATAATGATGAGATACGCATACCTATCCTGCAACAGGAAGTCTTCACTTTACCGATGGAAAGTTTCCTGTACGTTGAAGGCAAGTTGAGCAAAAAAACCACTGCCACTGGTAATGTGAACGTGAAAATGATAAACAATGCGATTGCGTTTCTCTTCGAAGAAATCCGTTACGAATTGGCCGGCGTGGAAGTAGATCGTACCAAGAGTGTTGGCATCACATCCACTATTAAAACCATACTATCTGCCAGCAAGCAGGACATTGTTTCGATGCAAAATGCCGGTTGGGTTGCTCCTACAGCTGACGAGCTAACACCATCTGGTAAAAATAATGAATTCAACTTTTGCATACCGTTGAGGATGCTGATGGGATTTGCTGAAGATTTCACACATGTTATTTTAAACATGAAACAAGAACTGATACTATTACGCACTTCCACTGACGTTAACGCTCTGTTCTCGTCTACGGATGCGCCCGCTAACGCTGATATAGAACTAACAAAAATCTCTTGGATGATTCCGTTCGTGTATGTGAACAATGAAGTACGGATACGATTATTGGATATCATACGCAAAGACCTACCACTATTCTTACCGTTTCGTAGTTGGGAACTGCACGAGTACCCGGTTTTACCAACGACTGACAGACAGACTTGGACAGTGAAAACAACTACACAACTGGAGAAACCGCGGTACGTGATACTCACCTTCCAGACCAGCAGAAAGAATAATCTGAAAAAACATGCCGGTGAATTCGATCACTGCAATGTGACAAATGCGAGACTCTTTCTGAACGACAAATACTACCCGTACGATAACCTGAACCTGGATATCGATAACGGACGTTATGCATTGCTGTACGACATGTATACACGATTTCAAAAGTCATACTACCACAGAAGTCAACCCAACGTACTTCTAACGCCTACTGAGTTCATAGCAAAAGCACCGTTATTCGTCTTCGATTGTAGCAGACAGGATGAGTCGCTCAAGTCTTCACCAGTCGACGTCAGATTGGAATTCGAGTCATCGAGCAATTTCCCCGCTCAGACCGCGGCCTACTGCTTGATACTGCATGATTCGCTCAACGTGTACACTCCGTTATCCAACACAGTGCGCAGACATAATTAAACATTTACTATAAATTATTGTTTTTTTTTGCTGTAAATATAATGTTGCTTTTTAGAATGTAATGTATGTGTTACATGTATGCGATTTTTATTTAAAAAATGTAATCAATTTTTATGTATTTGCTGTAAATAGAATGTAATGTATGACTTACATGTATGTAATTTTTTATTAAAAAAAAATGTAATCATTTTTCATGTATTTTATTTTGTGGAGGGGGAAACGATTATCCTCTTCTTCCTATTTTTTTTTGCTCAGTGTTTCATCAACACGACTCGCGAGAGGACGCACAAGATGCTTTCACACGATTTCGATGATGATGATACCAAACCCAAGAACGACCGCTATTTCAAACAATGCGGTGAAGCGACAGCAACAACAATCAAGTCCTTATCACCAGACGATAAAGAAGTGCAAGTCATCTTAATTCAAAAAATCACATCTCCGTACCCGCGTTACAGAAGCTTGGAAAATCGTTTAAAGAGTTTTAAAGAATGGCCTGTATCGTTAACGATAACACCTAAAGAATTATCAGAAGCGGGTTTCTTTTACACTGGATGCAACGATAGAGTGATTTGTTTTTGCTGTGGAGGCGGATTAAACAAATGGGAACGTGGAGAATATGCTTGGATGGAACACGCACGTCATTTCCCTGCGTGCTCTTACGTAATGTTAATGAAAGATAAAAATTTTATCATCAAGGCACTGGGTATCGTTACCGAAGCGCAAGCACCAACAGCAATAGCGACAGCAGAGAACGAACAACACGTCGACACTATCAAGGAGAATATAAAAAACATAGAAGGAAGCTCTAATCGTGATACAATGTGCAAAGTCTGTTACGCACAGAACGTGGAAGTTGTACTTATTCCCTGTCGACATTTTATCACATGTGTGAATTGCGCCATAACCCTACATACTTGTCCTTTATGTAGAACCACATGCACCGCTTACATGAGAGCGTATTTCTAGTTCATTTTCACACCTTAATTTAATCGATTAGTGAACACAAGGTTTGAAAATATATGCTGCCGTGGCAAAAGTGTTTAATCCAAGTCCACTAATATCGCATACCTCAGTGTTTGAACAGCACGCGTTGAAGACGGACGCATGGAGCTGTTATCTCCCTACCAGTACATACGCTGTAGTGAATTAAAGCACACAATACTATACCCTATAGACATTTTTGTATACAACATTTTGACCTGTAAATTTGTTGCACTGATCCGTGACGAAAATATAAGGTACAAAATAAACGTTCCAAAAAAATTCTTTACGAGCGTTTCACAACATACAACGTGTCTGTTTCGTAAGACGGACGGATCTGCAGCGTTCTTAGTAACACCAAACACATTATTTATAACGAAAAAAGGATGTGCGAGGATAATCTAGCAGTCATCCTTGACTTTCACTGTTTCATCGACAACGATGGAAACGAACTCGTTAAGGAACTATCCATTATGGATGTCACTGCATTTGCCAGCAGACATTGGATATTTTCACCTCCAGCAAACATGATTGTTTCGAATCATAAACATGCGAGGACAAACAGATGGTTAACAGAGCATTATCATGGACTAGCGTGGACGGACGGGGACACATCGTATGAACATCTTGTGCCGATATTAGAAAAATATACATTTCCTTTTAAATTTGTGTTCGTAAAAGGATTGCAAAAAAAAAAATTTCTACAGAAGCGTATCGTACATTTTAATATTATAAATTTAGAAGATTTCGGTTGTCCTAAACTCGATCAATTACAATCAATACATGGAACAGTCTGTCTCGTGCACCACTTACTTCCAGAAATATGTACAAATACTAGAGTACACGCTTTACGCGAGTGGGTTGTATCAGATTTTAGAGTAATCAATATGTTTCTAATAAATTACTAATTGAAAACATTATTGTTTAGCGCTTACGTAAAACAAATTAACCTTTCTGACGATTACATCACTCTGTATAGTCATATAAAAAAAATTAGATTCACCGACATGTTCTAACACGCATGAGTGCTGTTAATTAAATCATTCTGTCTATTCATAAAAAAAATAACCGAGTCGTCTCCTCTTCCCCGCCTACCCATCGAGTCGTGAGAAGTCAAGTCGTATCCTGTTCACACGGATAAAAATAAACGCTTACTGTACGATAAAAAATTTAGCTTCAGCAACATGTTCTAACACGCATGAGTGCTGTTAATTACATCATTCTGTCTATTCATAAAAAAAAATAACCGACTCGTCTCCTCTTCCCCGCCTACCCATCGAGTCGTGAGAAGACAAGTCGTATCCTGTTCACACGGTTAAAAATAAACGCTTACTGTACGTTATGTAGTTCCCCCTCTCTGGTTCCACCTCCACAACTACCTCCCTATTTATTCCGCTGTGTGCGAGCGTTATTCGTTCAGTCCTTGAGAGACGCGCGAGACAAATATAAAATTCTTTATTTTAAAATGGCATCATTCACTGAAAAATTTGCAACTATTAGCGCAATTGAATATAAAAAAATAAAAGAATTAATAATCGGTGTAAAATATCCGATAGAAGAAATGCAGAATATAGACGCGAAGTACGGGAAAGCCGTACTCGTCACTCTTCAAGATTATAAAGACCCTAAACTAAAATATCGCGTATATCTACCTAAAAGATACGCGAGCGTTTTCGAAGATGATGAATTAAAAGATTTAGTACCGTGTTCGCTGCATCTAATTTTTCGTGGAGAAAAGGATAGAGCGTACATAGTAGAAATTGTACAGTAAGACCGAATGGACATACTCACTTACCATGTATAATTTTCATTGTAAATACACATAATTGTCATTAGCTGCACGTACAAAATATATATTAACATGTACTTAGTTGTATTTTAATTTATAATATATTGTGCTTACACATATATTTCATTTAATTTAATTATATTTAATTATCAATATATTTACTGTATATCTAGATAATAAAACAAGGCTTACATGGTGTACATTTTAGAGTAAGCCTGGATAGACATTTTCAAAATTAACAAATATATTTGTTCAAAATTGTCATTGCACACGTACACAAATAGTAAATATAATGTGCTTAAACTTATTTATTTTAATGTAATTCAAAACAATTATTAAAACAATTACAAATAATAAATTATTATGCGTAATAAATTTATAAATTAAAATCTAATTTGCTTACACATAATATAAATGTATGCAAATGTATTTATTAGTTTTACTTATTTGTAATTCATACACAATTGTCACACATGTTTACATATTAATTTTTGTCATTACTGTGTACGTCATCATATTTTAATTTGTAATTACTTTATTTAGATGAATATTGTACACAAATGTCATATTGTATATGTTTACATATTATGTATTTTGTACTTGTCACCACTGTTTACTGTTACATAATATTTATTTTAAATTGTAATATATTTTGATTACTTGTATTTTAATTAAATAATATTGCTTTAACATTTTTATTCTATATTTATTTCACAAATCCTTGAAAGATTAACACTAATCATCACTCAATATACAAGCTAAAAGAAATGTTGCGCAATGTGCATTCATGTGTTATTACATATAACTAATTTAAAAAATCAATATTATTAAACAATAATTGCTTGATTAGAAATTACAAAAATTATTTTAAAATAAAACTTACCTTGTACGAGCTCTAGTTGAGAATTGCTTGATTATATTATATTTTAGAAATTAAAAAATTATTTAAAAATGAAACTTACCTTGTACGAGTTCTAGTTGAGTTACTGAATGTGAATCTCGTCGAACGAAAATTAAAAAAATTATTTAAAAAATGAAAATTATTTTAAAAAAAAATGAAACTCACTCTGTACGACTGAATGTGAATCTTAACGAACGAAAATTAAAAAAATTATTAAAAAAAATGAAAACTTATTTAAAAATGAAAAACTCACACTGTACGAGTTCTAGTCTCGTTGAACAATGTGATGATGTGAGCAATTCGTACAGCGTATATATACGCTATCTCAAGGATGAACGCGAAAGCAGCTGGTATCAACCAGAGCTGCTACACGTGCAGTCAAGGACAACCATTTAGCTTGGCTTTTCTGTTTCGACGACAAAAAAAAACCTAGAGCTACTACACGTGCAGTCAAGGACAATCACTTAGCTTGGCTTGGCTTTCTGTTTCACACAATAATTTATGTACGGTCATCACTTCGTTCACACACACATTAACAAATGCGCAGACAGCTGGAGCCCAATTAAAATATTACATCACCAACGACTTGTGTTCTTCAAATTATGTACGGCTATTCAAGCCTCAGCTCTCACGCTTTGATAATAGATGGCTAGACAATTACATCATCACCAGCATGTGTACATATGCTCAGATAGCCAATTATTATTCATTAGTTAGTCAACGGCTAGGGTTCTGTTATTAAACAAATGGATGTACGCACACACAAGCGCGCACAGACAGCTGGAGCCCATTTAATAATATTACATCACCAACGACTCGCGTTTTTCAAATTATGTACGACTAATAAAGCTTTCGTTCACACGCTTTGGTAACAGATGGGCACACAGATGGATTGATTACATCATCACTAGCATGTGTACATATTATGCTCAGATAACCGAAGCCAATTCATTACAACTAGACATTCAATTATGCAATGCATATCATGTGTATTTTCTTACATGTACACAACAATGTAAATTTTTTGAATTTGCTTAGTTATTTCTTTTCTTTTCAACTATCCTTTTTCCTTCTATCATGCATGTTTTATAAGTGAAGTGTCAATCAAAACAATTACACCACAATAGCCAGTCAACAAGAGTTTCACATCGATGCTGTGCACATTTTTTGTATTTTTACAATATATACTTACCACAAAAACACACATTCAAATTTACAGTTCATGAGTTGGCAACAATGGTGGCAGTGTAAACATATACAAAACCTGTACACTATAACACCGAGCCGTGGCCGGCACAAGTTGACAACGTCGACGTGGCAGTGTAAACATATACTAAACCCGTACACTATAACACCGAGCCGACAACGGCAGTGTAAACATATACAAAACCCGTACACTATAACACATGCACGAGCCGACAACGTGGCACAAGTTGACAACGTCGACGCTTTTCCAACATGGCCGCCGGAAAAACAAAACATATACCCAAACCATACACTATAACACACCACGATCCGACAACGTGGCCCAACCTTAACCAGCACACACGCACAATCCGACAACATCACAGCTTTCCCAACATGGACACCAGCCGTGGCCATGTTCGCCGTTCGCCCTTCGCCGTCGTCGTTGACGTCGTCATCGTCGCTGGGCGGCGGCCTGGCTTGATCCTCGCCCGTCGTGGTGGGGTCGTCGTCCATTTTGTCAACAACGGCGGCCACGCCTCCGCCAATCAACGCACACGGAACCACGCAAAATGGACGACGACGACAACATGGCCGAACGCCGACAACATGGCCGACAACTTCGGTACGCCCATCGAGGTCACGTGGGACACACCACTACCCCCCCGGTCCATCATAACCTCTGCACATGACGACACGCTGCGCCGGAAGTCTACCCCCACCACAGGGATTTTTGAATTTCGCGCCAAAAGGGGGGGCTGTGACGTCACTTCCGCGTTAGAACTCTCATTCTTACCCTACTAATATGGTGTGTTGATAAATAAAATAAATAATGAATCTTCATGCACTGTTCAATTTCAATTTTAATTTGTTCTCTTATGTTTGCCATTGAGTTTTCTACTGCAGATATTTTTGTTGACATATATTCTTCCACAGTCAAGACAGATTTTTCTACCTCAGCTATTTTATTAGACATGGATTCGTCTACGTCAGATATTCTGGTAATCTGATTATTGAGCTCACCTCGTAATTCACCTACGTCACCATGTAGGATACCCAATTCTGCGGTAGTATGTTCTTGCATCTGCTTTTGTTCATGAATTAACGCTTTGATGTCACCTGCTTCACGTTTACGTTCCTCTGCTTCCTGCTTACGTCGTTCCTCTGTTTCTTCCCTTTCTTGTCTTCGTTCTCCTTTTTGTCGTCTTTCTGCATCTTCCGCCTCCTGCCTGCGTTTCTCATCCTGTCGATTCTCCGTCTGTAACAGCAGCGCCTGTAAATTTTTCATTATCTGACAGGCTTCCATTTTTTTCCCGATTAATTACGAATTACACTCGTCTTGTAAAAGTGTCCACTGTTTCCACTGTCAACCGTTCTATCCCACTTCTGACACCACTGTTACGACGGTCTACTTGATCGTCGTAGGTACAGTGGAAACAAAATAATTACAAGACACCAATTAAGTCACTAATCACACCCTTAATTTTTACAGTAAAACAGTTCGTAATTACCAACACAGTCTACTACCACAAATCAAATCAAAATTGTTCACACGCAATAAAATGTCACTAATGTTAAACAATTGTATTACAATAAATTGTAATTATACCGCCCGAATATAAAACGCAACACTTTACTAATAACTACTTGAAAGTACACAGTAATCTCGCTACTATAACTCTCGAACCGCTCTGTAAATCTCTAGCACTAAAACTGAAAACTAAGGCCGCTACCGCCATGTATTTATAGTCCCGCTCACACACCAGAAGCTTCCAAACTGCGTCTTATCTCTCGTGTGAACTACGTAATTAACTGCGATCTTGACACAGGACGAGTGCCCGAGCGAAGCCCGGCACAGTCGAGAAGATTCTCGCAAAATGCGTGTAGTAGCACGTACGGCACCCGCTTACATTCTGGATCTCTCTGGATAAACACGTAGATTGTTCTGTGACGTCGTAACATTATTAATAAACACGTCCATGTTACGAGCGTCTGTAAAATAGTTCAAATCCGAATAGTAGAAATAATAATTGGCATAACGGCTACTGGTTAGAATTTTGTATATCTGTAAACTCTGCAGAGACAAAAGACCACAAGGTACTTATAGTAAATGTAAAAGGCCAAAATGTGTAAGAATAATGTGACAAAATTATTTAGGGTTGGTAGTCATTGGAAAATTAAAAGCAACATAAATATGTTACAGAACAGTTAGAAATGGTAAAAACATTATATTCTAATACAACCTTTGGGGAAAGGAAATAAAAACTGAAGTCTTAAAATATGTCCACCTTAACGCTGTAAAGCTAATATGTAATTTAATTCTAATCACGGAGACTTAAAAAGGTAAAATAAGGAAACATGTTGACTAAATGAAGCAGAAGATAAATCTTCATACGAAACTGTAGGGAAACCATGATTGTATAATTTAAGGATTATCGTTTAACGATAGGATAAAGTTAAATATTAACCAGACGATAGTAAATGTGAAATAGTTAAACAACTTTAATTAAATGCAGTAAAAGAGAGAAGACTCACCAAGAGTTGAAACAGGGATAAAAGAATTTTAATGAAATATATGCCAGAAAAAACCTAGAGGAAGTGAACGAAACGGCAGAATACAAGAAATATATAAAAGAAAATTGCCTCAACTTAGGAATCTTAAAGTCATGGTAAAATATTTTGGTGTTAGATACACATAAATTGATAATATAATATAGTTCTATACAAAGACATTTTTAGTATGAAACAAGAAGAATAATGTGAATGATTACAAACATGGAAGGTGAACAAAAAACAAATGACGACAAAGCACGAGTCGTAAGGAAAAAGTATGAGGATGATGCAAACTACTAAATATGTTACTCAGGTAAGATCATATACACAGATCAAGATTAAAATTATAAAAATTTTAAAGCAAACAGAATAACTAAAAATTTACTAAACAATAGCTCAATATTAAGATGATAGAAAATAGACTACGAAAACGAGTTTTTGAAGATAAAACAAACGCGTTACATTAATCGCAGACAAGAAATCCGAGGAAACTGGAACCTTCAAAGTAGTTCCACTGCTACAGATGGCACTTTCACTGTAGACGGAAAACGACGGGAAGTATCTCCTTTGTTGGTAATATTTTGATTTTAATGTTCTACAACATGATATAAAGTATACATTACCTTACTGTTGTGAATAATTTCACACACTTTACTAACAATTATGTACGCAACAGCGCCCCCACACACCTGAAACACAAATAATAATTGAACAAAAAGAAGTCACTAAAAATAATCATTAGAAAATAATGCATTAGTTTACTGTAAATTAATTTTAATGAGTTTCAGAATTACAAATTTCATATATAACTAAGAGCGTTAGATCTGTTTGGCCAATATGTAACTGTTGATTATGGGTAAAGATATGTGTAACTTGAGAGAGCCCTAAGTATAAGATAAAGTTTTATTTACTACTAGCAGGTACCCGCGGCTTCGCACGCGAATATTTGTATATGATTGTTGTGGTAACTGTCGAGTTAGTAGTTTGTAACTCAGTCTGAGGATCGACTAATTTTAATGTAAAATGATAACCATCTTCTCCTCTGCAAAACATTAAAGGGTACTGTAAAGCATCATAAGCTTGATGTGTCTCTGCAATTCGATGTAGCGTATGATCCCTCGCACGAATTATTATATCTAGTTTATCGCATTCCTGGTTAACTAAAACTACTGCCACCTCATTAGTTATCGGTGTATTGAAGCGACCCCTGTGCTCTTCATAATTTTCTGTTCGATCAGCATGAATCACAATATTGTACTGATTATTATTCGCAGATGTTACAAATTGAAACGCACTTTTCAGTTCACTAACATATGGGTTGATTGCGTGAAGTAAATTTTGAAGTTCTGTTACTAATGGCTTATCCAAGTTACGAATATGATCCATTCTTGTTTCAGATTGCTGTAAATAATCAGCTATGAAATACACCTGTAGAAATTTTGGTACTTCGTTTTGTGTGGGGAGTAATGATCCCATGGAGGTGATATACTTGCCCTTGAATTTTAAAAGTAGGCATGAAGCTCCCTTCGACTATTTCATTGGCTCCGAAAGATGTAAATTAAAAAGCTGAATTGTACGATCTTAATGGATTCAAAAATTTTTCGATAAAAGATGTTCTCCATTTAATAATGATTTTAACGGTTCTGGAGGAGGAAGTATGGGATCAAATCGCATTTTTCCTGCAGAGCAACATAATCCATGTTGTGACGAGTCTTGGAATACTCGGCCCTTTCCCAGTTAATTATGTGACTGTCATTGCGGGGGTTTGTGAATTAATTATTTGAGCGGAGTATAAGCTGTTATCTGCATGCTTTGTTGCCGATCCGCGCGCTCTCTGTCGGGAGTGATACGTAATATTTTTCTTGTGACTGCGGTGTGCAGTATTCGCCAGGCAGCCGAACACGAAACAGCAACCAATTTCTCCCGGCGGCCACCAGTTGATTTTTTTGTCTGCTAAAATCTATCATGATTAGATAATCGACTACGCGACTCTCCGGGTTCCCGAACTAAGACGATTCTCGATCCACTTCAGCGGGTGGCCGAACATCTGCCACCAATGGTATTACACGAGTGATTCTCCGTCTGTGCCGTCGGGAGGAAGAAATGGACAATACATCAGGTTTTGTGCCGGATTTTACCAGGTGACATTTAACCCATTTATATATATTTTGGCCTCTACAATGTAGAACATCTTATTCTCTTCCTGGAACGTCTCCAGTTAAAGTTGTTGGGACACAAGTCCAGCGAGACAATTAGTGCTTGTAAATTTTGTCAGTGTATTTTACTAAGGCTTAAGCCCCCCTGAGTAAGTGTGAGCCCGGACGGGGTCATGCGTTACCGAATTTTGCTGCGAAATTTTCTTTTAGGGTAAAAGTGTGTGTGACTTAAGATTACTGATTTATAGGGGTGTGAATTATGCTTGCATTGATTAAGGGCATTCATAGCTATATGCGTTTCGTTTTTTGTTGATTTAAAGGTTTGGGGAGGTGCTGTAACCTGTGGACGTCACCCGTAGGTGCCGTTAGTAACAGGTCTATAGCATGTTTTAGGTTGCTGGATCTGGTGGTGCGCATGGCCTCGCCTGTGGCCAAGCCAATTCTGTAGGAACACCTCAAATGTGTTTTGTTAGGGGCTGATGTTATAAAGTTTTTTTAATTAAAATTGTCATTATATATATATTTTATAAAAATTATCTTAATTCAGTAATAATTCAGTATAAGTGAAATTTCATTCAGTTTCTTTTACTGCCATAGCCAGTGTACTACTAGTTTAGTTGTTAATATGGAGGCTGGGCACTTTACCCTTTTACAGTAGTTTGGGATGGTGATCTAGGTCACTGATACTGAAGATGGTATTCTTCGGCGGCATGGTGAAATGTCTATGGGCTGCCTGCCAGGTGAACATATGTGTAGTATATATGTGTGTATATCGATATGTGTGCGCTATGTGTATTTATGTAACTATTTATTTATGTGTAATTATGTATTTATATTGATTGATGTTATATTTATTTATATTTGGGAGATATTATTATGCTGATGTCTACATGATTCTAATTTGATGAGATGATACGTGCATATTTTCAGAGGATTGTAATGACTGGGAGTAAAAGTTTGTAACAAAAGTTTTCCAATCCTATAAAAGTATATTGTATACTGGGAGTGATACTTGCATGTTATTTGAAATAGCTGAATAAAATTGTTATTGTTGCTTAACAATGAGTTTAATTGCAAGTCCCGTCATACTGGATCCAGCGCAGTTTTGGCTTCCCTAGGCTCTTGCCTAGTTTTGCCCCTCTTTCAAAAAAAAAAAGGGGTTTTTTTTTTATAAAGTCTAAAAGTTGAAAGAGGGGTTACAATGTGATTCATTTTTCCACTTTAAAGCTTTGCAATGAGGGCAAACCATACTCGGTAACCCGATATCTGTTTCATTCGCGTAGTTAATAACTGGATTATAATTGAAACCACTATTTAATTTTGCATTCCATCGTAAAGTAGGACCTCGTGATCTGAGAGTCGCTTGCCTGCGTCTTTGTCCCGCTAATCTATTTTCACGAATCGTAGGACTTTCAACCAGTGAGACTTCTTCTAATCCAGATCTTTCTGAAGAGTTTCCAGGAGCTGATTGCATTTCGACTCCTTCGACGTCATTTTCAGATGCTCTAAGACGCCTATTTCTTTCCGCAGAAGCAGTAGATCTTCCTAAACAAGATCGTCTTTTTGGTATTGCAAAGCTAAAAAAAGGGAAATGTATTTATTTCATCTATATAGCCTACTAATAAATCTCTAGGGGGCAATTAATAATTTATACAATACAATACATATTGCACATATTACTTACCGATGACGTAGAATTAACGAAAAAAGGCACTGATACTACATCACTGACGCTCATCGCATAATTCTCGATGAAGTAGGTTAAGTATAATTCTCGACAATTAATTATTCCTACTGCACATAGGCCTACTGAGTATTCAAATGTCGAAGAGTATGGTTTGTCAGAATCAACGTGTATTATATAATCAATGTTACAATATAATCAAACAATGAATTATTGTATTGTTTATATGAATTCCATATGCTGATAAAAATTCCATAACCCTACTAAAATGTAAATATTCAAATGGACTAACTGATATCAATATACTTATGTATACACTATTTATATTATTCTATACGAATAAACATTTCATGTAATTGTGTTACTGCATGTTTGTAAATATCTACTAAATTATCAAATTTTGATTTTACGTATCGAGGAAACATGAATGATGGATCTATTGCTTCGCACTTTTTGGATATTCATAACTCACAATATAAGAATATTATTAATATAGATGTACCATTAGCAATTTACCAACTCAACAGTTACCACAACAATCATATACAAATATTCGCGATCGAAGCCGCGGGTTTAAAAAAAAAGCGTTTTTTTTTGCAATAACTTCGGTTCTTTTTAACCTATTGTTATCAAATAAAGTGGAAAACCTTCCGTTGGGTACCTGCTATCAGCGTGCAACGTTTCATTGAAATCGGTTGAGTAGATTCTGAGATTACCACGGACAAACGTAGACCCCCCTAGAGATTTATTATATATAGAAGTAACGTATTTTTTGTAAGGTATGTTTTGTTAAATGCGTAGAATAATTCGTTTTTTATTTCAGCTACATCAAAACAACAAAAGCAGAGAAGTATGTGATGCTTACTCCCAATTGGACTCCTGCAAGTTCAGCGACTGGCGAAAGATTCATTCTTGTTTTTGATGTAAGCCTTTCTTCAACAGTAGAACACACGCTTGTAAATGTCTTAATGGGATTAAATAACAAGCAACATACATACACACACACATTTTATATTAAAATACTAGGTAAACATGACCCAACATAAAGTAGCCAGAAAGGAACAAATTCATTATACAAAGCGATGAACGTAAAGAGTAAATCTGACATAGCATTAACAGCTTGCTAGCGTAGACCCAGCAGAAAATTTAATCCAGAACAACAGTAAAATTGTATTTATAAATTGTAATATAATAATATACATAATGTAATGTAAAATTATTAAAACATATTGAAAACATGTTCTTCGTACAGCATTTTTAAAATGAGAGCAATAAAACAAGTCTGTAATGAGCTAAACAATTTTATAAAGAAGCATACTATAAGACGTGTACTTACGTTAACTACTGCCTTCTTCAGACAAAATTATATTTGACTTTTCTTAAAAAGTCTTCAAGAAGGCTTCAGTTTAAATTTCCATGGATACAAAAACTTTCATTGTTAACATCTATACAGTAATTCTACTAGTTAAAGAAATAAACTGGAACATAATTAACTTTAATCAAATCTCTCTTACAGTTAAACAAAAAAAAAGATAAATTAATACACACGTACTGATCCCGGACGCGTGTAAAATAGTTCAAACCTGAATAGTAGAGATGAAAATTGGCAGCCAGCGACAGGTTAGAATCTTGTGAATCTATAACAAGCCTTTAACCAAACTCGCTAACGTGATATATATGAAGCACACCCTCATGAAAGGCTCCAAGATCCACTATCAAGAAGTACTTCTGAGTGACCTAAACAGTGTAATTTTACTTTTAAGTAGATATCTTTACAGAGTGGAAGTAACTTGTAGAAACCAAACAGTTTCAATCAATGTTCTTGATATTTCGATATTTCTTATCGTCATAAAAATGTAGTCCTATTCGGTAAGTTGTATAGTCACTCGATAACGAAGAGTTGAGTTGTTTCTCGTTTATTTATTAGCATCCGTTGCACTTTTTTGCATCTACAAAGAAAGTGTACAATATTTACAGAAACCTGTAGCTGTAAACAGCCGTTTCTTCCTCGATACTTATGCTGTCAACGAACGACCAGTACTTTTCCAAGTAGACTATAGGGTTTATGATACCAGAATTTACGTGGATTGTTCCGCTATAGGCACAAAGTCGGAAGCACCTCCTTTCTTAAAAATTGGCATTATTAATGCTTACTGACACTACACGTGCAGCTGACTTTGCTTCTAACACTTATAACGAATAGCCAATGTGTAAGTACTGAGTAGGCTGATAAAATAAAAATATGGTTTCTTACTTTATATTTTTTTATACAATAGGTCCATTATTAATATACAAAAATTGTCATTATTAGTGCTTACTGCCACTACACTTGCTCCTGTCTTTGCTTCTAACACTTATAACGAATAGCCAATATGTACAGTAAGTACTGGGTAGGCTGATAAAATAATAATATGCTTCCTTACCTTATATTTTTTTATACAATAGGTCTATATGTCGATTCTTTTTTGTTGCGAAAATATCAATTACACATTCTTTGAAACTTTGATGCATAGAAATTTCTTTAACTAAACATTTTTTAATGGCGATTGTACCGAGTGAACTTAATCGTTCATTGGCCATTGAATTTCGGAGGCAATTGTTTATCACTTTTAATGCGCTTACAGTTCTTTCAAAGGAATCTGTAGTAACAGGAAATGTCAAGACCAACTTGATAAGTTGTGTTACTTTTTTATAGATGGTCTGAAGATCATTGCTAGTTATGACTTTTGGAAGGTCTACAGGCAGTAAATGTTTTTCTGCATCTACATAAATATACTTTAATTAATTTTCCAATCGTTCTTTGTTAAAAAATGGATACGGGGACAAAAGTTTGTTTAATGTCGTTGAAGGAAAATCTAGTTTATATCCCTCAACGCTATTGTTACGACATTACAGAACAATCTACGTGTTTCTCGAATGTTCCAGAAGAATCCGGCTGTAATGTTGTATGCGTAAGTGATTTCAACATGCGTTCGAGAGACTTTTCTAGACGTCCCCAGCCGCGCGCACTGTGTCAAGGCCGCAATCAATTACATCGTAGTGTAGCGCTAATGTGTAGTATGTGGAATGTTCTGGTGTTTGAGCGGGGTATAAATACAAGGCGTCAGCAGCCTTAGTTCAGTTATTTTCGCGCGATTACTCTATGTGTTCAAGTGGTTATTAGAGAAAAAGTAATTATTGTGGCAAAGTGTTATGTGTTTATAATTGTGCGGTACAATTTTAATACAATTGTTTGTGTTTTATATTAGTAGAAATTTTTTATTGCATGTGAACAATTTTAATTTGATTTTTTGTAAGAGACTATCTTGTTGATTACAAACTTTTGTGATAATTAAAGATGGTGATTAGTGACGTAATTGGCGTCTTGTATTTTGTTTTCCACTGTACCATACGACGATCAGTAGACCGTCGTAACAGTGGTATCAGAAGTGGGATAGAACCTTTAACAGTGGAAACAGTGGACACTTTCTACAAGACTAGTGTAATTCGTAATTAATCTGTAAATATGGATGCCAGTCAGATGATGGAAGCTTTCCAAGCGCTGCTGCGGAAGACACAGGAACAACAAAAATTAGACAGAGGAAAGCAAAAAGAGGCAGAAGAAACAGAAAGACGACAAAAAGAAGAACGAAGACAGGAAAGGGAAGAAGCAGAAGAACGACGACGACAGGAAAGGGAAGAAACAGAGGAACGACGTAAGCAGGAAGCAGAAGAAGGTAAACGTGAAGCAGGTGACATCAAAGCGTTAGTTCAAGAGCAAAAGCAGATGCAAGAACATACTACAGTAGAATTGGGTCTCCTACGTGTTGACGTAGGTGAATTACGAGGTGAGCTTAATAATCAAATTTTGTTTTCCACTGTACCATACGACGATCAGTAGACCACCGTAACACTATTTTAAACCAGCAATTTGACAAATCTGACCATTTCAATATCTCCAAATGGCTTTTCCTTTTGTAAAGTAAGTGTGTCCAAAATTTTGTAGGGTAAACGTTTGAAGGAACCGAATACTTGTTCACTTATACTTAAATCGTTGCAAATCTTTTTAGAGTTTTCAACACACGTTTTCATAGTATTTTCTAATCTCATATATTCTTTACTACTCCGACGGCCTTCTGGATTTCTGAATTACATATATTGTAACGAGGAGTTCTGTATGTACTTTTAAAAGCCACACGTTGTGGACGTCAATTTGTAACGATAAGACTCTGTCGTATTCTGGTATTCTGTAAAAGTGTGTTTTATCGTGTGTTAGCCCCACACGTTGTTGTCGTTACTTTATGTTTACTTACTTTTTTAACCTTCCGCCGACGATGTCCGTCGCGATCTCACAAATTACCAGTACAATATCTTGCGGGTATAAACAGTACCTGTCCTTTAATGAGTAATTTTAATTCCCGGGTGGCACCAAATTGTTTATAAAAACAAGTAAAAATATGAAATTGAGCGGTTGTTCTAGACTGTGTTGACTAATTCAAATTACCCTCGCAATGGGCGGGCAAATGAATCTCGCTAGTAGTTCGCCGTGCTGCCGACGTCTAACGCTGGCCGTCAATATCGCTCGTCGCTAAAGTACATAAACTTTATAATGCAGTTTACAATGAAATAAAGGACGGTTATTACAACTCAGTACTAGTTTATTAACGTGAAATTGTTAATAGATATTCTTTTAAATACAAAATTATATACTGTTATTAAACAAAGTTGCTCCGGCAATAAATAGAAAATTTTTCTCAAGGTTGGCTAAAATGATTTAAACGAATCTAAACCGACATGGCTTTCGTTTTGGTGTTTATTTTCTTACTGTTCGATTAATCTGAGTTTTTTGGTTACGAAAAAATGTTAATAAGACGATAATAAAGTACACTACCTTACATCAATGGTACTTATATACTATTAGAGTTAATTACAATTCGTTTCTGAAGTGTTAAAAAGTGTGTGTTAAGAGTTCGTAATTTATACACAGGTTATTTTCTTGTTACATACAAGTTTAGTTTTTATTTTCAATTAATCCTAGAAATAAATTTAGTTATCAGTTCAGAGTGAGAGATATTTGTGTTGTGAGAAAAGTTAGTCAGAATTTATTCCATAAATTCGGGTATTTCAGATATACTTAACAAATCTGTTGAATTCGGGTGAAGAGTTATTCAGTTCTTCGTTAGGTTGGGTCTATACAGTCCTCAATCTTCCATCATTTGTAATTTGGAGTACGTCTGACTTATTTTTCAATGAATTGGATGTTTTAATTATTTTCAACTGTTATTAATCTGGCTAATTGGCTCTCCTAGTTTGATTAGGTCTTCGTCAGACTTCTCGCATCTTCGTTTTATAAAATTTAGACTTATTTTTGTTTATTTTAAATTAAAATTGATTCGAATATGTTTAATGAAGACATTTATGTTAGTGGTTGAAATCACAAGCAGAATGATCACTGTTGCACACCACTATATAAAAATTATCCCGATTAGCGCTTTCAAGCTTCACAAGTGTGAAAGCTTGAAAGCTTGAAAGCGCTAATCGGGATAATTTTTATATAGTGGTGTGCAACAGTGATCATTCTGATTCGAATATGGTTTGGCTTCTATATGTCTTGAGCGTCAATAATGGAATAACTCTTTTATAACGGAATAATAATAAAAAACGTTCCGTTGTTATGGCAACTGTCTGTACTCTCATTGGCTGGTCATATTTATGTCTATTGTTATAATATTTGAATTTTAATTCAAAATGAATAAATATCTTCTGATGGCTACTATTCTTTTGTCTTCTTATTTATGTATTCGATATTATCACAACTGTTTATATTTTCTTTCAAAGATCATTTTGACATCCCAAAAAGCTGGGTTTGTTTATGTATTAAAGTTTTGACAATAATGTTAATATTATGTATTACATTTCTTTCTTATTTTATGTTTTTAATCGAACTTTGACATCTTGATATGGTTCACTAATTGTACTTAATTAGTTACTTGCCCTGAATTTTCTAATACAATAGTTAATTTCTTATAATTTTTTTATGTTGAATTTATACAGTTAGGCATTTTATAGGCCTAAGTAGTAATTGGCTATATCTTCTTATTTTACACAAATTAAAGATTATTTTACATTTACATATGTTTTTCTTGGTGTCACTTATGACTTTTTTACATTTTGAATTAATTTGGGCTGTTTTACAATAATTGTCTGTTCTTATTACTTTACCAAAATCATTGGTTGTCTGTTATTCTCTTATTTCTTTTTCTGTCTTTACTCTAAAGATTATTGAGATTTTGTAAAATTTTATCTCCTTACTTATCTATATTGCCATTTTTTATAACTTGTCTATCATTTAATATTACTTATAAAACATAACACAAAAATTATGTTTATGGTCTGTTTACTTTTTTCAGCCATATTCCTTCTTATAAACTTAATTGAACAAATAACTATCTTGGTGGATAACATTATAACACCATTTATTTTATCTTACTAATTATCCCTTTGAACATAGGATGTTTTATTTATTTTACATTCATATTATTTAGTTCATTCTTCTTTTAACATTTACTCTATATTTTTTACTACTTAACCATTGTAACAATAACATTCTTAATCATTATGGGATTTTTATCCTGAATACCATTGTATTCCTAATCTACTACCACTTAATAACATTATTCTGGTTATTCGTATTTTTTGGTATTTTTCACCTTTAAACGATAGTGTTATTCACTGGTTTTGGGTGTCTTTGCCTATATGTTGTATTTTCTATTTATTTTGGGTTACACTGGCACTTTGCACTTTTTTACTGTACTTTAGTGTTACTAGTGGTTATTCCCTAATATTGATTTCTTTTACTCACTTAATCACCTTCACTTCCTACCTATCTCTCACTTCTGGGTTTTTTATTGTTTTATTCACAATTATTAGTTATTATGTCAACAAATTTCATGTTCTGATTCACTTATCATTATAGAGTTATTCATAATATATAATATCTATTTCTCTGGTTAGTGTAATTTAATTGATATTATTTTATTTTATTTTAATACTGGTCGTTTACATTTATTATTTGTTTGTGTCTTTTTCATATACCTTCTCATTTTATTTTATTTTATTATTTGTTTGTGTCTTTGTCATATACCTTCTCATTTTAATTTCTTTTATTATTTATTTGTGCCTTTTTCTTCATTATTTGAGTTCAAATACCTTCTCATTTTATTTTCTTTTATTGGGTCAATCACTTGGGTTGGGTCATAGTCATTTGTCTCGTCACAGTCATTTTATTTTCATTAGTTTGATATAGTTGATTCATTGTAGTTTTTTCCCTGGTATTGGGGTGGCTTTTTGTGTTGTAACATAATGCCTCTCCATCAAAATTGATCATTTTGGTAAAACACTAGCATAGTTTTTTATGAAATTATCAGTTATATATAATTTTTTCCTTTTTCTTCTTGTTTATTTCTTCCTTCTTGTTTCTCTTCTTACTTGTTCCACTCCTCTTTATTTAGTTATTTTTTAGATCTGTTTTTTCTTATTTCCATTAGTGCGTTCTCCCTGTTATATATAATTTCCCTAACTTTTAGTAGATGGTTTCTTCCATTACTACCTTTTTTTCTGAGATCAGAGGAACATCATCTCTGCTCAGTTAATTGACTGCTGGACCTATTCTCAGTCAATCTTAAATATCTTTTTGTCATCCTGTGACTTTCATTAATAATAATATTTTGGGGACTGTCCACTTCATGGTTCTTTAGATCATTTTAACTTTTTTCTACTCATTCTTCCTTCCGCTGTACCTTAGCTATATTCTGTTATATACTCACACAGTTGATTTTTTTTATTTATTTAGTTGTTAATTTCATTATTTCCAACTTTTAATTAGTTTGTTTTTCTTCTTCTTCTTGTGATCATTTTAATTATATCAGACATCTTTTCTTTTCTTCTTCTTTGTTGATTCCTCTTATTTTGCTTTAGCCACTTGCTGTATATCTGCTTTATAGTTTTTCTAGTACCAGTTCCTTTTTTTCTGAATATTCTATATTCTTTATAATTTTATGTATTTGTCTTGGCAGTTCTTGCTTGGTTCAAACCAAATAAACAAATAAATATTTGTTTATTTTAATTTGTTTATTTTAATTGGTCTTCTTTCTAATTCTCTTGTATTATTATTTCTTGTTTTCACTTCGTTTGTTTAGTTTATTTTATCTCGCATATTTTCTAAATATTGGTGTAAGTTGGTTGTACTTACTAATTAGGAATTTTGTAGTTTATTCTTTTATTTTATCTCTTACCTCATATGTTTCCTAAATGGTAGTGTAAGTTGATCTTACTTATTCTTTTTGAATTTTGTAGTTTGTTATTATGATTGTTCATCCTTCTTCGTAGAACCTCTTGATGGAAACTTGGTTATATACTCCTTTGATCTTTTTAGTTATTGGATTGCTTACTTCATACGTATTGTTGCCATTGTCTTTTGTTAGGATATAAGGTCCTACGTATAACAATAATAGTTTCTTGGTTATACCTTTGGATGTACTAGGTAGTTCACGATTTTTTATTAAGACTTTTTTTCCTAAGTGATAGTTAACTACTTTTGCTGGTTTTGTGAATATTTGGTTTTTTGTTTTTCTATCTTCTCCATGATCCTGTTGTAGTATTTCCTTTCTTCACACGGGTCTTCTGGGTTGGTTGGAAAGTCAATTAAATCCTGTATCTCTCGATGTGGCTTTCTTCCAAACATCATAGAATATGGGTTGTTTTCATTGAAATGGTGGTAACTTATGTTTAAAATTCTTCCGTTGATATTAAATATTTTTGCATTTCTCTTTGTTTATCATGACAGTATGTTCTCAAAATGCGTTCCACCTCTCTCAATACTCTTTCTGCGGGATTACTGCTTGGATGGTATACAGACGTTTTGTATGTTTTTATATTTAATTCCAAGAGTTTCTCTCTCCATCGTCTTCCTTTAAACTGTGTTCCGTGATCGGTTATTATAGTATATGATTATATACTGTTATTAATCTGGCTAATTGGCTCTCCTAGTTTGATTAGGTCTTCGTCAGACTTCTTGCATCCTCGTTTTATAAAATTTTTACTTATTTTTTGTTTATTTTAAATTAAAATTGAGTCGAATATGGTTTGGCTTCTGTATGTCTTGAGCGTCAATAATGGACTAACTGTTTTATAACGGAATAATAATAAATAACGTTCCGTTGTTATGGCAACTGTCTGTACTCTCATTGGCTGGTCATATTTATGTCTATTGTTATAATATTTGAATTTTAATTCAAAATGAATAAATATCTTCTGATGGCTATTATTCTTTTGTCTTCTTATTTATGTATTCGATATTATTACAACTGTTTATATTTTCTTTCAAAGATCATTTTGACATCCCAAAAAGCTGGGTTTGTTTATGTATTAAAGTTTTGACAATAATGTTAATATTATGTATTACATTTCTTTCTTATTTTATGTTTTTAATCGAACTTTGACATCTTGATATGGTTCACTAATTGTACTTAATTAGTTACTTGCCCTGAATTTTCTAATACAATAGTTAATTTCTTATAATTTTTTTATGTTGAATTTATACAGTTAGGCATTTTATAGGCCTAAGTAGTAATTGGCTATATCTTCTTATTTTACACAAATTAAAGATTATTTTACATTTACATATGTTTTTCTTGGTGTCACTTATGACTTGTTTACATTTTGAATTAATTTGGGCTGTTTTACAATAATTGTCTGTTCTTATTACTTTACCAAAATCATTGGTTGTCTGTTTTGGCTTTTTGTGTTGTAACAATATTTACTTTGTTCTGAAGGAATACAAAATTGTGGTCTATATATACAAAACTTTCTTTGTAATGGCAAAGTAGGTAAGTGAATTGTGTTTTGTTCAAGATATTAAGTAAGCCAGAAGCACAATTGAACGATTCTGCAACCCATTCGTTAATGTTATCTGTAATTCTGTGGAAAATTCCTTTCAGTTCATTGTACTCTGCATAAATTGTATGCACTGCTCGGGAATAAAAATTCCAGCGGGGCGTACATGTTTGTGGTAATTTAAATCCTTTACTTTTTACTAACAGCTCTGTTCTTTTTGAAGATTTACTGAAAAATGTATGAAAAGCTGCAAGATTTTAAACGAAACGCAAGTCTAACTTGTTTGATTGATTTTGAACAATATTGTAACACGAGATTGAGTTTATGAGCGTAACAATATAAAACTGTACCTCGTGAACAGACCTGTTTCACAAACTGTTGGAAGTCTCCTCGATCTCCTGCTATTACAAAGGCCCCATCATAAGTTTGACTAACTATTTTGTCAGTAATTTCCCGTTCATTACGTTCGTGGATAATAACTTCTGATATCCCTAAAGCTAAAGCTCCGATATTCCGGAAATGTTTTATTGCACGCAAGTCGAGTAAAGATCAAATAAACCAACCTCTGTGCTTGTAGAAACCTTTGTTATGAAGTTTATTAAAATTTCCTAATCAAAAACTAAGAGATTTGTTAGATAAGAAAGAATGTATTTCTATCTCCAGCGAACTTCATGGAATTTAATTATTTTTCTATAGAAGCAGCCTGTCTGTAAACCTAATGTAATTATATTTCACTAAGAAAATTTCTTTACTATTTTAATTTTATATAGAGGATAAGATAAAGTTTAAGTTTTTATTCTTGGTAATAAGGGTTTTTATAAATTTGTCTATGTAATTTTATTGATTCAAATTCTTAAGCTTCATAAGCCAGCCTCTTTTGGCGTTACTTTAATAAAACCCCACTTCTACTCAGTAGCTACGAATCAAGCCAAACGGATGAATTGTTCTTGTATATATTATAACACTACAAATTATAAATTTAAGTACATTTAATTTGTTGAGTGCCATAATTCATATTACATTACTGGTAAAGTGTACCAATTAATGGGGTTTGGGTGTAATGGTAATAAGAGTAGTCATTGTTTGAATTATAACGAGTGTTCATAATTTTATTCATAAACCACAAGCGTGTTTAAAAATCTCATTTACTTCGCCATAAATATTCATTTTTGTTTGCTTAAAAATGTTCAAATGTTGCAGTACATTTATCATTAAATAAATCTTATATTCTACACTAACAAATTCTAAATACTTATTTGTTAATATTAAAATTCGACTGCTCAGTCTGACAGTGTGCTTTACTGCAGTTTTGTTTTATTTTCTTTATAAAAATTTCAACTACGTTACTTTATGTATTGCATAAATAGTAATTATTGATTGCTTTAAAAACTTTAAATAAAATTTAAATTGACTAAATTAATCGTTAAACCTCAAAGAAAATATTTTATTAAATTTAAGTCAGATTCTCTGAACCTCTTTATTTACATTTTGCATAGACTCTTATTCATTTTTAAATTTTAAAATGTCTTTTAAATGTCTTTAGTCTGTCATTTAAAATTTATATTTGGATTATCTGTCACCTCGATTTTGTAGCTCATACTCATGTCCTCCGTTGATCCGTAGGTCCTTTTCTGATGGAGTTCCCTGCACGTTTCCAGGTTCCACTTGTCGTCCTCCAGTTACTCGTCTCTCATGGTCCCATCTGGTTGATGTAGTATAGAGTGAGATGTTGCTCTGCACCAGCTGCTGTTGTTCTACCAGACGCCTCTATTGTTCAGCATTGCGTTCCTCTGCATGATGTAACCTCGTAGCTTGTCTTGACTGACGGACGTTTGTGTGCGTAGACATCGTAAAGTATGTTCTATAATCGTATTCGGAAACAGATTAAGAGTTACTGTTCAATTAACAAAATTTAAACATTCGCATCGATACTGGACATAGCGTCCCGCCGCTACTGAAGACTGATTGAGAAGAAGGCTGGCTTCTTCCGTGCGCTATTTATTTAGAGCATCGTTTCGCAACTGTTGGGACAGAATTCTGCCTGTTTGAATTTGCTTGGTCGCGTCACTTCTCTCACTCTCGTCCAATTTCATATATTCGCACATTCAGTATATAATATATTCAATATATATTCGCACTTTGTCCAATGGCAAAGTCTAATGTGAACTACAGGGTGCTCTAACGATGGCTGATTTAATTGCACATGTTCAACGTAATTACCATAGTAATCGAATAATCCGTGTAATTACTACGCACTTAAAATCGTACTGAATTCGCACTGAGCGTCCTTTTTACGCCGTTTTCTCACTACACATGCGTATTAATTTTATACATATTTAGGAGTCCTTGAATGTTTCCTACCATTTATGGTTTTCTTATAATTAAATAAAAACTATAATTTGACAATTATTTAGAGTGAGATTGCAAACTTTCATGCTCGAACTGGCCTCATTCACACACATTGTTTACTACTGTACACACTCTCAGCGACAATCGTGTGATTGTTCAGGTCAGTTCCTGTTTGTCTACATGCCTTATTTTTAACATAAACTCAGCTTATTTATTACATATTTATAAATTTAATTTAAATATTTATTTTGTCTCATAAATGCACAGTACAGTACTCCTATGATCGTATAGTCGCATTATGTTTACGTATTATATTTAGTACAAGAACAAAATACTTGTACTTTTCTAATAGTTATTGTTTATATAAAATATCGTTTGTAAATGCGCGTTCTAGGACTTTCTTTAATCTTCTGTGTTTAAAAATAAATCCAGCCTATACTTTTACAAGGTTAAAAGTATTTATATAAACTCTTAAGTAGTGCAAATCTTACACACTTAACTTGCCGAGTTTTTCCTTTAGAGTATGTGATGCACGAACATGACATTTTTAATAATCTGTAACATTATTATGATTATTATTAGTTCCTCCACTTGTAAATGTAACATAGTTTATGGCCTCATGGTTGATGGTATTTGTAATTCTCAACTGTTACGATTAACGAGTGTGGCCATTGGTTACAACGAGTAAGGAGAATGGAGTTACTGCATTGCAGGTGAAAATATATTAAATTATTCAATGCCATATTTCAAAGTAGCGACAGACCAACCAATGAAACCCTTTACTGAGCTACACATCTGTGTTTATTCGATAAGAGAGTGTGGACGATGGGATTCTATCATTAACTAAATTATAATTACTAACAATTAATCACGTAGTATTTGTGTCTAGCAGTTACAACCACACTGGCATCTCTGTATGAAGCACACACGAATCCTCCGCTTACAAAACCGAATACTGTTCACACACGCGCAGGCACCCACACACACTTCCTTACAAATTACTTGTAAATCATTTAACATGTATTGTTTCCTTGTTTCGTGGCTTCGTTTAGGACAAAATTAGTAGGTTTCATTGCTTCCTAATGTTAGATTACTGAAGAATAAAAACTGCAATTTGTAGCGGAATACAAGAAAGACTATTTAAATTCATATGCATACCTACAATAATACAAATACAAACAAACTCGAATTTCCTCAATAATTCATATTTAGTTATTTCGTAGTAATGACGTAAGATTATTATCGTGGTCTCGCGGTTGTGTTAATTTCTGTATGCACGAAATGACAGAGTAATTATATACTTATACTCTGTTAAATAAATCATTACCGAGTAAGAAAAATCATGCCGATGATTACAAAATTATGAACTATATTGGACTTACGAGAGCGTTCTACAGACGATAAAAATCGTCAAGATACGGAAATATTTTTGTATATTGTTGCAAATGAACGACAAACCTGTTGTAACAATCAGGGATAGGACAAAAACTGTTTAATCAGCCTGGGCCAGGAATGAAACCTACAGGTTAAACCTACAGGACCCAAGTCTGGTCGGCTATTCTGGTGTGTGCTGTCGTTATTGCCTACATAATCATTAGTTATGTGTACGAAATTCTATAGAATAATCAAGTAATATATTTTTCATATCTCACTGTCCAATATTATAATTAAAATATTACTACTAGTAAATGGCTATGATAACTTTCCTTGTCTTCCAAACATAATGAGTTATAGACATTTGAACCTATTACGGAAGCAACCTTTCGTGAGGGAAGCAAGAAACATACTAGGATTTCTTTTCAGTTTAAAATCAATTTAGATACCCGGCTTCCTTTCAACTTCTCTAGGTATTTAGAGCAGGTCATTTATTTTTTTAAAGTCATTACAACTTTAAAAAGTACTGATCTTGTCCTTCCTTGTTGCTGGTACCATCTGAGGAATATTTGTATCAAAATGTATTATTCTCATGTTCTTTTTTATCACCCATGCGTTGTATTTATATGAGTATATTTGATTATATTTGCGTTTTTATTGTACACTGCTCATATTTAAAATTATTTAGTACATAATAGCATCTGTTTCATGTTGCAGAAATTGACTTTATTTCTTATCCCTAAATCCTTCTTTCTGCCATGAGTTTGAAGAGTTCTGAGTTAAATTGACTTCCAGATTCCAACTCTCCTGTTTTGTGTTAAAATGTTTATTTACTTCAAATATATATTTATTGCTTTTTCCAACATATCTGAACGTAAATCGTTGGGTTTTGTGATGTCTGTAATTTAATTCCAAATTCATTGGAACTAGAAGTAAACGAATTTTTAATAATAGCTATCGGACGTTGCTAGGTTATGTTTGTCACAGATTATGGTGACAGCACTAATTATTGTGGTTTACGTCTGCCGTGTGATATGATGTTGACACACTATAACAGTTATATTTGTTGTGCGGTTAGTAGAAGAATAACTTACCCGTTTCGTTAAAACGTGTTACAAAAAATGTGTGACCTGTGTAAAACGCATTGTCCAGACTTGTGGTGTTTTCAGTTTGCATACTCCCTCAACAGACAGACCAATTTCCAGTAGGCCTGTAGAGAGTAAACCTGCTCTGCAAAAATGTGCAGACACTTGTGCTGCTGAATCATGTCGTCCGGCTAAACACGTTGCAGCAGTCCATGAAAGTGTTACTGCAGTGCCAACAACGTCACCCTGTGTTGTACGGTTTACGTTTATCGACGAATGATAATATTTTTAATATATTTACATCAGCAATCAGAAATTGAAATAATTCCATTTGACCTCTGGCTTACGAAGTGGTTGTTATTCTCTCCTCTTCTGGCTTCTCGAGTCTTCTTTGGTGAGAAGACCTATTTTACCTTATGTCATAGCTATTTCTTGGGCCTATTGTTTTTTGTCTTCTGCTGTGGTAGTCTTGGCATAAGTGGTTGGGCAAGAAGACTGACACGCGTATTCAATATATTGTGATGTTTCCTGCTCCGTTCTCGGGTAACAATTTGGGCCGTTGGTATACCGAGATGTAATGTAACACATGGTTTGAAACATACCAAGGTACATCAATTAGTGCCCCAACTGCACAATAATAAATAACTTCATGTGGCAGAACTAATTGGTATGGATTGGGACAATATGTGGTTTTAGAGATACTGTGTGATGTGCCAAAGGGACAACGAAGCGGTGATTTTATTATAGCAAAGAAAGTGTAGAGGCAGAATTCTTTTACGAAACGGCGATGTCGGTTGACCGATTAAAATTGTGCTATTGGATAGCTTATTTTACGTGTGGGCGAAAAATGTAAGGTATATGCCAACCATCGACAATCTATTCATCAACTTGAAGACGAGATTAGAGGCTGCGGTTGCTTTTAGTTAAAACAATTGTTTTCTTAGGCATTAAGTAATAATTTTATCCAATAGGACTTTGGCAAAACGTTGAAGCAAATTTTAGGCATTAAAAAGTAAAAAGAACGGCTTACCAGACAAAAGAGTTATATGGGTGAAATTAGTGGATGGTGACACAGTGAACGTCAGTAGACTAAAAAGGCTACGTTTATTCCATGCCACTTAAATAACTCTGATTCAGCTGCTATTTTAACTTATGGATTGTTATTAATGTTACTCACAGTTTTTCCAAATATATAATAACTTTACTATTACATGTTAAATAGTAATAGTTTGTAATAGTAATAGTAATAGTTAAATAGTAACGAACATTCCTATCTAATATATACACTAATTTTATGACACTGTTATTTCAATGGTCAGTCTATAATATAAATTAAATTTTCAAAATTCATTATTTTAAATTGTCCTTACATAAATTACACGCGCATTATTCTTCCACAATCCCTATTCATTTAGTCCTTCACTTAAAGACGTTCTGAATTGCTTCTTGGAAGAAACGTTTTGGTCTTGAATGCAACAAATTTTGCACAGCTTGTATTACGTCTTCATCAGAATAAACATGTTTCCTCGCGGCTCTTCTTTCCGTGGACCAGAAAGATAAAACTCACTTCGAGTCAGATCAGGACTCTATGAGAGGCGGTCTAGCAGCTCAAAACTAAGACCTTGAAAGCAAAGTGTGGTTTATGTTAATCGAATGAGGTCGAGTGTTGTTCTGAAAGTTTATCACGTATTTTGGTCTTGGTTTTGAGTTTTGGCTACGATAACCTCAGCAGCTCACAGTAGTCATCATTATTCACTAGTTAGTTCACTTTTAGATGTGAAATAAACAAAAATCTGACTTCTATATTCCAGAATACCGTCATCATCAATTTTTCCACAGCAGCGTGATTTTGACGTTTTTGCTGTGGAATGAAAGGGATGTTTCTAAGCACAAGTTTATCCTTATTCTCGGGTCCAAAGTAATGGAAATATGTCTCATTAACAATTATTGTCCGCTTTAGAAATAAATCTGCGTCATCTTCATTATGTTCCAAAACCTTTCGGTAAATTTTCAAACGGGTATTTTTTTGAAAGCTGAAAGGATCAAAAGAATCATGAACGATTGAAAACGTCAAGCCATGTCTTACACCCAATTCGTTTGCAACTTCCTCATCTTTAATTCGTGTATTACAGTTACAAATTTCCTTCTACTTTTTGACTGTCCTTTGTACATCTCCCGTCGCTACATCCCTTTTTCTACCTCTAGAGGTATTATGCCAAACGTAACCCTACAGAGTGTACAAATACGACTCTTCTTACACAGCGAAAGATTTTTGATTTTTTAAAAGCCAAAATTTCCTTAAATTTGTTTCTAACATTTTTACCTTCCCTACGTGTAAGATTATGATATTGTTATTTTACGTCATGTATATAAAGTAATTGTCAATATTTGACTACTTATTATCACTTATCAACAATTGTTTTCTTATTGACACTATTTGCATAAAATGAAACACTAGATTTATTCTCATCGTTTCTCTTCTACATAGTTTAGAGCTATTTCTGCAATCATTTATGACGTACGCACTATTTATATTAAATGCAATCATTTATATCTGTATTTATACTAACTACTATAAATAATCGTTTTTCTTCTACTGTGATATGTAGTCCCCTTGAAGTATAGCGTTTCAATTACCCTAAGCTTTAGAGAACACTTACATTTTTTCTGATCAATACACCGTGCGTTGGTTTACGTTCTTACTTCATTGTCCACATTCTCTAGTCAGTTATATCGGATTTCCACAAAATTAATAATCATATATAAATAGATTGTATTACTAGTTAACTAAGATTGAACCTGATACACTTAGTATAATCTATTCTATTGTCACTTTCATTGCTACCAAGACAACAGGTCGCCTTGCTTCCGATGATAATTGCCAATAGTAACATTCATAATAATAAAAACGAAATACGTTATGTTCATATAAATGGTAATAATACAGTAATGTAATAGGCATAGAGTATAATCGTACAATAGCGTACGTTGAAATCATTGAGGAGAAGAAACAGAAGAAGAGTTGAATAAGAATAAAATCTGTTCATTTGTATAGGCTATTAAAAAATGTATGTGCGTGTGTGTGTATGTGTGTGTGTACACATATATTTGTGTAAACAGGGCAGTTGTATAAAAATAACACATATAATAGCTCTGCACAAAATAACTTCAATAAGTGTACATCTATATATTAATACGTGAAGAGAAAATTTTGTACCCCTTTTTAAGCATATTGCGCGCACGGAGGAGTGTGAGATTTGGCATAGTTAAAGTTTATATAGAGAAGGAGTGCAGAAAGCTAAAATTTATATATAATATGTGTTACAAATACATTAAATTAAATAAAATGAAACATTCATTTGCACTTGAAAATTCATTTAAACTTTTTCAAACAATGGTAATTGTTAAAAAAAAAATAATTTTGTTGCCAGGCAACAATAGTCTGTGGAGTGTATGCCAAGGCAAAATATCGGTATGGAGAACCATACATGACTTCCATATTTTAAGATTTATTTTTAAAATCATTTTCGAAATGAAATATTACCATAGAAACTACTTCTTTCTACTTACTGCTTCAGCCTTAACCACAGTACTGTGGTCACTAACATATACCACCTCACGTTATCGCACTCGATTTTCACTGATGTGGAAGTAAATGGCATTGGCGAAACATCTGGTTTTGTAGAAAACATTGGACTACGGCCAAATATCCCGGGAAGGAATTTTAACAAAAACTACTTCTTTGTTGCCGATAACGTTGTACACATATATATAAAAAATATGCATAAAATTAATGGCTTGTATAAGTTAATGATTGATCTCCATTAAGTAGTGCTCAAGTTTCCAAAGTTTTAATATTATGATGTCCGTAATTAAAACATCAGAGCAGGTTTAGTGTGTATGAGGGTTCACCGTGGACAAAAATTTTCAACATTTCCTATTGAGCGTTGCTTAGAATAAATCTGCGAATCTACAGCGTACGTTTCACAGAACAAACACGCGGAAAAGAAGGAGCGCTCCGAAGTCACTCATGGACCCTCAGCATCTTGCAGAGGGTTCATTCCCTAAAGACGAAAAGTCTGTCTATGAATCGTTCCTCTGTAAACACGTGCAGTTACACTGCCCAGCGATCCACAGGAAGCAAATCGCTATTCACGCTGGACACTTTTTCGGCTTCCATGCGTTATGTTGGTATGGGTTCGGCACTTTCCATTTAAAAACCGTGCAAATGTAAGAAAATAAACATGAATGAGGCCAGAAATAACGCGAATTGTATGTGTGTGTGAGTATGTGTCTTCCCTGCCTTTTTATTGCGGTAGTGATAATAATAAAATGGAAATGTAAACAGTACATGACTGAAATATGCTTGCCTGCCACGCACGATATATTTTCTCTTATACATGACTAGCAGAATACCCGTGCTTCGCTACGGAGTTTCACGTTGTACGTAATGAAAATGTTAGTTTAATTAATAAAGTTTAATTAAAGTAGGCTTCTTAAAAATAAATAGCTGTTGCCCACAACTTCGTTCGCGTGGTCTTCAATTTAATGCGATAATATATTTAGAACAGAATCTATTCTATTGGGTTGCCATAGTAACCAGATCTAATAGTTTTTTAAGACAGCAAAGGACCCCCCAGAGGATCGTATCGAAAAAAACACCTGTCCTATGTTGGTTCTCCCGTTGCGTAAAATATTTGTGACAAGTTTGGTTGAAATCGGTCCAATGGTTTAGGTGGAGACGTGGAAGACCACAAAGGACTCCCAAAGGATCGTACCGAAAAAAACACTTGTCCTATGTTGGTTCTCCCTTTGCGTAAAATATTTGTGCCAAGTTTGGTTGAAATCGGTCCAGTGGTTTAGGAGGCGATGTGGAAGACCCCAAAGAACCCCCAAAAGGACCCCATCGAAAAAACACCTATCCTATGTTGGTTCTCCCGTTGCGTAAAATATTTGTGCCAAGTTTGGTTGAAATCGGTACAGTGGTTTACGAGGAGATGTGGAAGAAACATTCGCGGACGTGCGCACAACAACTCATCGAAGTTTCATCGCAATCGGATGAATGGTATAGGAACGCATACGGGACAAAGAAAGAAACATTCATTTTTATATATAAGATGTAAACTATACCACTTACTTGACATAAACCGTGATAGCTAAGCTAATGTACAACATATATGTATTAATTATACACATAAATGTTCCTCGATAGACACTCTATCTATTGGCGAAAACTTGAATAAAATCCGTTCAGTACTTCCTGAGATTAGCGATTTCAAACACAGAGAGAAAACGGACCGACTTTACTTTATACTATGTACAGATTTACATTAAAATGAAAAAATTATAATTTTATTGCCTGGCAACAAAATTATTTTATTTTTAACAATTACCATTGTTTCAAAAAGTTTAAATAAATTTTCAAGTACTTTACTCTTGTTAAAACGTAAAAGGTTGCAGGTAAACTACCCGTTCCCCTTAACCGATCTTCACCAAAATCTAAAGTCCTTGAGACCTCTACAATTCAGGGAAGTATGCAAAAAATTATTTGATTCTGATGAATTTGCTGCTGTTATCGTTTGCCATAAAAATACGCTTGATAAAAAAACGTTGCAGGTAAACTACCCCTTCCTCTTAACCGATCTTCACCAAAAACAAAAGGTCTTGAGTACTCTACAAACCACGGCTGTATGCAAAACATTATTTGATTCTGTTTGAATTTGCGGCTGTTATCGTTTGCCATAGAAAATACCCTTGTTAAAAAAACGTTGCAGGTAAACTACCCTTTTCCCTCAACCGATCTTCACCAAAAACAATAGGTCTTGAGAACTCTGCAATTTAAAGCTGTATGCAAATAATATTTTGATTCTGTTTGAATTTGCGGCTCTTATCGTTTGCCATAGAAAATACCCTTTTAAAAAATACAACGTTGCAGGTAAACTACCCCTTTCCCTTAACCGATCTTTACCAAAATCAACAGATCGTGAGAACTCTACAATTCAGGGCTGCGTGCGAAACATTATTTGATTCTGTTTGAATTTGCGGCTGTTATCGTTTGCCAAACAAACAAAATTACCCTTGATAAAAAAAAACCGTTGTAGGTAAACTACCCCTTTCCCTCAACCGATCTTCACCAAAAACAAGAGGTCGCGAGTACTCTACAAATCAGGGCTGTATGCAAAAAATTATTTGATTGTGGTTGAATTTGCGGCTGTTATCGTTTGCCATAGAAAAAAATCTACAGACACACAGACACTTTTCGAAAATATCTGTATGGAGAACCATACATGACTTCCATATTCTAAGATTTATTTTTAAAATCATTTTCGAAATGAAATATTACCATAGAAACTACTTCTTTCTACTTACTGCTTCAGCCTTAACCACAGTACTGTGGTCACTAACGTATACCACCTCACGTTATCGCACTCGATTTTCACTGATGATGGAAGTCGATGGCATTGCCGAAACGTCTGGTTTTGCAGAAAACATTGGACTACGGCCAAGTATACCGGGAAGGAATTTTAACAAAAACTACTTCTTTGTTGCCGATAACGTTGTACATATATATATATATATATAAATATAAAATATGCATAAAATTAATGGCTTGTATAAGTTAATGATTGATCTCCATTAAGTAGTGCTCAAGTTTCCAAAGTTTTCCCTTGATAAAAAAAAACCGTTGTAGGTAAACTACCCCTTTCCCTCAACCGATCTTCACCAAAAACAACAGGTCGTGAGTACTCTACAAATCAGGGCTGTATACAAAAAATTATTTGATTCTGTTTGACTTTGTGGCAGTTATTGTTTGCCATAAAAAAAAATCTATAGACACACAGACAGACAGACAGACACACACACAGACACTTTTCGGAAAACGACTTTTTTTCATGTTTTGAGTGTAGTACAATCAGAATCTGCAATAATCTCGAACACGATTTTTTTTGCCATCACCATACTTCCATTTCCTTAAGGAACATGGAAGTAAATATCGGTATGGAGAACCATACATGACTTCCATATTCTAAGATTTATATTTAAATCTTAATATCGCCTGCCAAGCGCGATATATTTTCTCTTATACATGATTTACATTAAAATGAAAAAATTTTAATTTTATTGCCTGGCAACAAAATTATTTTATTTTTAACAATTACCATTGTTTGAAAAAGTTTAAATAAATTTTCAAGTACTTTACTCTTGTTAAAACGTAAAAGGTTGCTTGTAAACTACCCCTTCCCCTTAACCGATCTTCACCAAAATCGAAAGTCCTTGAGACCTCTACAATTCAGGGACGTATGCAAAAAATTATTTGATTCTGTTTGAATTTGCGGCTATTATCGTTTGCCATAGAAAATACGCTTGATAAAAATCGTTGCAGGTAAACTACCCCTTCCCCTTAACCGATCTTCACCAAAAACAATAGGTCTTGAGTACTCTACAAATCAGGGCTGTATGCAAATAATCTTTTGATTCTGTTTGAATTTGCGGCTCTTATCGTTTGCCATAAGAAATACCCTTGTTAAGACATAAAACGTTACAGGTAAACTACCCCTTTCCCTTAACCGATCTTCACCAAAAACAATAGGTCTTGAGAACTCTACAATTCAGGGCTGTATACGAAACATTATTTAATTCTGTTTGAATTTGCGGCTGTTATCGTTTGCCAAAAAAAAAATTACCCTTGATAAAAAACCGTTGCAGGTAAACTACCCCTTTCCCTTTACCGATCTTCACAAAAAACGACAGGTCTTGAGAACTCTACAATTTATGGTTGTATGCAAAATATTATATGATTTTGTGTGAATTTGCGGCTGTTATCGTTTGCCATAAAAAATACCCTTGATAAAACAAAAAACGTGGCCGGTAAACTACCCCTTTCCCTTAAACGATCTTTACCAAAAACAATAGGTCTTTAGTACTCAAGAAATCAGGGCTGTATGCAAAAACGTATTTGATTCTGTTTGAATTTGCGGCTCTTATCGTTTGCCATAGAAAATACCCTTAAAAACATAAAACGTTGCAGGTAAACTACCCCTTTCCCTTAACCGATCTTCACCAAAAACAAAATGTCTTGAGAACTCTACAATTTAGGGCAGTATGCAAAACATAATTTGATTCTGTTTGAATTTGCGGCTGTTATCGTTTGCCATAGGAAATACCCTTGTTAAAACATAAAACGTTACAGGTAAACTACCCCTTTCCATTAACCAATCTTCACCAAAAACAATAGGTCTTGAGAACTCTACAATTCAGGGCTGTATGGGAAACATTATTTGATTCTGTTTGAATTTGCGGCTGTTATCGTTTGCCAAAAAAAAAAATTTCCCTTGATAAAAAAAAACCGTTGCAGGTAAACTACCCCTTCCCCTCAACCGATCTTCACCAAAAACAATAGGTCGTGAGTCCTCTACAAATCAGGGCTGTATGCAAAAAATTATTTGATTCTGTTTGAATTTGCGGCAGTTATCGTTTGCCATAGAAAAAAATCTACAGACACACACAGATAGACACACAGACACTTTTCGGAAAACGACTTTTACTTCCATATTCCTTAAGGAATGGAAGTATGGTGATGGCAAAAAAAATCGTGTTCGAGATTATTGCAGATTCTGATTCTACTACACTCAAAACATGAGAAAAAGTTGTTTTCCGAAAAGTGTCTGTGTGTGTGTCTGTCTGTCTGTCTGTCTGTGTCTGTAGATTTTTTTTCTATGGCAAACGATAACTGCCGCAAATTCAAACAGAATCAAATAATTTTTTGCATACAGCCCTGATTTGTAGAGGACTCGCGACTTATTGTTTTTGGTGAAGATCGGTTGAGGGGAAGGGGTAGTTTACCGGCAACGGTTTTTTTTTATCAAGGGAAATTTTTTTTTGGCAAATGATAACAGCCGCAAATTCAAACAGAATCAAATAATGTTTCGCACACAGCTCTGAATTGTAGAGTTCTCAAGACCTATTGTTTTTGGTGAAGATCGGTTAAGGGAAAGGGGTAGTTTACCTGTAGCGTTTTATGTTTTAATAAGGGTATTTCTTATGGCAAACGATAACAGCCGCAAATTCAAACAGAATCAAAAGATTATTTGCATACAGCCCTAAATTGTAGAGTTCTCAAGACCTATTGTTTTTGGTGAAGATCGGTTAAGGGAAAGGGGTAGTTTACCTACAACGTTTTTTTAACAAGGGTATTTTCTATGGCAAACGATAACAGCCGCAAATTCAAACAGAATCAAATAATGTTTCGCATACTGCCCTGATTTGCAGAGTACTCAAGACCTGTGGTTTTTGGTGAAGATCGGTTGAGGGGAAGGGGTAGTTTACCGGCAACGTTTTTTATCAAGCGTATTTTCTATGGCAAACGATAACTGCCGCAAATTCAAACAGAATCAAATAATTTTTTGCAAACAGCCCTGATTTGTAGAGTACTCGCGACCTATTGTTTTTGGTGAAGATCGGTTGAGGGGAAGGGGTAGTTTACCTGCAACGGTTTTTTTTATCAAGGGAAATTTTTTTTTTGGTAAACGATAACAGCCGCAAATTCAAACAGAATCAAATAATGTTTCGCATACAGCCCTGAATTGTAGAGTTCTCAAGACCTATTGTTTTTGGTGAAGATCGGTTAAGGGAAAGGGGTAGTTTACCTACAACGTTTTTTTAACAAGGGTATTTTCTATGGCAAGCGATAACAGCCGCAAATTCAAACAGAATCAAATAATTTTCTGCATACAGCCCTGATTTGTAGAGTGTTCAGGATCTGTTGTTTTTTGTGAAGATCGGTTGAGGGAAAGGGGTAGTTTACCTGCAACGTTTTTTATCAAGCGTATTTTCTATGGCAAACGATAACTGCCGCAAATTCAAACAGAATCAAATAATTTTTTGCATACGTCAGTGAATTGTTGAGGACTCAAGGCCTTTAGATTTTGGTGAAGATCAGTTAAGGGGAAGGGGTAGTTTACCTGCAACCTTTTACGTTTTAACAAGAGTAAAGTACTTGAAAATTCATTTAAACGTTTTCAAACAATGGTAATTGTTGAAAATAAAATAATTTTGTTGCCAGGCAATCTGAAAATTTCAGATTTTGTACCACAAAATCTGAAAAGATTATACGATAGTTTATGAAATGGTTAATAATACGTCAGTGGAAGGTGTAATGAGAAATTAGCAGAAATGGAAACCTGGGGAATGTTAACTGTTCTGTAGATACAATTTTGTCAGAATGTTTGGAAATGATCATCAACATTGAAGAAAAAGTAAGCATATTAAGAAACATATGTAAGTACTTATTATAAAAAAATAATGTTTGTTTTTTGATAAAGTCATTTTGATTATAAAATATAAATATTTACAACAAGAAAAGAATTTTCAGTTTTCAAAATTTAAATATATTTTTATAAAACAATGGGTTCTTCATTGAGGTGGGGACCATGTCACTCACTCCATCTCAAGCCTCCTCTCCCATTTTGCAGAAAAAGAGGACCCTGTCAAGGCTGATACTTTGACGACAGTGACAGGGCTTTCCACCAAATTCAGCAGAGTGACAGGTAGGCCCAACTCTGATTGGCTCCTCAGATTTCCCCAGCGTTAGTAGGTTCTATGAAAATATTTTATTTCAAAAATGATTTTAAATATAAATCTTAGATATGTTTTATAAATCTCATGTTTTATGTTTTAACATGGGTAATTTTTTATATGACGAACCATAACTGCCGTAAATTCAAACAGAATCAAATAATTTTTTACATATGTGCCTGAGCTATAGAGAACTCAATATCTGTTGATTTTGGTGAAGATCGGTTACGGGGAAAGGGCAGTTTACCAGAAACATTTTTTGTTGTAACATGAGTAAAGTACTTAATTTTGATAAAGTATCCTGATAAGATCTTAATAATCCACTGTAGAAACGTAGATGAAATATCTATAAATGAAGAGGATAGTTGAACGGGCTGGGGGTAATTTTCTATAAATCAAAATTATAGTTGAAGGGGGAGGGGATAATATTTTTTATATGTGTACTACGTTATTGGCAAGAAAGAAGTATTTTTTTGTTAAAATTCCTTCCCTGGCTGTTTGGCTGAAAATGATTTTAAATATAAATCTTAGAATATGGAAGTCATGTATGGTTCTCCATACCGATATTTTTCATGTTTTGAATGTAGTAGAATCAGAATCTGCAATAATCTCGAACACGATTTTTTTTGCCATCACCATACTTCCATTCCTTAAGGAATATGGAAGTAAAAACGACTTTTTTTCATGTTTTGAGTGTAGTAGAATCAGAATCTGCAATAATCTCGAACACGATTTTTTTTGCCATCACCATACTTCCATTCCTTAAGGAATATGGAAGTAAAAAGCGTTTATTTTATATTTTGTATATTAGATATCTGTGTTTTATATATTAATGTGCAGTTGAAAGTGAAATACAGCTTGCTTAATACTAACAGATTGACTGAATTAACTGTGAATTTTGTGTTAATACGTGAAGAGAAAACTTTGTACCCCTTTTTAAGCATATTGCGCGCACGGAGGAGTGTAAGATTTGGCATAGTTAAAGCTTATATGGAGAAGGAGTGCAGAAAGCTAAAATTTATATATAATATGTGTTACAAATACATTAAATTAAATTAAATAAAACATTCATTTGCACTTGAAAATTCATTTAAACTTTTTCAAACAATGGTAATAGTTAAAAATAAAATAATTTTGTTGCCAGGCAACAATAGTCTGTGGAGTGTATGTCAAGGCAAAAAAGCGTTTATTTTATATTTTGTATATTAGATATCTGTGTTTTATATATTAATGTGCAGTTGAAAGTGAAATACAGCTTGCTTAATATACACCTGTTGCAAAAGAAAAATTTTGTAGCAGCAATTTGAATTGACTTACTCTCGCCTAATTATTATTGGTGGTTTTAAAAAAGTGAGTACATTTTATTATTTTTAAATTAAACCCTGTCTAATCTTAGTTTCAGTAATTTCATTACATGTTTTTTTTTACATTCAGATATTCGCTCCTACTTCCATTATGCCTCGACATAGAACATTGACGGGTCGGAGTGAGAGACAAAGAAGAAGGAATATATATTCGCGTGAAAGTCAAAATGATAATAGACCAAATTCAAATTTAAATAGTGTAAATAGTATACAAAATGATGAAATTATTTTAAGGGATACATTTAAATGCGCACTGAATGTCATTCCAAGAAATTTTAATACTTTTGACTGTGGATTAATGCATTTACAATGCAGGTTTTGCAATGCAAAACATTTCGAATCTGAGGTCACTTTAGGTGAAAGGACTGCATTCACTTCATGTTGTCATAAGGGTAAAGCAATATTACCGGCCTTAAGTCAAAATGAATACTTTAAATCATTGTATGATGGACTTACTTCAAATGAACCTTCAATAAAAAGAAAGTCAAAAAATTATTTTGAAAACATTCGTAAATACAATTCATCATTTGCTATGGTTAGCTCAGAAGCTAAAATTTCGGATACAGTTACGCGTGGAGTGTATCATTTTAAAATACCTTATGTTTTTTATCACAGATCAGGTCCAATGACTGCTGGATATGGTCGCTCACCATGTTATGCGCAATTATATTTTTATGATGTTGACACTGCTGTCAATTATAGATTACGTGAACACTACAATCAAACATGCAATAACAATATAATGCACGAAATCTCTCTTGAATTGGAACGCATTAATCCTTTCGTTCGGTCATTCATTGCAATGAAAGTTCATTGTCAGAGAGTTGAAAATCAAAATAAAGAAATTTGTATGCTCATTAAAGTAAATCGTGATTTCGATCTACGCCGTTATAATGATGCAGTTTAAACTGATGTAGCAGTAATATTTAGTACAGTTGATGGTGAGCCACCCTTTGAACGAAATATGGTTTCGTTTTCAAAAGTTAATGATACCATTAAAAATATCTCTGTTTTGGATTCATCATTGGACCCTTTAGCGTATCCATTACTTTTTCCAAATGGTGATACTGGGTGGCATATCAATATTTCTCATAATGTACCAACTACATCTAATTCAAGAGCGCCCAGAAATAAATTAACCATGCTTCAGTATGCAGCCTATCGACTTGCAATTAGAGAAAATTTTAGCATGTTGCACCATTCACAAAAATTATTTCTGCAGTGGATAGTTGATATGTATGTGAGAATAGAGGGCACAAGGTTACATTTCATTCGACAAAATCAAACAAGTCTTAGGTCTGAAGTTTACAACAATTTATTTAGAATTGAACCCCAATGCCAATAATGTTGGCCGTAGAGTAATTTTACCATCTTCATTCAATGGATCTCCAAGAAATATGTATCAGAATTATTTAGATGCAATGTCAATTGTACAACATTTCGGAAAGCCTTCTTTGTTTATCACAATGACTTGCATTCCAAGTTGGCCTGAAATAGTTAGCAATATTGGTGTAGGTGAGTCAGCTAATTTTCGACCTGATATTGTTGTGCGTGTATTCAAGTCCAAACTGAAAGCATTAATTGAGGGCCTTACACTAAAAAAAATCTTCGGTAAAGTTGAAGCACTCATTTATACAATTGAGTTTCAAAAGAGAGGATTGCCTCATGCTCACATTTTACTCTCTTTAAATGAGCAAGATAAAATTGTTAACGCTACCGATATTGATAAAGTTGTATCTGCGGAGATTCCTAACATTCAAACACATCCTACATTACATGAATATGTTGTAAATGGTCCATGCGGTGTACTTAATCCAAGTTCTGTATGTATGAGAGATGGAAAATGCACAAAAGATTACCCAAAACGATTTAATGAATTTACATGTGAATCATTAAATGGATATCCATTATGCAGAAGGCGTGATAATGTTATTAATGCTGAAGTTCGCGGTAGTTGCCTCGACAATCGTTATGTTGTACCATACAATCCGTATTTACTTGCCAAATTTAATTGCCATATAAATGTTGAAGTATGTACTACAGTTAAAAGTGTTAAATACATTTATAAATACGTGTATAAAGGCTATGACAGTGCATCTGTTGAATTAGGTTCAGAGAGAAATGAACCAGGTCAAGAAATACAAATTGATGAAGTTAAAAATTTTTTAAATGGCCGTTATGTCGGATCAACTGGAGCTGTATGGCGCATCTATGAATTACCAATGCATTTTCAATCACATGTCATCATTAGACTTGACATTCATTTACCGCGTAGACAGAATGTTTACTTTCGAGAAGGGCAAGAACGTCAAGCAATTGAAAATGCAAGACAAACAAAATTATTAGCATTTTTTGAATTGAATCGATCAGATCCATCAGCGCATGAATATAAGTATATTGAAATTCCTTTTCATTATGTGTGGGAAGATTCCCGAAAAAAATGGAAGAAAAGAAGGCATGGAGGTGATAAAATCATTACACGCATATATGTAGTATCACCAAAAGACATCGAACTTTTCCATTTACGATTGCTTTTATTACATGTCTGTGGTCCAAAATCATTTGAGGATGTTAGAACATACAATGGAATTATACACACTTCTTTTGTTGAAGCGTGCCATGCTCGCGGCATTGCTTCAAATGATAATGATTGGCGCGAATGTTTAAATGAAGCAAAAAAATTACATTCACCAAAAAAAAATGCGAAATTTATTTGGTTACACTTGTGCATTAAATGTGCCAGTCAATGCATTGGCGTTATGGAATGAATTTAAAGTATATCTTAGTGAAGATTTTTTGAGAGATTACAACGAAGAAGTATCCTTTAACACAGCTCTATTAGAAATTGAAGATATTTTGAATGTTCATAATTTGTCATGCCAAGAACTTGGTTTACCAGATCCCACGTATTCGCAGAGAACAGACGAAGCAAATGGTATTGATCCAATAGAACAAGAGTTTCTGTTTCCTGAGCATTATGAAACTACAAATATTGAACAGCGTAATCTAATTGATCGTGTGATTCGTGAAGTTTGCATAATGATACTGGATCTAATGTTTTTTGTTTAACCGCTCATGCAGGTTGTGGAAGAACATTCACACAAACAGCAATCATTCACAAATTAAATTCGCTTAATCTTAGTTGCATTGCAACAGCGTTCAGTGGCATAGCTTCAACTCTATTACTTGGAGGTAGAACTTTACACAATGTGTTTAAATTGCCTATACCCATTTTGGAAAATTCTGTAGCGAATATTACCGCAAACAGTAGCTATGGACGTTACATAAATTCATCATCATTGATGAAATCTCTATGTGCCCACTGCAAGTGTTGAAAATCATAGATAGATTATTGCAGGATCTATGCGATGAAAATGATAAACATAAACCATTTGGAGGGAAAACGATACTTCTGTGCGGTGATTTTTGGCAAATCTTACCAGTTGTCCCACATGGATCACGTGCAACTTTAATTGAAAATTGTGTCACGAGTTGGCATAAATTTGTTTATTTTCATAAAGTAACGTTTACTCAAAACATGAGAGCCTTACCAAGTGAAATAGAATTTGTCGAATTCTTGAAAAAAATTGGTAATGATGAAGCCCCACAATTTCCTCAGTTTGGTGAAAATATTATTGAAATACCTCATCAATTAATAGGAGATGAAAATAATATTATTAATGAGGTGTATGGAAATATTTCCGAAAACATACTCTCAGATAACATATTGAAGTCAGTTATTTTAGCACCTAAAAATGATGATTGTACTTTTATTAATACTGATATACTTAATCGAATACCAGGTGAACAGAAAACATATCATAGCTACGATAAAATAATTTGTGATGATGACAATGAAATCAATAACTATCCAGTAGAGTTTTTGAATTCTTTGAATATTAGTGGTTTGCCACCACATAAGTTAGTATTGAAAGTTAATTGCATCGTTTTACTGATCAGAAACTTAAATACAAAGGAAGCATTAGTCAATGGAACAAGAATGCGCATCAAGTGTATGCATCGTAATGCTATTGATTGCGAAGTTTTAACTGGAACCGCACGCAATAAGAGAATTTTGATTCCACGTATAAATTTAACATATTCCGGTACTGTTTTACCATTTAACTTTCAAAGAACTCAATTTCCAATTATACCTGCATTTGCGATGACAATAAATAAGTCTCAACGACAAACATTCGAAAAAATTGGAATTTTATTGAGGCAGCCAGTTTTTACACATGGTCAATTGTACGTCGCAGCAAGTAGAGCTCGATCATTCGATGGTTTGAGATTTTATATTTCCGAATATAATGGCCAAGGGCATTTAGCAAATGATGAAAGAGTTTTTACAAAAAACATCGTTTACACAGAAGTTCTGAATCATTAAATTCACTTTCAAACTATTTTAAGTTCAATGGACAACATTTATTTTTTTAACCGCCCGGTTTTTTGATTTAATGAAAAATATATGAAAAAATACGAGGCAAGTATTTTTTATTTCATTTTTTATTTTGTATTAATTTTTTATTTAAATTTTATATAATTCGAAAAAGATAGGCAAAATAACTGTGTAGCCTTGGCGAAACCTGGTCAGTATGGCAATAAAAAAAACCCAAGGAAATGTCAAAAAACGCGTTGTTGCTTTTTAAATATGGCTTAGCCAAGCTAAACCTCATTTTCCCTATCTTTCATATTTTTCAAATAACTCGAAAATTAATGCATAGAAAAAAAAATTAAAAATTATATAAGCTTTGTAGCAGATAATCTTCAAACTGGTTTCTAATTTTGTACCTTACCAAAAATGAAATGTAATCCACTGGAATTGAAAACAATGTATCTTATACTTCTGTGAATGTCAAGTCTCATTTTTATTAGCGTTTATTTGAATCAATAATAACATGAAAAAATTAAAACTGACAATGAATTATATAAAAAAATAAATACGAATACAAGCTGTAATTGTGTTTTTTTTCAACTGTTACTAACATTAAATTTTAAATTTCATAGGTATTGCAGGGAATTAAGGCCAAACAACACACGCTAATGACGTATTTGTACACGCTCGCAGCTGACGTAATAGAACAAAATTCAAAAAAATTATATGCAATGATTATAGAGGTATACTCTTTGACAAAAAACCTCAATAACGTTCAAACTTGAAAATTTAATGAACTACGGTCGAATTTCGACCACTGGGCGACCGCTAGTAAATATAAAAATATAATCATCGTTGTTTAAGTATCCTTGTAAACATGCATAGTCATCTATGTATAATTATTCGCAGCGTAGATGTATAATCAATCATTGTAAATGTGTATAATCTTCGTTGTATAGATCCATAATCGCCGTTGTACAATTGTTCGCTGTACAGATGTATAATCATCGTTGTATAAGTATCCTTGTAAACATGTATATAATCGATGTAGAATTATTCGCTTCGAAGATCACTGTAAATGTGTATAATCTTCGTTGTATAAATGTATAATCTTTGCAACCGTGTAAAAATGCTGTATAAATATATATTAAATATTTCTTGTATAGGTATACTGTAACGTGACATAAGGTAAAAGAACTATAAAAAATTACCATTAGAAACCACGAAAGAATTGATGGACAGAATTTAGAAAATAGAATCAATATCAACATATTATAAAATATTAGGGATTTACTAATTATAGGGATGATGCACCGAAAGAGTATTAGGGAATTTAATAATTATAGGGATGACTCACCGAAAGGAAGAATAGAGTACCAAAATGACAATCATAAATTATGGAACGAGGAATTGGAAGCAATCCGACGATTCAAATACGAGAAAATGAAGCCCATTTAACTGAAAGACAGGTAGAGAATGTGATATCGTACAATCAACTATCCTTGAAAAAATACCATGAGGCAAAACAAAAGACAGCTCAAATGATAATTTCATCAAAAAACCATAACAGTATTTTTCGAAATAATCAATTTTGGTGGAGGGGCAGTATGTAACGTGACATAAGGTAACAGAACGATAAAACACTTACCATTAGAAACCACGAAAGAATTGATGGACAGAATTTAGAAAATAGAATCAATATCAACATATGGACTATACAATGACAGACTAAGACAATACCCAATTGATTGGTGGTGTGAGGGAGAAGCAGATTTAACATTATGATTATTCCCCAACCCTTTTTCACATAATAAGAATATGATAAACAAAAGTGGAAGTACAAAGCTGTAGATACAAAATCTGAATTAGAAAATAATAATCGTTTCATGTAAAACTCTTGGGATATAGATGTAAACTAGTTAATGATAATGATAGTAATGATAATAGAATATAAAAGAATAAAACTATTATAAATGTACAATGTTTAATGGTAAGTTCAGATAGGTGATTAGTTTAAAGGGAATAAAAGGAATGTGAACAGTGAGTGCTATAAATAAAGACTGTATAGAAACCATGAATGTTATACTAACTGGAAGTCAGTAGTAGAAAAAATATATAATTTTAAGAGTAACTAATACTTAATAAAAGAAGGGATAAGATATACTGTGAAATACTAAAAACAATATAAAAGTAAACAAAATGCTTAATGAATGATTATTAGTAAAATAAAGAGTGTATGTTATGTATTGAAAAATGGTATTTGTATAAAATGTTTAAAAAAAGTTATATTATGTTTGAAAATGATTATGACTAATCAAATGTTGTGTATTAGTTGATTTAGTTCGTTGTATTTGCATTGTAAGGTGTGTAAGGTTAATAAAAACAAAGAAATATATTATATAAATGTATAAAGAAAGTCAGAAAAACTAGGCCTTAAAAGCCTATAGTAACATTAAGAACTTTGAAATTAGATGTTAAAACAGTAGAAATTAATGTGGTACCATGTACTGCATATTATCATGTTACGTTTGATTATATAGTTTTAGAGAAACAAAATGTATACAAAGGGATTATTTTGAATTAATTATTGATAGAAAACAAAATTGATGAAATTGTAACTTTGTAAGTACTGGACAGAAATCATTCATGTTTGATTTCAAATTAATTTATCTAAGAAAGCAAGACAATGATATTATTATATTTAGGATTAAAAATAGTGTAAAAAGATTATACCAATTTAAAGATATTTGTTAAATTTTTATTTTAACAGTAGCCATGTTTAACAATGCAAAAAATTCTAAACCAATAAGAATTATATACCTTTTGCCTTGACAACCAAAATATTACATGAAAAAATAGTTAGTTCGTTATTAGACTCAGAGAAAAAAGGATTAAAACTTCCATACAACCAGGTAATATAAAAAAAATGATATTGAATGAAAATGAAATGACGTTATGAAGAATAATAATATAACAAGAAGGAATTTGAAAGTAAAATCATATTACAATAGAAGAATTATTTCAAAAACCGTGAATTATGTGTTGAACCTAATAATTGAAGGAAGATGATAAGTATAATATCAGATTATAAAAACTAATCAGTATAATAAACTATAATACACTTGTACACATTTTCAATCACATATAAACTATAATTCACTATTCACTTGATAAAGAACTATTAATAATTAATTTACATCACTATTAAATTATTAATCCATGGTGATAGACTTACTGGAAGTGTAATAATCCTCAGAACATACTTAACCTATAAACGCTGGCTGTTGTAAACCAAATATTTATAACCTTAAATTTAAGTTGTTCATAACTTATATAATATTTAAATGCTGTTTATATGAAGCATTATACTTCCTAAAGGGTGTTTTTTGTTAGCTTTCTGTAATCTAAAGGACCTAACAAACTAATTTTAATAAACAAAAATTGTATAATATCAAACTCTGATAGCCTGAGCCTTGTTGCCAACCGCTGAGCATTTAAACTCATATCTGGAGCAAATAGATTATTATAAAATTATTTAATTGTTTTAAAGGAAATAAATACACAATCAAAAACCAATAAAACTAGTATTGAAGATTTTTAAGTGTATGCTTAATTTATTTCTATGTTAACATATTTTATTTCTTCATACAGCAAAAACTAAATTTTTTATCAAAAAGAGAATTTGGTAACAATTATTTTTAGGAACGGAATTCGAATTGAATTATTAAAAAGGTAAGTCGACTAAACCCAATAAAGAGAAGGTGAATAAATAAAACAAAAAGTGAGTAATTTTAATTGTTTTAATTACAAAACAATTTGGCCCCTAAATCGGAAACAAAAGATAAATAAAAAAATAAATCGTTAAAATAAAGAAGAAACAATTTGTTATTTGGAATTGTATAATAGATTTATAAATACTTGTGACAGATAAATCACGTCTGGTTACAATATATAAAAATTGTAAGGTAGTGGCCTTTACCACTGTAAAATTTGTCAGTGTATATATGTATAATAGTAATAGTGCTGCGTGTGTCTTTTAATCCAAAATTGATCCAGTCATTGCTGAGAATTTTGTAAACGGTCGATTTCAGTTCTTAAGAAACAATTTTCTCCTTCTACAGCCAAAAGATTCTCCTTATAAGTTCTCAAATTTTCACGGAGAATTATGTTGTCGTCAGCCAGTGTATCCAATGAGTGTTGTAAATCCTATATACAAAATAAATAAAAAGTGAAATTTAAATAAAATTACTTAAGATTCTTGTACCATGTAATTCCAACCCCTTACAAGAAAATTAAAACCAAAATTTTTACTAATTCTATTTTACTAAATCTCACAGAACTTAATAATGATTAAGAGTTTCACACATAAAAGTTCACGAAAATTAGGTACAGTATATACCTGTAATTGTCTGAAAATTATTTGATACTTCTAAAACAAAACACTTTATATTGTTTAAGTGTGACATACGTTATATCGTCACATGTCTGCACAAAAGACGGATCCGGATGAGACTGCATCTCTATTGTACAAAGCAACATCACAAGGGTAGTTTGTATAAACGGAAAGTATGCGCTTAAAGCGATTTATAAAAAGGATGTTTTAAACATGACTTTGTTGCCTTGTGTTCTCCCTATGCTTGTCCTCTAGAAGAAACACAGTACATAGTTAGATGAATGTGGACCCTTCTTAGCAGGTGGTGTTGGAAAAATGTATACTTCTCGAGTTGGGTACAAAGTAACTTGTTCACCGACTGGTTAAACCACTTTCCTAAGAGCCCATATATAGTTACACTGTCCTTCCCGTTTTAGATTAGCACAAGTTTTATACCACAATAAACCTAAAATGTTTACCGATGGTACAGTAGATCTATATATTATACATATGCGTGCGGCCTATACTATCTCTTTCCAGACCCATGTTAAAAATACACTGATTATTCAACAGAACTGATAAGAAGTAAAAAGTAAATAAGAACCGTCACAAGAATAAAAGTACACCTTCTAAGTGACCATAGAACCTATCAAGGAAGCAACTGTCAACCAACCTAAACCTAAAAATGATTATCAATAACAATTACAAACCAGCGAAGACCGCTTTTATTACGTAATCAATATGTAAATATGATCTTTTGAAGCAGGGAAGAAGGATTCGGAAAAAGAACGAGAGTAGGACAAACATCAAAGCAAATGACAACGAAGAGAATTTCCAGGTAAAATCGACCATGAAGGGATAATATGTAGACCCATAGAATCCTATACATTGAAGTTAACACTTACCACAAAAGAGTGTGAATGAGAATTTACTGATTCAGGAGTAGATTTTGGAGACATAGTACTCAATATAGTGTAACCGAGATTCACTGTTAAGTAACCGACTAGCAATACAATTTGTGTATTTTGTGAAGGCCTCCTGTCCGATAGAAATAGGATGGAATTATAAGTGCAAATTGTGGTACTTATAAAAAAAAAAAAAAAACGAACAATAATGATACAATTAGTTGTTAAAACTTATAAATGTAAATAAAACAGTACTACAGTAACGGTATCCATCAACGGAAAGCTGAGAAAGACAAAAAGAAACAATGTAAGATTGAGGGGAAACAATTGAAAGAAGCGACAGACTGTGGACTAGGGTTTCGCGGCATTCCAAATGTTAGAATATACATTATTGATGGAAAAAAAGACGCCATTCTGCGCGCACTCATACACACACACACACACACACACACACACACACACACACACAACGTACAGAGCAGAATGATATACACTGTGTAATTACTAGATCAAGCAAACAGTAACTGTTATAAATTACATTGCCTCTTAGAGAGTGTGGTTAATGTATTATCTGTTTAGGAAAAGGTACTATTAAATGCATTCCAAGAGCAAAGATACCAATTACCAAAGACATGAAAATTACCAGAACATCCAGCAGGATAGTAATAGATGTAAACAAAAAAAATCTACATAATTAAGTATTTATTAAGTTCAGAAGGGCGGATCGTCAGATTCAATATGAAAAGAAATAACGTAATATTAACGAACAGCAGAGAAATGTAGTAAGCCAGTAAGTCAATGACGCAAAAACAAAACTGAATACATGAAACGCTGAAAACAATAAAATACTGGATCAAGATGCTACATGTTTTTTATGCTAGAGTTACGGGAAAGAAATAAGTAATGCCCTAAAACTAAACCTAGATATACTAGAGTGTTGAAGGTATAAATGAAAATAATACAATAAGTGGCGTAAGAAACATAGTAATGTGTACCGTGAAATCTGAAACACTGAAAAACACAAATGTTAAAACTCATTAGCTAAATCAATTGCTACTTAGAGTCATTGAAAATACCAAAGTAGTACACAAAAGAATAACTCCAAAGCCCGGGGTTACAGAATAAATACAGAATTACCTGGGTACGCGATCAGACGTACATAATGGAAAAAACAAAATACAATAGTTGGGATATATTGGAATATATTTTAAGAACCTCAGATTTACAAATGGTGAGTTTTGTTGCAGATATGTGTGTGTTTAGTTAAAATATTAATGTTTAGTTAAAGGCTGCAAAATATTAATGAAATAATGAAGAAATTATGCGCTACAAGTACAATGAATAGGACAGACTAAGACTAAGTATGAAAAAATAAGCACAATTTATCGAACAATCCTGCACTAGTTAAGTAGGTACAAATTGATGGTAGGAAACTGATACTGAATGAAGAGAATCGGTTGGATTAAGTAGGAATAAACACTGAAGACACAATAACAAAATAGTCATACCAAGGGTAGATTGTCTTTGCAAAGATGAGCAACGTCATGAAAAATAAGCCACTGTATTTATGTTTAGATTAGAGGTTTGAATGAATGTGCGTTTCCTAAAAGACAAAAACGAGGAATACACTCAACAATAATCACCACAACCTCAGAGTCTGTCTAGTAGAACAAAAGCGGGCAGATATTTGGCAAAATATAACACAAGCGCATAAACTTTGTAAAATTGTTGTTGGATTGTAGGGAAGAGACAAAAACAACAACGGTTATTACCAGATGCAGGGATGATCAAGTTAATTAGGAGGTACAACAATCTTGACCTCAGTTCAAGAGAAAAACCTACCTAAACGTAATTCATAGAGACCCTTAATATGACATATAAAATTTCCCTTGGGCTAATACGTAACCAGTTTTAAGAGAGAAAATTGTTAGAAAATTAAGAAATATTGTAGGCATTGAGCAGCATTTCTTTTTATAAATTAGGAAACAACAGATAATCGCAATGATTATTAAGCAGTAAAGTCTTGATTTAAAGAATCTAAACAAGAGATATACATAAATAAACTAACGAGCTAGTTAGAATTTATCAAAAACTACGATGTCTAACAAAATAAGAAACTTTATTTTTCTCCATTTGGTTGAACTATGAGGTGAGACTAGTACTACATTAGCACTAGTGTACTATGAAACTATGGATCGTGTTCCATAATGAGTACCTATGAGTTTGTGCAAAAACACCTGTACACTGCAGGCTCTGCTAGGTAAACATGACAGTCACATGTTGTGTTCTGAGTTCGTCTCATTGTTGTCTTGAGTAAAAATGTCAGAACGGATTGCTGAATGTGTATGCATTAATCGGTGACACGCAACGGAGGCAACGGAAATGATAAAAAGCCCTTTGGTAATGAAGATACGAGCACTACACGTAGTAACAAAAAATATAATCGGTGTAGAGTTGGCCGAACATCGTTTGAGAGCAACACATTCACTCTGCCATGCTCTCAAGCAGAAAAAATCCGTAAACCACATTCGAGTAAATTCGTCTGTTTGGTTCAGTGTAATTAACTGTGACTGCAATCATTGTTTGCGCAATGTGACTGATACATTGTTTGCGCGAAAGCAACAACACTGATACGCGAGTAAAATCATAACTGGAGATGATTCCTTGGTCTACCGTTATGATTCTGAGACATACTTGTAAACTGAATAATTTTAGCATATTTTTAGTTAAGGGCAACGTGGGAACACTGAACTTTATACAGTGGCAGACATGCAATTGTATTTATATATTTTAGTTTAGATAATATTTATTTCATTAATTTAGATAATAAAATTTAATTAAATTTAAACTAGTAGTATTGCATAATTACGATTCAACAACCTATAATTTTCTTCACCTATTACAAAATTGTAATCATTCACCTGTAATATTAACTCCTAAGTATAATTTAAAATAGAAGTTTCTACCGCCATCACTGAAAATAAGCGAACAGACTAGAATATATTTAGACAAGAATTTCAACAATGACTTATGTAAAATGTTCTACTGAGTGTTACTGTACAACATGCTTTGGACGTAGAACTGTTAGTACGTAATATCCGTTAATGCGTGAAATAACACTACTGCATTTAAAAAACCTAAGGAAATGACAGAACTCGTTTCAAAGAAAAGAAAAGTTAATAAAAAATGATACCAGACTTAGAGCATCTGAAGACAAAAAACAGTCCAATAAAGAAATAAGAAAATTACACATCTATTTAAGGCACACATTATACACACACACATTTTATTTAAGGTATTATTTATTCGGTATACATTATCTGTATCCGATCAAATGTAATGGTCAATTGCTGAGGTGATCGTGCTCCCTAAACCTGACAAACCACCAAATGAGAAGTCATCATATCGGCTTATATCCTTATTGCCAGTTATATGTAAATTCTTTGAAAAACTGTCCTCAATCGTACGTCTCAGACCAATAATCGAGCAAAAGCAACTTATTCCAACCCACCATTTGGATTCCGCAATAAAGGCTCAATTGTTGAGCATGTGCAGTGTACCACTGATGTAACAAAGCGGTCACTGGAAGGAAAAAATATATATCCACAGTAGTTTTACTGAATGTGGCCAATGTTTCGATAATGAGTGCCACAAGAGTCTCATATATAAAATAAAAATAAACCTAACTTTTCAGATGAGTCAAATTCTCAAATTGCATAAACATGCCCGATTGATAGTTCAGAGTAAAGTATGGTGGCAAATATTCTAAGGTAAAAAATATTTCAGCTGGAGTACGACAAGGGAGTGTCCTTGGACCTATTCTATACTTGTGCACAGGAAATATTCAAAAGAACGACAAATAGTTATTTTCTGGTAACTCTGCACTATTAACTACCAACAACAATTTAGAAACAACAAAAGGTCTACAGTTACTAGTTAATAATGTCACTAGATTTGTAAAAGCAATAGCGTATTAAACTTAATGAGGTAAAATCTACTCACGTCAACTTCACCAACAGGAAAATAGAGCACTTGTCAATCAATCACCAAATAATTCCGCATGCAAATTAAACAAATTATTTGGGCATGAATCTAGATGTTAAGCATAGGTGTAAAGAAATGTGAAAGACTTGAAATAAAATTAAAGAAAATGTAGTGGTTATTCTGAGCTGTCAATGCATAGTAATCTTTTATTAGACAGACAAGTATCGAAGCCAGTGTGTGTTTATGGTGTGCAACATTGAGGTTACACACAGAAATCCAACAATAAAATAACTCAAACATTTTAAAATTAAATGCTTAGCAGTATTGTTGATGCACCGTAGTATGTTAGAAACGATGAACATCCACCGAGACATGAAGATATCTGTGGTTACTGGTAAGATTAAACAGTTTGAAGCTATAATACAAAAAATAACTTCATAAACTTCAAAATAATGGAGTATTACAACTTCTGGGTAATGCTAGATTTGTTCCACAGTTTTATAGACAAAAATCGTTTGAAATAGTTTTTCCAAAATTCCATTTATTAAAATTCTGTACTTAATTTATATTGATTTAGCCTTTATATTAATATTGATTGATTTACATATAATTTAATAAATAAAATTTTATTAAAAAACACTTTTTGACAATTTTCATTAGCATAGTTATTGTAAAATCTAAATTATCTGTATCGAATATCATAAATATATACTCACATATATAAAGTATTTTATATGCATATTATAAATATAAATATTTATATGCATTTTATAAAATATGTAAATGTATAAACAGATATAGTCACAAAATACACCACAGACGTTTCACTAACTGGGCCATAATCGCGTAGTACAAGATCGGCTGTTGCTAATTGGTTATAATCAATGACTTAATATTTTCCTTCCAGCAACTATATAATGGATACGTAAAGCATAGCCTGAAGCACCAGGCTTGGTGGATACCTTAGTAAAGATTTATTGTTTCTATCGATTTAACTAATAATTTAACAAAATATTATTATTAGCTTTTAATTATTATTTTTGTAATTTAATATAATTAGGCATATAGTAATTAATTAAAAAAATACGATATTCTTTTAACATTGTTTTTGCTTATTTTATTGGAAGCTTATCGAGATAAACAAGAGTTAAATGTACACAAATAAAGCTATGTTAGAGGAAACGGACGATAAAGTACTGCGCAACGGCAGAATGGGCAACAAATTACAGGCTAAAGTATTTAACATCGACTAAAAAAAGTATCCAATATAAAGAAATATATGACACAGTGGTTAAAGTTGGTAAAATTTATTTTACCCTAAAAGGCACAAAGTTGTGTACTGAAATCTTCAATATATATTGACTTCAGTATTCCAAACCAAATAATTTAAATCAAAGCGCAAATGCATACAACGTAAGATGAAAGCAGTAGAAATAACATTTGTATAAAAAAATGAGATTTTTGGAAAGATAAATTATTATTAAATTGGAAATGTTTGATTAAAGATATGATAAAGGCAAATATAAAACCGGTGATAACAAAGCAGAAATGGTTAACCTGGCTAAGTAAAACATGAGAGAGGATATTCGCCTGGACTATTTAAAAACAAGGGTATTAAAATTTATCGGAAGAGAAGGACAGCGAAAAAATGACATGAGGAAGTTAACAATGTGGCGGAGGACAGAAGTATCTGATGGAAGGATTAAAAAGTCTCCCTCATTGGACATCGTTCGTGCAGTCGAGGAGTTTTGTGTGGTCCAATGGATGCTGGTGGTTATGCCGGCGGTAGACTAGCGGTTGGTAGTGCCTTTCAAGTCGGAAAAACCTCGGCTCAGGAGCAGACCCAGATGTCCCACAATTACCCAATTCTTATCCGATGTCCTTACATATTCTTGCCCGTTTTCCCTTTCATCGCTGTATGGGCAGACCTGGTTTCATCAGCCGTAAACAAGGCAGACGGTAAAGAAATTGTGAGCTTCAAAATCAATACACCTGTTTCTCCAGGTTGGGGATTGTGCAATAGGCTAACAACCTGTTCATGGAAAAAGCACTTGTTCTGGAACCTAACTGTAGGCCTCGGATAGCACTGTATCAAAGGCAACAACCTCAGCAACGTTTAAAAGACTGGTAAAGGAAAAGAACAACGTACTATGGCAACATGGAATAAACGAGGGATAAATAACAAACTAAGCCTATGTTCCAGGAAAAGAAAGTAGACATCGGATTACTTACAGAAACGGAAAAGGATCTAAAAGAAACTAAGATCTGGGCAAATTTACGTTGATATATAGTGGAGCCCTAGTAGATACACGTGCGTTTGCAGAAGTAGCAATCTAAAATAGTGTCTATTTCATAATAGGATAAAATAGATGAAGACAAAAAAATAGAACGATTCAAATCTACCACAAATGGTGAACTATATACAGTAGAAATTTAAGAATAAAGTAAAGAAGTATAAATTATAAAATTATATAAAACTATATCTATCCCGAGTTTATTGCATATCAGTGAAACATGAACACACAAAGAAACAAATGAACAAAGAATCAAAACAGCAAAGATGAAAGTAGAAGAGGAGGATTGCAAGTTGCCAATTTAAGTTCCCTAATTAAACAGTATAGGAATAAATGGAAGCACATACAAAGAACGAGCACTGAGAGGATACTAAAGATTATGTATAGACATCGACAGCACCGACGGAGATACCTCGGAAGACCATAAAGAGGAAAATGATCAGGTTGCAACATTAGACTAGCGATTCGTTGTACGAAAAAAGAAGAAGAATAAACTCAAACAAAAACATAAACAAAAAAGATTGAAAAGAGAAAATTATGTCAACTCAACAGCGTCAAACATTATAGAAAAATAGTTCAAAATTCGGTCAATAAAAAGTAACAATCTAATTACAATTATGCAAAAAATGTTAATACGAAACAACAACAGTTATGTAATTAAATTTAATAAAGATTACAAATCGAATACTATCAAGTGATTGCAAACTACGAGCCACAAGTAAAAAGAATAAGTGGATGATTCACAGCGTTAATAATGTTCTTCAGGTAAGAGCAGAAGGAATAGACCAGCTTATAATGCATAAACATGAAGGAAACAGAAAAACTACATACGATATGAACAGTGCGTCCATATACGGTGGAAGGCAAGATTGCGAAAACAATTTTTTAATGCAAATAGAACAGAAATCGCTGAAGTCCAAGGAAAAGAAAACTTCCGCAAAGGAATAGATTCCGCAGCATATAGGTTCTACATTCATTATGAATAGAAAAAAGTGAAAAGTACCTTCTTTTTCAAATCTAGCTCCTGGCTACTGTGAAAATTTTGGTATACTTCACTCAGGATTTTGTAGACGACAACTCCACCACATACCTGGAAAACACAAACAAATATTAAATAAACTCCATGAATCAGATGAAAATAATTCACGAGTTTACTAGCGGTACAGTCCGTTTAGTACGGTTCATCATTATAAAAATCCAAGTATAATTGAGAGACTGCACTCTGTGTGGCTGATACATAATTGTACATTACTGTATAAAGATCAGACCTAGCTTGAGAGAGTCCTAAATATAACCCAAAGGATTATTTAACAAGTACTGTATTTACAATACTTTTTAAGGCTTAAGAATAATCATAAAAAGTAAAGCAGAGAATTATTCAGTACTTACTGCCAATGGGATCCCTGCAAGTACAGCGACTGGCGAAAATTTCATGTTGTTCTTGATGTAAGCCTTTCTGCAACAATAGGGCACACGCTTGTAAAAGTTTTAATGTGATTAGATAACAAAATATACATTTCAAACACACACACACACACACACAAGCGTGCAGTATAGCGATGAATAGGTCACATAAATATACAAATTTTATGTAATTAAGTATAAAATGCAAAATGTTAAAAGCACGCAAATATTTATGTTACCAGCATCTACTTTTATCTCTAGGATTACGTTCGAAGAAATACACATAAGCACATATCTATACAAATTTACAATACAACCAAAACAAAACATAACAAATATTACGGTATACTGAAAGCAATTTATTCAGTACATAACTTGAAGGAAGGAACATAAGTTTCACATGAAGGAATGAATATGAAATAGCAAGTAACATTAGATAATCAGCAATGGACAATTACAAAATACTGTAAACAGGCCTATTAATTCTAATCCAGAAGATAGTAAATTGAAAATTTAAATAATAATATAATTACATACGTAGAAAAATACATTGTGTATTGTGTAAATAAATTACGTGTAGGCCTATGATACAGACATATGTGCATTTTGTGTGTGTATGTCTGTGAGTAGTGTGTGTGTGCGTGCGTGTGTGTGAGTAGTGTGTTGTTATATGCCTACATCCAACATTACGTATAATTGAACCATTAGAAAATTTATCCCTAAAGAAACATCTTTCCGTACTCCTTTTTCAATATGACGACAGTAAAACGTGTATGTGACAAGCTAAAGAAATGTATAAAGCATATTACAGTAAATGAACTTACGTTAATTACTGCCTTTTTCAGACATAAAAAAATTGTGTTTCTTCGTAAAAAGGCTCTAGAAAGGCTTAGATGTAAATTTCCATAGATACGCATTGTTCATTGTTAACTTCTATGTAGTAGTTACAAAACCAAACTAACATATATTTAATTTAAATCAAAACACTTTTCTAATCAAATAAGTAAATTAAATGAATTATAAAACACTTACTGATTACAAACGTGTGTAAATTTGTTTACAGCAAACAATTAAAATTGGTAAGTTGCTGCTGCGCGGGGACTGGACGTAATCTTTTAGGCTACTAATCTCATAATGTACTAATACAAACTACATTGTTTGTCACAATTAAAACAATAAAGCATTCGAGTGTGTGTGTGCGTGCGTGCGTGCGCGCGCGCACGTTACATGCAGGTGTGTGCAAGTGTTTTGAGCCGTAGACAACACAGCGCGTGGTAACCTCGACCAGCAAACGTTGTGGGCTAGCAATGTGTCAGCTCAACGTCACTCGTATGTTTTTATAACGTCTCCCTTGTCAAGACATTACAAAAATCGGGAACCAGTTCAATTGTTATCTGTTAATTAAACTAGCTGCCGTTGTTAGTAAACCTTACTTACCAACAAATTATAACACATTATATATCAGGAATTAGTCAAGGATTGCATAAATTTATTCACTCGCTGGGTGTTAGCGAAAACATCTCTTTATTGTCATATTTATATCTCATACTTTACTTTACTTTTAAAAGAAAGATTCTAATAAATTCTGCATTAAATATTCTTTAAATTTTTACTTCTTATTCTTTTTATCTCAAAACCATTCAGCTAGGTATTATTTCAAGTACCACGGATCCGGGTCTCAACTTTGCAATATTTTAATTTATCACAACTTCAACCAAATTATTTGAAGAATAGTTTGGTGTAAATTTTAGAATTTCTTTACATCTAAACATCGTAATATTATTACTATATATTACAGAGATTTAAAATATTTATATGTTAATCTTTAAGTTATCAAAAGCTCTTTACAGTTCTTTTGTTACTTTTTGTTGAAACAAATTATCACAAATGTTTTGATTTAATGTCACCTGAATAGAACATGAGTTTGCTGTGGGGGTCCGTGATGGTCTTCTTCAGTCGTCTTCTTGGGTGTGATACAATTTTCCTCTTAATGCTCCATATGGTTGATTGTTTCCGAAAGGTAGTCTAGTTCATGACGATTGGATTCTGGTACTAGAAGTTCATACGGTTGTTGTGTAATTTTCTTCTTCTGGAGTCGGTTGTTCACATGTTACATTTTAATAGTTCTTATTTAAGCAGCACTAAAATATGGTAAAGAACATATCTTACCACTTACTGTTTGTTAAGAGATGTGTCAGCTAAATTCTTTTTTTTATTACATATTACTCATACTTCTTCACGCACTACATTACTATTTTTTATTATTATTTCCCAACGCTACATTGGGTTAAATCAAAATAACTACTAACGTGATTGTATAGTTTTTGAGCGGTATACACCTACGTGTAACTTGACCACACATTTGCGACATCCTTACATGTCGAAGTTTCTCAGGCGAATGGGGCATTGTTTAGCGGCGAGGAGTCTGTAAGCTGGCGCGGTTTTACGCGCTGAGAAAGTAGTTCGTTCCTTTAGTAGTATTAATTATTCATTAATTAACTAGTAATATTTTATGCTACCTATTGGTTATGAGTAAGGAATTTCCCTTTTTATTAGTACGTCTTTTATTTAGTCAACGGAATTATTATTTTTCGCTTAATAATATCGTACTTTGCGTGTTCGTACTGGACAATGTGCACGTTGATACAGGAATCTAGGTACAGTTAAGGGGTGGATAATACTCTTACTTGTTATAAGAACAAAATTTTAATTTGTGCTATTTAAACAATTTTTTAAATCGTCACAATGTGTTGTTAGTGAGGGTATGCGGGTGTGTGTAGAAGAGGTTCCCCGTGTCAAACTTATATTAAAAATTCTAGGTCTCTCAATACTTGTTCATAAAAAACAAACTCATTGGCAAGAATTTACACACAAAATCATGTCTGAACTCAAATTCGCTATAAATTAAAATACACAAGTTACTTTAATTTTTGCTGCCTAGAAACTATAGGTGTACCAGTCAAAAAATAGTTCCAGTGCGCATGCGCTGGCTTGGCGGAGAAGGCTGTCACTCCCACCATGTGCGCAACATCCCTCACGGCTATGTAAGCGGCTGTAGCGAGCACTGTCTTGGTTCAGTTAGATGCGTACACGTGTTTATGAATAATTTGCTTTTTTAATTGATGGGATTTCTTTACAAATATATTTATGTTTTCGTGTAGTATTTAATTACTAGGAGTGTCACTGACACAAATGGGCGGAGCATTTGATATTCGTAGTAATTTATTTATCAATATATTTACAATCAACCGTCTTTGTTCCGTTAGATAAATAGAATCGTAATAATTTATTTATCACTATTCTTAGAATCAACAAAATATATGCACTTTTATGATACACACTTTTTATTGAATACATTACATTATAGTACAATATACATTACTTGTCATTAGACATATTCCACAACCTTTGCAACTCATCTCTACGATCAACCATTAATGGACTTCTATTAATTTTTAGCAGTCTAAAAATCCTGTGTTCTGTTGCAATATATATATATATATATATATATATATATATAGCAACTATACAAATTATAACTGCATAGATAGGTTACATTTAAATTACGTATTACAACAGAGTCTATATCTGGAGGTAGGAAAATTTTATTCATTAACACATTAAAAATTACTTTTGTCTTATGGTTTTATAATATAAAATTGTTTACTAAATAACTGTCATTCAATAAATGAGCATATTGGCTTGTTTTACATATATGTTACTTGTACGTAGAACTCCAACTGTTTGGGTAGACACCAGGCGCTCCTCACGCTGCTCGACTGCACCGCTGCGACTCTGCACGTCGACCGACCGAAGATCACTAACGCTGAAATATCTACGTCGCCGCTTACACATGCACTGCGATATGAAACTGTTATTGTTTACAACTTGAATAATCTTAATCTCAGGGATCAAAACTTGGTAAAAATACATCGTGTATTAGGCGTATACAAATCCGGCTTCTTGAAGTGTCTTCGCGTTAACTCAAGAATATTCACGTTAGGTATTTTGCCCCTTCCGAAAATCTTCCACTCTACGCGGAAAAGCACTAGAAATGATCCATTTAAAATTATTGGAGTTCTATACATTAGCATTGGTTGCGAAGAACTCGAACCGTGAACCAACTTCTAAGTTTTAAGGAAATCGACTGTCTTGTCACGAAACTCTCGTGACAGCGAGTACGTCTTTCTATGGCAAGACTTCGGAAGTGTGGCCGATGTGCACTCGACAGAGCACCGACTCAAATAATTTTTAGACCTTCTGATTGGTGGAAACTGTAGCAACGTCACAGACGAGAACACAGATAGACCGAACTGAAGTCAAAACATTGTTCAATTCTGCAAAGGCCTGTCTAGATTTAATCTACAAATTTTATTACTTTCTACGAGATAACGAAAATAAAAGAAGATTAATTTCATTTTTTAAAAAACTATAGTTGTAGAGAATTGAGTATATGGAAAAAGTAGCTTATAACCATGAGAATACCCTGTCCAAGTTTCAGAATGAAATGTTAATTTTCAACGAAGTAATTAAATAAATGTAAATCACACGCCCACCCACGTACTTACACACAAATATTTCACATGATATAAAAGAGTAACATTTTGACATAACATACTTTTTTAAACATAGCTTGGTCCAAAACGAATGACTACTTTACAAAGAAAAGAACAAAATCAATTTTAACATGTCTATGGACGTCAGAAACTGTGTTATAGCATTAGTATCCATATTATATGAACTTGTGTATTTAATATATCCATATTAAAATTGTGTACTGTTGCAATATATATTCAAATACTTTTTGCTACATTCTATTTCTTGATGTATATAATATATTTAAAATTTATATTTACTTTACCTCAACATCAAAAATACACAAAATACTAATATATACACCACAATCACACACAATAATAACAATTTAAAAAACCAAAAACCAATGGGAAGCCATAACAACAGCCAACCAGAACACAGGTACTCCACAAGATTCAAAATTAGGAAGGCTGATGAAGGGTCCCGAAACACGTTCCAAATAAGGGAAAAATAACGTCTTGAGGTAAAGTAAATATAAATTTTAAATATTGTGTGTGTGTGTGTGTGTGTGTGTGTGTGTGTGTGTGTGTGTGTGTGTGTGTGTGTGTGTGTGTGTGTGTGTGTGTGTGTGTGTGTGTGTGTGTGTGTGTGTGTGTGTGTGTGTGTGTGTGTGTGTGTGTGTGTGTGTGTGTGTGTGTGTGTGTGTGTGTGTGTGTGATAATGCACATTAGGAAATACTTATGTTATGAGCACTGTATTAGTAAAATATACAGGCAAACAAAGAACTCGGGAACTATACAAAGAGTTCCACATTTTAAGAATAAAAGTAGGCCTGTACAAACATAACTAAGCACATATTTTGGCACAGTGACTTGCAACGTTAACTATTTGTTGCCACAAAATTGCTCTAGTTATTTGTCTTCAGTTAATCTGCATTAAAAACATAGTCTACAAATTAAGTCTACAACATACCGTGTATTCTGTAGTTCTCAATACACATATACACATTCTGTGTATGTTTTTGTATGTGTGCGTTTACACTTCTGTGTGTGTTTTCGTCTAAGCACACAATTGCCCGTTTCCCTATTAATTTTTTTAAAAACTTTAAAAAGTATATTGAATTATATTTAATCCTATTTCAAATTGTAGGTATTGTATTTTTAATTCTCTGCTCCACAAGCAGCCTATGCATACCCTCCACTCAAGCCGCTTGAGGAGAAATGTAATTGATTGTTTCAGATTTATGAATAACGTGTGTTTTGGTTATTCCTCTATGAGTATATTTGTTGCACAGCTTAAAGGTCACCTCAGCTTATATATCTGTGTGTTTTGAAACGATTTCTGAAAATGTTTTTAGATCGGTAAGCCCACGGGTAGTCAGTTATTCTGTGTATACAAAGTGCTGTTGCAGTAAAGTTATTCTGTTCTCTCATTATGTTAATGGCGTTGAGAATGTTCGTGAGTAACTCATCTGCTGTGTTGTTCTGTTTGAGTATATCATGTAGGATAGTACAAGGTTTATGCATGACTAGTTCTACTTAGAAATACCTGTTTTCCGGTGCTTAAAGTAAAACAAAACGGTCAAGTGTTGACTATTCTGTATATATATATTATAACAGCGCCAAATTCAGATCAATTTGATGACTATAAGTATGTAAAAAATGCTAAAAAATAATATATTTTAATAAATAAATAATGAAGAGAATAAAAATATAAAATGAAATTAAGAAAGAAGGAGGAAAAATTATAAACTAAAAGTGATTATTAAAGAAAATCACAGACTAGACTGACAGACAAACGACTTTGACCCAACCCCAGAGATTGGCCAGATAACGAACCAAAATAAAAGTAAACAAGATGAGAAGAGAAGGAGAAGAAAAATGAGAACAAAGAGGGAACAAACCAACGATGAAGAAAATAAAATGAAACAAGTCGAGACAACACAGGCAAGGAATAAAGAATAGAGAAGGGAGAAATAATGTAATCAAAAATAATAAAGGAAACAAAACCGATAAAGAACCAATATAAATGATAAATGTTAGTATTGATTGAATGACAATTGTAATTAGTCATTAATAAAACACGATAGCTAAAAATACACTAGCCAAAGAATTAGAAGTACATGTAAGTTATTAATAGAGAAAGACATGATATTAATAAGTATATATAATATGTGTAGAGAAAGAGAGAGATATTGAAATAGTGAGAAGTAAACGGAATTTAACATAGTGAAAGTGAATTCACCCTAAAGTGAGATGATAGAAAAAGAAACACTAAGTAAATTATAATAAACACAAGATAATTTAAAAGTGCAGGTGATGAGTAGATAAAAATATTGTCAATGATAGCAATAGGGAAAATAGTGAAAGCTAAGATAAACACTTAGTAAAAATAACAAACACTGAAGGTTAATAGTGAACAATAACGTTTAAGAAAGTTGTTAAGAAAAATATTTAAAATAAACCATTAATTAAGTAAGAATGAACACTAAAGAGTGATATTAACTGTAGTGATTAGAAAAGAATATTATTGTAGAATTTAAAAGTATATAGTAGAATTTAAAGGTGAGAACCACATGACAATGAAATAAGAGAGTGTTAACATGGAAAGAAGGCAAAGAGTTTTTATAAAATAAGAAGTTTAAAACCATCAATAAACATCCATGTTATAAGGGATGATTATTGAAGCAAGTTCAATAGAGGTGAGGTTGTTTATCACCCAAAAAATAAATCAAAGGTAATGAATTGTACACCAATATTAGATATTAATTGTTAAATAATGGTTTAAACAAACTTGTGAATAGAATATGGATGGGGTAATTATACCAACCATAGACCTAAATGTTGTATTTTATATTATGAAAAAATAGTAATTAATAGCCATATTGTTGACATTGGCGGAGTAAATAAGTAAGAAAGGAAAGCAATGTTTGATTTGGAAAACGAGAAAACCAGTTAGTAAATAGTTAGCAATACATAAAGAATAAAACAGTAGTAACATACAAATCATACAAAAAACAGAACCAAAACACATCAATAGATAATAAACCTAGTTATAAGATCAAAATAAATCTCTAGGCTAGAATGAGATGTAATCTTTATGAAATAATCAAAAATCAGTAATGGATACTTAGACTTGAGACAGGCCTAACTATCAAACACCAACAAATACAAATTGTATGAAAATAACCAAATAATTAACAAATCCAAGGTGACTAATTAACCAAGGATAAATGGTAAATTTTATTATAAGCAAAATATTAAAATAAGGAGTTAAACAAACAGAGAAATGTAAGTAGTAAATATTAAATTAACTGTAAACTTATAAAACATGAAATAACCCAATATTGTGGGATACCAAAATAATCTTTGTAAGAAAATACAAATGACAGTGCTATTAATTAATATTTAGGAAGAAAGATAATGGAATGAAGACAGTCAGAAGATATATGAGGATTTTGAAAAGAATTCAAATTTTGATAACAATGGATTTATATCAAGCTGAGCCAATTAGAATTCTTTGGTAACCATAGAAACCACCATTGAATACGAATTTACCGTTGAATATCGTTACTCGTAAAGCGTCACTCTAACAGTACAGAAGCCAAAATTTTGAACAACCAATTTTTTATTTAAAATGTTATAAAAGTTAAACAAATTGTCAAAATTGAACGAGAAGGAGGCTGACTATGACTGAAATCAATTAACTGATGGAGACGACCTTTTAATGCAAAACGAAGTGAATAAATTCATCCAAGTAAATTGAAAAAGATGCCAGAAGCCCGAATAATTAAAAATTGAACACTATTGCAGCTACAGTCCTTTGTTCCAGACTAACTGACTAACCCCAGGCTACGAAGTTGTCAAGTATCCTCTAAATTATCCAAACTTCCGAAATAACGCACTTAAATATTTCTCACTATATTATGAAATACCAATAAACTGATTTTATTCTCTTTCAAAGATTAAATAAAAATACTAAGACACTGAAAATTTTTCAATTTATAAAGTTAACCTAGTGTTAGTTTACGAACCTTTAAAACACTTTTACTACACTCCAACAAACCAATTATAGCTACACATCATAATATTTAAGTAGAAACATTGTAAGGTTGTGTATTTTTATTATTGTAATTGCATCTAATCCTTTTATCGTGATCAAAAGAATCCAAACGATTGAACGAAATTATTTGTTTACTACTCCGGTAGAACGCCATTATATTGTATTTGTTACGTTCAAAATCGATTTGTTAAACCCAGAGAGAGATTGTCTCATAGATAAATAACCGGTGCAAAATAATATATCAAACCAAATCTAACTTGTGTCAAAGAAAAAGTAATAACCCTTCATTAATAAATCAATACTGTGTATAACAAATCTGTTTTATTTTCAGTAGGAAAGTTTATTATTAATATTGTACAGTATAGCGGACGTCTACGAATTGGCGACTAGCGCTCAAGCAGTGAATACAGCAAACTGCTGGCTTGATTGAAAAAGTCGACAAGCGGCGGGACAAATTGAATTCTCCACACCGCCGGAGCGGAACCGCTGATAATAATAGATTTTTTAATTGTTTTAAATAAACAATTTGGCGCCACCCGGGATTTATACACTCCTAGTGAACCTCAGGTAAGGCTACGATACCTGGTTATTCGTACGTTCGCGACGGAGTCAGGCATCGTAAGTTACGTTACCGAGCGAGGACGAATTGGTAAGACACATTACACAAGGTACACTCTGACACTTCTATATTTTACAGAATACGTTTAGAACGACGAGTGAAGATTTACTATAATATATATATATATATATATATATATATATATATATATTAAAACGGTACATATGACTAAATTGTAAGCGTGTCGAGCCCCAAGTTAACGGGCAACAAAATTATATAACAACACAATTATATATGCAGGTTGTAAGTAATTATAACAATATCAGGTGTAACTATAATAAGAGTATTATATTTATGAGTATTTAAAAATTCATATTTAATGTTTTATCAAGCCTTATAAATAATAAAACATCGTTAATAATCTTCGATCAAGATATCAGTCATTATTAAGTGTTTATCTCTTAAACTATACGGTGTTACACACATTTAAAACACTCTTACATCTAGACATGTTAATAATCTTAATCTAGACATTTATTCAATTTGATTTACTAAAACAAATAAAATTAAAAATGTAATTTGAATTGATTCTTTTAATTCAGATCTGACCTCAGCTTGCTCAGTCTATACCAATGTTTAAAAATTAAATTTAAAATTATATTAATTACTTTTAGACTGGCATTTATTTTATATTCAAAATTTAAATTATTCTTTTCTACAATGCAAATATCAAATCAATTTGATTATTTACTTTGATAAACAAAAATATACTATCTCAAATTTAAACTCTTTTTTTTCTTATTTCTTTATATGCGATCGCTCATTCTTACGACTAAATATTTATCTAAGATTCTAATATATTATTTCTAATTATAAACCTTTTTTTTTTTTAATTTATTGTCCTTTTATATAGTCTTTATGAGCTCTTTTTAAAAAATCATTTATAAATGCATTATGTATGTCACCTCGAGTTTTGATGATCTTACGACTTATTGACGGGGTCCAGCGTTGTCCAGAGTTCGGTTTTCCGTTACTCCTGGCTAGGCGTAGTCCTGGATATGTCCAGAGTCCAACGTCGTTCTCCAGCAGTGTGTGGTCCGTCTCAGAGAATAGCTATGTACTGCAAGGTGGATCTCAATCGTCGGTAAGGCATCTAAAAACGTCTCCTAACGTCCAGCATCCCTCGTCGCTCTTGTAGCTTCTCCGTAGATACTCTTGTAGACTTAAACGGTCCCGGTACTTTACCCTTCCCGAATAATTATCAACATAATTACTGAACGTCTTTGTTCGTTAATCAATGAGACTTATAAATAAAATAAAAACTGTTCTGCCGACGGACAGCATGTCCGACTGCAACTGTGTCTTGAAATGAAGAGAAGGGTTTTCAGTCGAACCCTTAATTTATACCCTCTCGAGATTCCGCACCTGTTGGTTCCGAAATTGTCCTGTCGAAACCTGCAGATCACATGCTAGCCCCCACTCCCGAACCTTTTCATATGTTTGCTATTTTTTGCACATGGCAATGTTTTGCACGGAATCGGATAGCACAAATCATATCTAACTTGATTAAGCACTCACTGTATTAATTTGAGCGTCATGTTGCAATTTGCGTATTTTTGGGGAAGTTTATTTTGCACTGACTTCGCGTAGTGTGTCCTATTAACGTCATTTTCTCACTGGGGATTACTATAAAATTTACACACACTTTGTGGTATTTTATTTGTTTATACACTAACTTGTTTTCACACAAATAAGTACAGTAATTATTTTAGCAATTACTTGGGGAAGGTACCTGAGATTCCTGTCTGTACATACATCACTAAAACACACAAGATACATGCGTAACACACATACAATCGAGCAGATGTTCTTTGGTTGTCGAAACAGGTTAATTTCTCCCCTAATATAACAATGAAATATTTTTACAATCTCAGACCTGTCCATTTACCCGTAACTTATAATAATTCTACAAATTTTATATTTATTTAAATCAATGCCCGATACAGCATATGGCTGTATCGTTGCAAAATATATATATATATATATATATATATATAGTAACTTATTACGTTTCTTTGTACTATCGCCCCTAGTTTATTAGCCCCTCGTTTGTGTGCCAATCTGTAACTTTGACTCTTTTTTCTCCCGAAATTCCTTATGTGGTTTAACTCAATTTATAACCATCAATTAATTTTTACAAATGATTCTTCTGTTGCCCGTTGTATGCGCCAAATTTTTTTGTCAATAAAAACAATTAAAATTAATAATTCTGTTTATTTATTCCTTATAAAAATTTGATGATATTGGCCTGTTGTTAAAAATTAATAAATTCTTTATTAATTCCTTCTCACTTCGTTCGTTTAAAATGACGTACCTATTTGGATTATTCAATTCAAATTTCGTTCCAAGAGTCAGTGTTGCCAACTTCATTTTTTTGTGATAAAAAATTTACATTCACTATATGAAAACATCGGTATGGAGAACCATACATGACTTCCATATTCTAAGATTTATATTTAAAATCATTTTCGAAATGAAATAATACCATAGAAATTACTACTTTCTACTTACTGCTTCAGCCTTAACCACAGTACTGTGGTCACTAACATATACCACATCACGTTATCGCACTCGATTTTCACTGATGATGGAAGTCGATGGCATTGCCGAAACGTCTGGTTTTGTAGAAAATATTGGACTACGGCCAAATATCCCGTGAAGGAATTTTAACAAAAACTACTTCTTTGTTGCCGATAACGTTGTACACATATATATAAAAAATATGCATAAAATTAATGGCTTGTATAAGTTAATGATTGATCTCCATTAAGTAGTGCTCAAGTTTCCAATGTTTTAATAATATGATGTCCGTAATTAAAACATCAGAGCAGGTTTAGTGTGTATGAGGGTACACCGTAGACAAAAATTTTCAACTTTTCCTATTGAGCGTTGCTTAGAGTAAAGCTGCGAATCTACAGTCTACGTTTCACAGAACAAACACGCGGAAAAGAAGGAGCGCTCCGAAGTCATTCATGGACCCTCAGCATGTTGCAGAGGGTTCATTCCCTAAAGACGAAAAGTCTGTCTATGAATCGTTCCTCTGTAAACACGTGCAGTTACACTGCCCAGCGATCCACAGGAAGCAAATCGCTATCCACGCTGGACACTTTTTCGGCTTGTACGCGTTATGTTGGTATGGGTTTCTGCACTTTCCATTTAAAAAGCGTGCAAATGTAAGAAAATAAACATGAATCAGGCCAGAAATAACGCGAATTTGTGTGTGTGTGTGTGTGTGTGTGTGTGTGTGTGTGTGTGTGTGTGTGTGTGTGTGTGTGTGTGTGTGTGTGTGTGTGTGTGTGTGTGTGTGTGTGTGTGTGTGTGTGTGTGTGTGTGTGTGTGTGTGTGTGTGTGTGTGTGTGTGTGTGTGTGTGTGTGTGTGTGTGTGTGTGTGTGTTCCCTGCCTTTTTATTGCGGTAGTCATAATAATAAAATGGAAACGTAAATATTACATAACTGAGATATGCTTGCCTGCCACGAACGATATATTTTCTCTCATACATGATTTACATTAAAATGAAAAAATTCTAATTTTATTGCCTGGCAACAAAATTATTTTATTATTAACAATTACCATTGTTTGAAAAAGTTTAAATGAATTTTCAAGTACTTTACTGTTGTTAAAACCTAAAAGGTTGCAGGTAAACTACCCCTTCCCCTTAACCGATCTTCACCAAAATCAAAGTCCTTGAGATCTCTACAATTCAGGGACGTATGCAAAAAATTATTTGATTCTGTTTGAATATGCGGCAGTTATCGTTCGTCATAGAAAAAATTACCCTTGTTAAAACATAAAACGTTGCAGGTAAACTACCCCTTTCCCTTAACCGATCATCACCAAAAACAATAGGTCTTGAGAACTCTACAATTTAGGGCTGTATGCAAATAATCTTTTGATTCTGATTGAATTTGCGGCTGTTATCGTTTGCCATAGAAAATACCCTTGATAAGAAAAACGTTTCTGGTAAAATACCCCTTTCCCTTAACCGATCTTCACCAAAAGCAATAGGTCTTGAGTACTCTACAAATCAGGGCTGTATGCAAAAAATTATTTGATTCTGTTTGAATTTGCGGTTGTTATCGTTTGCCATAGAAAAAAAATCTATAGATGTTTTCTATGTCTAATCTATAGACAGATAGACACATAGACACACACACAGACACTTTTCGAAAAATGACTTTTTTCATGTTTTGAGTGTAGTACAATCAGAATCTGCAATAATCTCGAACACGATTTTTTTTGCCATCACCATATGAATATGGAAGTAAAAATAAAGATATCTTTAACATAAGAATAAATTAAACATGCAATTCCAAATCTTCAATATTGTTGTTACTTCTTTCTAATTGTTATTTTTTTTTTCTTTTAAGACAAATAAAATGCTTTTATATAAAGGACTAGCAAGTACCCGGCATGCGTTGCAATGCCACTCAAAGAAAGAAAGTGTTTGTATATATATAATATATAAAGACTTCGTTCGCGTGGTCTTCAATTTAATGCGATAATATATTTAGAACAGAATCTATTCCATTGGGTTGCCATAGTAACCAGATCTAATAAGTTACTTTTTTAAGACTCCAAAGGACCCCCCAGAGGATCGTATCGAAAAAAACACCTGTCCTATGTTGGTTCTCCCGTTGCGTAAAATATTTGTGCCAAGTTTGGTTGAAATCGGTCCAGTGGTTTAGGAGGAGATGTGGAAGACCCCAAAGAACCCCCAAAAGAACCCCATCGAAAAAACACCTATCCTATGTTGGTTCTCTTGCGTAAAATATTTGTGCCAAGTTTGGTTGAAATCGGTCCAGTGGTTTAGGAGGAGATGTGGAAGACCCCAAAGGACCCCCCGAAGTATGATATCGAAAAAACACATATCCTATGTTGGTTCTCCCGTTGCGTAAAATATTTGTGCCAAGTTTGGTTGAAATCGGTCCAGTGGTTTAGGAGAAGATGTGGAAGACCCCAAAGGACCCCCCAAAGGACCCCATCGAAAAAACACCTATCCTATGTTGGTTCTCCCTTTGCGTAAAATATTTGTGCCAAGTTTGGTTGAAATCGGTCCAGTGGTTTAGGAGAATATGTGGAAGACCCCAAAGGACCCCGTCGGAAAAAACACCTATCCTATGTTGGTTCTCCCGTTGCGTAAAATATTTGTGCCAAGTTTGGTTGAAATCGGTCCAGTGGTTTAGGAGAAGATGTGGAAGACCCCAAAGGACCCCATCGAAAAAACACCTATCCTATGTTGGTTCTTCCTTTGCGTAAAATATTTGTGCCAAGTTTGGTTGAAATCGGTCCAGTGGTTTAGGAGGAGATGTGGAAGACCCCAAAGGACCCCCCGAAGTATCATATCGAAAAAACACATATCCTATGTTGGTTCTCCCGTTGCGTAAAATATTTGTGCCAAGTTTGGTTGAAATCGGTCCAGTGGTTTAGGAGGAGATGTGGAAGACCCCAAAGAACCCCCAAAAGAACCCCATTGAAAAAACACCTATCCTATGTTGGTTCTCCCTTTGCGTGAAATATTTGTGCCACGTTTGGTTGAAATCGGTCCAGTGGTTTAGGAGGAGATGTGAAAGACCCCAAAGGACCCCCAAAAGGACCCCCCGAAGGATAATATCGAAAAAACATATCCTATGTTGGTTCTCCCGTTGCGTAAAATATTTGTGCCAAGTTTGGTTGAAATCGGTCCAGTGGTTTAGGAGGAGATGTGGAAGACCCCAAAGGACCCCCCAATGGACCCCGTCGAAAAAAACACCTATCCTATGTTGGTTCTCCCGTTGCGTAAAATATTTGTGCCAAGTTTGGTTGAAATCGGTCCAGTGGTTTAGGAGGAGATGTGGAAGACCCCAAGAACCCCCCATAGGACCCCATCGAAAAAAATTCATAAACCTTCGCGGGCGTGCGCACAACAACTCACCGAAGTTTCATCGCAATCGGATGAATGGTATAGGAACGCATACGGGACAAAGAAAGAAAGAAAGAAACAAACATTCATTTTTATAGATATAGATAATTGCTCCGGCTAGAAAAATATTTTCTTTCAGTTGGCTGCATTCACCTCTTGCTTTCAGGCATCGTATCACTGGCAAATTATTTCTATTACAATGATTTTATTAATAGGTCCTTTTACTTCCATATTCCTTAAGGAAATGGAAGTATGGTGATGGCAAAAAAAATCGTGTTCGAGATTATTGCAGATTCTGATTGTACTACACTCAAAACATAAAAAAGTCGTTTTTCGAAAAGTGTCTGTGTGTGTGTCTGTGTGTCTGTGTGTCTATCTTCTGTGTGTAGATTTTTACTTCCATATTTCCTTAAGGAATGGAAGTATGGTGATGGCAAAAAAAATCGTGTTCGAGATTATTGCAGATTCTGATTCTACTACACTCAAAACATGAAAAAAAGTCGTTTTCCGAAAAGTGTCTGTGTGTGTGTGTGTGTGTGTCTGTGTGTCTGTGTGTCTGTGTGTGTCTGTAGATTTTTTTTCTATGGCAAACGATAACTGCCGCAAATTCAAACAGAATCAAATAATTTTTTGCATACAGCCCTGATTTGTAGAGGACTCGCGACCTATTGTTTTTGGTGAAGATCGGTTGAGGGAAAGGGGTAGTTTACCTGCAACGGTTTTTTTTATCAAGGGAAATTTTTTTTTTGGCAAACGATAACAGCCGCAAATTCAAACAGAATCAAATAATGTTTCGTATACAGCCCTGAATTGTAGAGTTCTCAAGACCTTTTGTTTTTGGTGAAGATCGGTTAAGGGAAAGGGGTAGTTTACTTGTAACGTTTTATGTTTTAACAAGGGTATTTCCTATGGCAAACGATAACAGCCGCAAATTCAAACAGAATCAAAAGATTATTTGCATACAGCCCTAAATTGTAGAGTTCTCAAGACCTATTGTTTTTGGTGAAGATCGGTTGAGGGAAAGGGGTAGTTTACTTGCAACGTTTTTTTAACAAGGGTATTTTCTATGGCAAACGATAACAGCCGCAAATTCAAACAGAATCAAATAATGTTTTGCATACAGCCCTGATTTGTAGAGTACTCAAGACCTGTTGTTTTTGGTGAAGATCGGTTAAGGGGAAGGGGTAGTTTACCTGCACCGTTTTTTTATCAAGCGTATTTTCTATGGCAAACGATAACAGCCGCAAATTCGAACAGAATCAAATAATTTTTTGCAAACATCCCTCAATTGTAGAGGTCTCAAGGACGTTCGATTTTGGTGAAGATCGGTTAAGGGGAAGGGGTAGTTTACCAGCAACCTTTTACGTTTTAACAAGAGTAAAGTACTTGCAAATTTATTTAAACTTTTTGAAACAATGGTAATTGTTAAAAATAAAATAATTTTGTTGCCAGGCAATAAAATTAAAATTTTTTAATTTTAATGTAATATAATATTTTTCATTTAATACGGCAATAAAAAGGCAGGTAAGACACAAACACACAATTCACGTTATTTCTGGCCTCACTCATGTTTATTTTCTTACGTTTGCACGCTTTTTAAATGGAAAGTGCCGAAACCCACACCAACATAACGCGTGCAAGCCGAAAAAATAGACATCAATTTGCTTACTGGCGAAGCTAGTAGTTAATGAATGGGTAGGCAAAAATCTTATCTTAAATTTTTTTTAAGGAATCACTAAAAGGACGGTGGGTCAAATCGGACGCTGAGGTAGAGTTTGCTGTAACCGAATGGTTCCACAAACAGCCGTAAGAATTTTACTAGCAGGGAATCTACAGGTTAGCGCAACAGTGGAACTCATGTCTTAATGTTATTGGAGACTTCTTTTAAAATCGTTGAATAAAAATTGCTTTACAGCTCTATACGTGTGTCTATTGAACAATCCTTGTATTAGTCATACACGATAATACAACTGATTAAACTTCAAATTTTTAAACTTGGTTAGTTTCTATATATATGTTTAATGTTACAAATAATTCAAATAACAATCTTGATCATCTGTTAGTTCAGCGGAATAACAGTGACACTTTTAATAACCGCATAAAATAAACACTTAGAAACAACACAGGCGCTTTAACTTAACTGTTTAGACCACAGAAGTGAGGCATGCCTCAACGCTCTATGTGTACAGCGCGGGACAATCCCCCCTCCCTACACTTCCCTATCACACCACTACATTGCTTACATACGATGTATACAACAAACGCGGTCAGGTTGCCTCATTCGCTTTAAACGAACTATGCCGAATCTCACCTGTCACCATCTAGCGGTCGCTCAATAAAGCACGTTTCGGTTTAATAAATTTGACAGTCACAGTAACAATGTATAATCTTTACGTTATGTAGTTCATACGTATTTATAATTTTTATTCTACAGAATTTGTTAGGGTAGGCATTGCCTCAATTGCCTCCATGTAACTTCGCCACTGATATATATGTGTACAACGTTATCGGCAACAAAGAAGTAGTTTTTGTTAAAATTCCTTCCCGGGATATTTGGCCGTAGTCCAATGTTTTCTACAAAACCAGACATTTCGGCAATGCCATCGACTTCCATCATCAGTGAAAATCGAGTGCGATAACGTGAGGTGGTATACGTTAGTGACCACAGTACTGTGGTTAAGGCTGAAGCAGTAAGTAGAAAGAAGTAGTTTCTATGGTAATATTTCATTTCGAAAATGATTTTAAATATAAATCTTAGAATATGGAAGTCATGTATGGTTCTCCATACCGATATTTTACTTCCATATTCCTTAAGGAATGGAAGTATGGTGATGGCAAAAAAAATCGTGTTCGAGATTATTGCAGATTCTGATTCTACTACACTCAAAACATGAAAAAAAGTCGTTTTCCGAAAAGTGTCTGTGTGTGTGTGTCTGTGTGTCTGTCTGTCTGTCTGTCTGGGTGTCTGTATGTGTGTGTGTCTGTAGATTTTTTTTTTTTGGCAAACGATAACTGCCGCAAATTCAAACAGAATCAAATAATTTTTTGCATGCAGCCCTTATTTGCAGAGTACTCGCGACCTATTGTTTTTGGTGAAGATCTGTTGAGGGAAAGGGGTAGTTTACCAGCAACGGTTTTTTTTTAGCAAGGGTAATTTTGTTTGTTTGGCAAACGATAACAGCCGCAAATTCAAACAGAATCAAAAGATTATTTGCATACAGCCCTAAATTGTAGAGTTCTCAAGACCTATTGTTTTTGGTGAAGTTCGGTTGAGGGAAAGGGGTAGTTTACCAGCAACGGTTTTCTTTTAGCAAGGGTAATTTTGTTTGTTTGGCAAACGATAACAGCCGCAAATTCAAACATAATCAAATAATGTTTCGCATACAGCCCTGAATTGTAGAGTTCTCAAGATCTGTTGATTTTGGTGAAGATCGGTTAAGCGAAAGGGGTAGTTTACCAGTAACGTTTTATGTTTTAACAAGGGTATTTCCTATGGCAAACGATAACAGCCGCAAATTCAAACAGAATCAAAAGATTATTTGCATACAGCCCTAAATTGTAGAGTTCTCAAGACCTATTGTTTTTGGTGAAGTTCGGTTGAGGGAAAGGGGTAGTTTACCTGCAACGTTTTTTTAACAAGGGTATTTTCTATGGCAAACGATAACAGCCGCAAATTCAAACAGAATCAAATAATGTTTTGCATACAGCCCTGATTTGTAGAGTACTCAAGACCTATTGTTTTTGGTGAAGATCGGTTAAGGGAAAGGGGTAGTTTACCTGTAACGTTTTATGTTTTAACAAGGATATTTCCTATGGCAAACGATAACAGCCGCAAATTCAAACAGAATCAAATAATGTTTTGCATACAGCCCTGATTTGTAGAGTACTCAAGACCTGTTGTTTTTGGTGAAGATCGGTTAAGGGGAAGGGGTAGATTACCTGCAACGTTTTTTTATCAAGCGTATTTTCTATGGCAAACGATAACAGCCGCAAATTCAAACAGAATCAAATATTTTCTTGCATACGTCCCTGAATTGTAGAGGTCTCAATCACTTTCGATTTTGGTGAAGATCGGTTAAGGGGAAGGGGTAGTTTACCTGCAACCTTTTACGTTTTAACAAGAGTAAAGTACTTGAAAATTTATTTAAACTTTTTGAAACAATGGTAATTGTTAAAAATAAAATAATTTTGTTTCCAGGCAATAAAATTATAATTTTTTCATTTTAATGTAATATAATATTTTTCATTTAATACAGCAATAAAAAGGCAGGTAAGACACAGCCTGGCTGTTTGGCTGAAAATGATTTTAAATATAAATCTTAGAATATGGAAGTCATGTATGGTTCTCCATACCGATATTTTCTATGGCAAACGATAACTGCCGCAAATTCAAACAGAATCAAATAATTTTTTGCATACAGCCCTGATTTGTAGAATACTCACGACCTATTGTTTTTGGTGAAGATCGGTTGAGTGAAAGGGGTAGTTTACCTGCAACGGTTTTGTTTTATCAAGGGAAATTTTTTTTTGGCAAACGATAACAGCCGCAAATTCAAACAGAATCAAATAATGTTTCGCATACAGCCCTGATTTGTAGAGTACTCAAGACCTATTGTTTTTGGTGAAGATCGGTTGAGGGGAAGGGGTAGTTTACCTGCAACATTTTTTATCAAGCGTATTTTCTGTGGCAAACGATAACTGCCGCAAATTCAAACAGAATCAAATAATTGTTTGCATACGTCCCTGAATTGTAGAGGTCTCAAGGCTTTTTGATTTTGGTGAAGATCGGTTTAGGGGAAGGGGTAGTTTACCTGCAACCTTTTACGTTTTAACAAGAGTAAAGTACTTGAAAATTCATTTAAACGTTTTCAAACAATGGTAATTGTTAAAAATAAAATAATTTTGTTGCCAGGCAATAAAATTATAATTTTTTCATTTTAATTTTTTTTTTTTTTTTTCGGCAGGGCAGGTGAAAATCTCTATAGACACACTGGAGCCCCGTAGCTCCAGGTAGTGTGGGACTCTAACCCACTAAAAACACCTCCCTTTGCAACAACTGAGCGAGCCCAACAAGTTGCTTTTCTTTAATATAGTCACGGTTTATGGGGTAGAAGCCCACTGGCTGTTCCCCGGGTTGAGATTATTGCCTTTCTCTCTTTTAGAGTTTTACAGATTTAAATGCACTATTGTGTCACCAAATCTTGGGGCTTCAATCTTTTAAGCCTTCTTAACGAGTGCGGAGCTTCTTCCACCACGCAAAGCATTTCTGGATTTATATGAGTCTGAATTCTCCTGTCATGGTTAACTGCATATTTTGTTACGATTTCCCTGACATATTCTACTTTGAGATCTTTGTGCAGATTGTCATTCCTAATATACCAGGGGGCATCAACGATACTCCTAAGTACTTTGTTTTGAAAAGTTTGGATCATTTGAATGTTAGATTTCTTGGTGCATCCCCAGAGTTGTACACCATAAGTCCACACAGGTCTCAGCACTTGTTTATACAACAGCAATTTGTTTTCAACTGTTAGTTGTGATTTCCTACCTAACAGCCAGTACAATTTCCTGAATTTTATGTTGAGTTCCTCTTTCTTTTTTTTCACATGCTCCTTCCATTTACGTTTTGCGTCCAGAGTCATACCCAAATACTTAGCAGTGTTAGAGTATGGCACTTCTTGTTCATTAATGTAGATCTTTTGTATTTCTATTTTTCTGTTGGTAAAATTGGTGTGTATTGATTTCGTTTCATTGAGTTTGATCCTCCTTTCATTTTAATGTAAATCTGTACATAGTATAAAGTAAAGTCGGTCCATTTTCTCTCTGTGTTTGAAATCGCTAATCTCAGGAAGTACTGAACGGATTTTATTCAAGTTTTCGCCAATAGATAGAGTGTCTATCGAGGAACATTTATGTGTATAATTAATACATATATGTTGAACCTAATAATTGAAGGAAGATGATAAGTATAATATCAGATTATAAAAACTAATCAGTATAATAAACTATAATACACTTGTACACATTTTCAATCACACATAAACTATATTTCAATATTCACTTGATAAATAACTTGTAATAATTAATTTATATCACTATTAAATTATTAATCCATGGTGATAGACTTACTGGAAGTGTAATAATCCTCAGAACATACTTAACCTATAAACACTGACTGTTGTAAACCAAATATTTATTACCTTACATTTAAGTTGTTCATAACTTATCGTAGTCTTTCAGTCTTACGACTGGTTTGTACCCTCCCCGCATATACTCGTTGTGCGTGTGGTACTGAGTCTCTCACAGGTATATGGGACCTACAGTTTAACGCCGGATCCGAACGGCATAGTTGGGGAAGGTTTATACTAAGCAGGATACCTCTCGCTGGTTTGCCGTTGCCTTGCGAGAGGGAACGGTCGTATCTAAATCAGATGGCCTCCGGCGGGAATTGAACCCGCGCCGACAGCGTAGCAGCGCCACACGCTAGCCACTACGCCACGACCGCTCCTCATAACTTATATAATATATAAATGCTGTTTATATAAAGCCTTGTACATACTAAAGGGTGTTTTTTTGTTAACTTTCTGTAATCTAAAGGATCTAACAAACTAACTTTAATAAACAAAAATTGTATAATATCAAACTCTGATAGCCTGAGCCTTGTTGCCAACCGCTGAGCATTTAGCCATCATATCTGAAGCAAATAAATATTATAAAACTATTTAATTGTTTTAAAGAAAATAAATACACAATCAAAAACCAATAAAACTAGTATTAACGATTTTTAAGTGTATGCTTAATTTATTTCTATGTTAACAATATTTTATTTCTTCATACAGCAAAAGGTGAATTTTTTATCAAAAAGAGAATTTGGTAACAATTATTTTTAAGAACGGAATTCGAATTGAATTATTAAAAAGGTAATTCGACTAAACCCAATAAAGAGAAGGTGAATAAATAAAACAAAAAGTGAGTAATTTTAATTGTTTTAATAACAAAAAAGTTTGGCCCCTAAATCGGGAAACAAAAGATAAATAAAAAAATAAATCGTTAAAATAAAGAAGAAACAATTTGTGATTTGGAATTATATAATAGATTTATAAATACTTGTGACAGATAAATCACGTCTGGTTACAATATATAAAAATTGGAAGGTAGTGGCCTTTACCACTGTACAATTTGTCAGTGTATATATGTATAATAGTAGTAGTGCTGTGTGTGTCTTTTAATCCAAAATTGATCCAGTCATTGCTGAGAATTTTGTAAACGGTCGATTTCAGTTCTTAAGAAACAATTTTCTCCTTCTACAGCCAAAAGATTCTCCTTATAAGTTCTCAAATTTTCACGGAGAATTATGTTGTCGTCAGCCAGCGTATCCAATGAGTGTTGTAAATCCTATATACAATAAAATAAATAAAAAGTGAAATTTAAATAAAATTACTTAAGATTCTTGTACCATGTAATTCCAACCCCTTACAAGAAAATTAAAACCAAAATTTTTACTAATTCTATTTTACTAAATCTCACAGAACTTAATAATGATTAAGAGTTTCACACATAAAAGTTCACGAAAATTAGGTACAGTATATACCTGTAATTGTCTGAAAATTATTTGATACTTCTAAAACAAAACACTTTATATTGTTTAAGTGTGACATACGTTATATCGTCACATGTCTGCACAAAAGACGGATCCGGATGAGACTGCATCTCTATTGTACAAAGCAACATCACAAGGGTAGTTTGTATAAACGGCAAGTATGCGCTTAAAGCGATTTATAAAAAGGATGTTTTAAACATGACTTTGTTGCCTTGTGTTCTCCCTATGCTTGTCCTCTAGAAGAAACACAGTACATAGTTAGATGAATGAGGACCCCTCTTACCAGGTGGTGTTGGAAAAATTTATACCTCTCGAGTTGGGTACAAAGTAACTTGTTCACCGACTGGTTAAACCACTTTCCTAAGAGCCCCTATATAGTTACACTGTCCTTCCCAATTTAGATTAGCACAATATTTATATCACAATAAACCTAAAATGTTTATCGATGTTACTACAGTAGATCTATATATTATACATATGCGTGTAGCCTATACTATCTCTTTCCAGGCCCATGTTAACAATACACTGATTATTCAAGAGAACAGATAAGAAGTAAAAAGTAAATAATAACCGTTACAAGAATAAAAGTACACCTTTTAATTGACCATAGAACCTATCAAAGAAGCAACTGTAAACCAACCTAAACCTAAAAATGATTATCAATAACAATTACAAACCAGCGAAGACCGCTTTCATTACGTAATCAATATGTAAATATGATCTTTTGAAGCAGGGAAGAAGGATTCGGAAAAAGAACGAGAGTAGGACAAACTTCAAAGCAAAAGACAACGAAGAGAGTTTCCAGGTAAATTCGACCATGAAGGGATAATATGTAGACCCATAGAATCCTATACATTGAAGTTAACACTTAATACAAAAGAGTGTGAATGAGAATTTACTGATTCCGGAGTAGATCTTGGAGACATAGTACTCAATATAGTGTAACCGAGATTCACTGTTAAGTAACCGACTAGCAATACAATTTGTGTATTTTGTGAAGGCCTCCTGTCCGATAGAAATAGGATTGAATTATAAGTGCAAATTGTGGTAATGTATTGACCTACTGTAAAAAAAGAAAACAACGAACAATAATGATACAATTAGTTGTTAAAACTTATAAATGTAAATAAAACAGTACTACAGTAACGGTATCCATCCACGAAAAGCTGAGAAAGACAAAAACAAACAATGTAAGATTGAAGGGAGAGAATTTAAAGAAGTGACAGACTGTGGACTAGGGTTTCGCGGCATTGCAAATTCTAGAATACGGCTATACATTATTGATGGAAAAGAAGACGCCCATCTGCACCCACTCATACACACAAACACACACACACACACACACACACACACACACAGCGTACAGTGCAGAATGATATACACTGTGTAATTACTAGATCAAGCAAACAGTAACTGTTATAAATTACATTGCCTCTTAGAGAGTGTGGTTAATGTATTATCTGTTTAGGAAAAGGTACTATTAAATGCATTCCAAGAGCAAAGATACCAATTACCAAAGACATAAAAATTACCAGAACATCCAGCAGGATAGTAACAGATGTAAACAAAACAAATCTACATAATTAAGTATTTATTAAGTTTAGAAGGGCGGATCGTCAGATTCAATATGAAAAGAAATAACGTAATATTAACGAACAGCAGAGAAATGTAGTAAGCCAGTAAGTCAATGACGCAAAAACAAAACTGAATACATGAAAGGCTGAAAACAATAAAATACTGGATCAAGATGCTACATGATTTTTATGCTAGAGTTACGGGAAAGAAATAAGTAATGCCCCAAAACTAAACCTAGATATACTAGAGTGTTGAAGGTATAAATAAAATTAATACAATAAGTGGCGTAGAAACATAGTAATGTGTACCGTGAAATCTGAAACACTCAAAAATACAAATGTTAAAACTCATTAGCTAAATCAAATGCTACGTAGAGTCATTGAAAATACCAAAGTAGTACACACAAAAATAACTGCAAAGCCCGGATTTATAGAATAAATACAGAATTACCCGAGTACGCGATCAGACGTATATAATGGAAAAAACAAAATACAATAGTTGGGATATATTGGAATATATCTTACGAACCTCAGATTTATAAATGGTACGTTTTGTTGCAGATATTTGTGTGTTTAGTTAAAAGGCTGCAAAATATTAATGAAATAATGAAGAAATCATGCGCTACAAATAAAATGAATAGGACAGATTAAGAATAAGTATGAAAAAACAAGAACAATCTATCGAATAATCCTGCACTAGTTAAGTAGGTACAAATTGATGGTAGGAAGCTGATAGCTGAATGAAGAGAATCGGTTGGATTAAGTAGGAATAAACAATGAAGGCACAATAACAAAATAGTCAGTATACCAAGGGTAGATTGCCTTTGCAAAGATGAGCAACGTCATGAAAAATAAGCCACTGTACCTATGTTTAGATTAGAGTTTTGAATGGATGTGCGTTTCCTAAAAGACAAAAACGAGGAATACACACAACAATGATTTAAAACCTCAGAGTTTGTGGTGATTAGGAAAAGGTTAAGCTAGTAGAACAAAAGCGGACAGATATTTGGCAAAATATAACACAAGCGCATAAACTTTGTAAAATTGTTGTTGGATTGTAGGGAAGAGACAAAAACAACAACGGTTATTGCCAGATGCAGGGATGATCAAGTTAATTAGGAGGTACAACAATCTTGACCTCAGTTCAAGAGAAAAACCTACCTAAACGTAATTCATAGAGACCCTTAATATGACATATAAAATTTCCCTTGGGCTAATACGTAACCTGCTAAAGAGAGAATATTGTTAGAAAATTAAGAAATATTGTAGGCATTGAGCAGCATTTCCTTTTATAAATTAGGAAACACCAGATAATCACAATGATTATTAAGCAGTCAAGTCTTGATGTAAAGAATCTAAACAAGAGATATATATAAATGAACAAACGAGCTAGTTATAATTTATCAAAAACTACGATGTCTAACAAAAAAAGAAACATTTATTTTTCTCCATTTGGTTGAACTATGAAGTGAGACTAGTACTACATTAGCACTAGTGTACTATGAAACTATGGATCGTGTTCCATAATGAGTACCTATGAGTTTGTGCAAAAACACCTGTACACTGCAGCTCTGATAGGTAAACATGACAGTCACATGTTGTGTTCTGAGTTCGTCTCATTGTTGTCTTGAGTAAAAATGTCAGAACGGATTGCTGAATGTGTATGCATTAATCGGTGACACGCAACGGAGGCAACGGAAATGATAAAAAGCCCTTTGGTAGTGAAGATACGAGCACTACACGTAGTAACAAAATATATAATCGGTGTAGAGTTGGCCGAACATCGTTTGAGAGCAACACATTCACTCTGCCATGCTCTCAAGCAGAAAAAATCCGGAAAACACATTCGAGTAAATTCGTCTGTTTGGTTCAATGTAATTAACTGTGACTGCGATCATTGTTTGCGCAATGTGACTGATGCATTGTTTGCGCGAAAGCAACAACACTGATACGCGAGTAAAATCATAACTGGAGATGAGTCCTTGGTCTACCGTTATGATTCTGAGACATACTTGTAAACTGAATAATTTTATCATACTTTTAGTTAAGGGGAACGTGGGAACACTGAACTCTATACAGTGGCAGACATGCAATTCTATTTATATATTTTAGTTTAGATAATATTTATTCATTAATTTAGATAATAAAATTTAATTAAATTTAAACTAGTAGTATTGCATAATTACGATTCAACAACCTATAATTTTCTTCATATATTACAAAATTGTAATCATTCACCTGTAATGTTAATTCCTAAGTATAATTTAAAATACATGTTACTACCGCCATCACTGAAAAATAAGCAAACAGACTAGAATATATTTAGAGAAGAATTTCAACAACGCATTAAGTAAAATATTCTACTGAGTGTTACTGTACAACATGATTTGGACGTAGAACTGTTAGTACGTAATATCCAGGATGCTGTGTGAAATAACACAACTGCATTTAAAAAAACCCTAAGGAAATGACAGAACTAGTTTCAAAGAAAAGAAAAGTTAATAAAAAATGATACCAGACTGGAGCATCTGAAGACAAAAGACAGTCCAATAAAGAAATAAGAAAATTACACATCTATTTAAGGCAGCCTATACATTATTTGTATCCGATCAAATGTAATGGTCAATTGCTGAGGTGATCGTGCTCCCTAAACCTGACAAACCACCAAACGAGAAGTCATCTTATCGGCTTGTATCCTTATTGCCAGTTATATGTAAATTGTTTGAAAAACTGTCCTCAATCGTACGTCTCAGACCAATAATCGAGCAAAAGCAACTTATTCCAACCCACCATTTGGATTTCGCAATAAAGGCTCAACTGTTGAGCATGTGCATTGTACCACTGATGTAACTGAGCGGTCACTGGAAGGAAAAAATATATATCCACAGTAGTTTTACTGAATGTGGCCAACGTTTTGATAGTGTGTGCCACAAGAGTCTCATATATAAAATAAAAATAAATCTAACTTTGCAGATGAGTCAAATTCTCAAATTGCATAAGCATATCCGATTGATAGTTCAGAGTAAAGTATGGTGGCAAATATTCTAAGGTAAAAAATATTTCAGCTGGAGTACGACAAGTGAGTGTCCTTGGACCTATTCTATACTTGTGCACAGGAAATATTCAAAAGAACGACAAATAGTTATTTTCTGGTAACTCTGCACTATTAACTACCAATAACAATTTAGAAACAACAAAAGTTACTAGTTAATAATGTCACTAGATTTGTAAAAGCAATAGCGTATTAAACTTAATGAGGTAAAATCTACTCACGTCAACTTCACCAACAGGAAAATAGGGCACTTGTCAATCAATCACCAAATAATTCCTCACGCAAATTAAACAAATTATTTGGGCATGAATCTAGATGTTATGCATAGGTGTAAAGAAATGTGAAAGACTTGAAATAAAATTAAAGAAAATGTAGTGCTTATTCTGAGCTGTCAATTATAACGTTAAAATTGGATGCTATTCAATTTTACTCAGATTGTATATAGAATAATGATTAGTAGTTGTTTATTAGACTAAGACATGCAAGTAACGTTGAGTTGAAGTACTGTTAGCAGCAAGCCTAGCGGTGTTCTTCAAAAGTACACACCCTTGTCGAGGCGACTGTCTGACGGGGAGAAAACATACAACAAGTCACGTACAGGGTGAAGAATCATAAAAATGTATTGTACTAAAACAGCAATAAAGTTTAAGTGAAAGCGAGAGAAAGCTGAGTGTTCAGACAATACAGTCCGTTAGAAATAGAGTGAGAGGTTAGAGCGAGAAAGCATAAGATAGCGTCTCTCCCCACTTGTTTGTATAAGTTTGGCACGCGCTGTTTTTTGGCGAATGAAAGAAAGCGTCATTTTTTAGCGGGTGAAATTAGCTAGTTGGGTTGGAGAAAATCAAATATCGCGGTACTTGAAACCAATGGGAACGCGATTTGTAAATATTGAGTGTGGGTAAGGATTGTGTGTGTATAAAATACGTAGTTCGGAAATTTGTCGGGAGTCTACGGAGAACATTACAGCTATCAGACTCGTCACCGCGTATTAAGTCGACGAAGATTTTTTTATTTATGATTAAACTTGCGATAGTTAGTACGAGTAGAATTTTCGTATCGTGCATTAATATTATTAAAACCGTTATTGCAGTGGAAGAAATATAATAAGTTAGAGTAATATTTAGTAATGTTATAAAACTAAAGAAGTAAATTCAAAAGAACGTGCCGGAGAACCGTTATGCAAAAAAAAAAAGCAGTCGATAAATCAATCAACGGGTACGGTAATACTAAAATCAAAGTAATCTTTGTGATAAATATACTGTAACTTGGCGATAAACTATCGAAATCCACATCAAAGATAATCTACCACGTGAATCGGGAAGTTACGACGCGTTGAAGTGTATTCGGTATGAATTACTGGTATTGAGAGCACTTAGCTTAATGACATATTTACTAAGGTGTCAGAATAAATAGTAGTTATACACTAATTACATTCGAAATCAGTAAGTAGATGTGAGCTGTGTAGTGAAAGTGAAACCTAGGTAATTAAAGTGTTAGGTTAACGAGTGTCGACAACAGGATCGTCCGAATCGCCGACGAACGCAAAGCTCCAGGATCGCAGACTCCGAGGGAAGGAAGCACCAACACAAACGGAATTCAACAAACGAGTAAAACAAATTTGAACATTAAAACTCATAATAATTCATGTATCTTTTGTTAAATCTATTACTATTGGCAATTCAATCTGTCTAAGAACCTACTTTCAAATTAGAATTGATGAGATGCTAAAAAATTCAATATTGTGAATCATTTTAAGACTGTATGTAAATTTGTAATGAGTTAATGAAGAGTTTATTAAATTTAGGATTCATTCAATTCAAATTGTGTTAATAATCATTTTGATACCCTGAGATAATTTTAAGAGTCGCCATCAATGCAAGAGTTGAGAGCTTAGTATTAGTGAATTACACCTATTTCTTTCTAGCTCTAAACTGCGAGGGGGCACAATGCATAGTAATCTTTTATTAGACAGACAAGTTTCGAAGCCAGTGTGTGTTTATGGTATGCAACATTGAGGTTACACACAGAAATTCAACAATAAAATAACTCAAACTTTTTAAAATTAAATGCTTTGCAGTATTGTTGATGCACCGTATTATGTTAGAAACGATGAACATCCACCGAGACATGAAGATATCTGTGGTTACTGGTAAGATAAAACAGTTTGAAGCTATAATACAAATAAAGAACTTCATAAACTTCAAAATAATGGAGTATTACAACTTCTTGATAATGCTAGATTTGTTACACAGTTTTATAGACAAAAATCGTTTGAACTAGTTATGTGCAAGTGGAGTATTTAACGAAACAAAGTGGAGTATCCGCACACGAACAAAGTTTAAACTATAATGAGGAGTGCACCAATGGGATCACATAATGCTAACATATTTATTAGAATAAAATTGCTTGATAGTTTGTAAATAGTTTCAATATAAATAAATGGTAAACACTATAAATTAAAAAAAACTTTTCTCCAAAATTCCATTTATTAAAATTCTGTACTTAATTTATATTGACTTAGCCTTTATATTTATATTGATGGATTTACATATAATTTAATAAATATAATTTTAGTAAAAAAAACTTTTAGACAATTTTTATTAGCATAGTTATTGTAAAATCTAAATTATGTGTATCAAATATCATAAATATATACTCACATATATAAAGTATTTTTTATAAGCATATATAAATATTCTTCGTATTGTTTGAATTAGCAGCCATCCTTACTATTTCTTTTATGAAGTTGCTAAACTGCTAAAATTTTTATTGTTCAGACAAAGCTTTTCGTCATCACTGACATCATCAGGTCTTAAACCTTGACGAAAAGCTTTGTCTGATGACGAAAAGCTTTGTCTGAACAATAAAAATGTTAGCAGTTTAGCAACTTCATAAAAGAAATAGCATATATAAATATTTTAAAAAATGTGCAAATGTATAAACAGATATAGTCACAAAAAGTGAAAGTATACACCACAGACGTTTCACTAACTGGGCCATAATCGCGTAGTACAAGATCGGCTGTTGCTAATTGGTTATAATCAATGACTTCATATTTTCCTTCCAGCAACTATATAATGGATACGTAAAGCGTAGCCTGTAGCACCTTAGTAAATTTTCATTGTTTCTATCGATTTAACTAATAATTTAATAAAATAATAGTATTAGCTTTTAATTATTATTTTTGTAATTTAAATAATTAGGCATATAGTAATTAATTTAAAAAATGCGCATAATCTTTTAACATTTTTTTTGCTTATATTATTCGAAGCTTATAGAGATAAACAAGAAGTTAAATGTACACAAATAAAGGTATGTTAGAGGCAACGGACGATAACGTACTGCGCAACGGCAGAATGGGCAACAAATTACAGGCTAAAGTATTTAACATCGACAATCGATTAAAAAAAGTATCCAACATAAAGAAATATGTGGCAAAGTGGTTAAAGTTGGTAAAATTTATTTTACTCTAAAAGGCACAAACTTGTGTACTGAAATCTTCAATATCTATTGACTTCAGCATTCCAAACCAAATAATTTAAATCAAAGCGCAAATGCATACAACGTAAGATGAAAGCATTCGAAATAAGATTTGTATAAAAAAATGAGATTTTTGGAAAGCTAAAACACTATTAAATTAGAAATGTTTGATTAAAGATATGATAAAGGCAAATATAAAACCGGTGATAACAAAGCAGAAATGGTTAACCTGGCTAAGTAAAACATGAGTGAGTATATTCGCCTGGACTATTTAAAAACAAGGGTATTAAAATTTATCGGAAGAGAAGGACAGCGAAAAAATGACATGAGGAAGTTAACAATGTGGCGGAGGACAGAAGTATCTGATGGAAGTATTAAAAAGTCTCCCTCATTGGACATCGCTCGTGAAGTCGAGGGGTTTTGTGTGGTCCAATGGGTGCTGGGGGTTATGCCGGCGGTAGACTAGCTGTTGGTAGTGCCTTTCAAGTCGGAAAAACCTCGGCTCAGGAGCAGACGCAGATGTCCCACAATTACCCAAATCTTATCCGATGTCCTTACATATTCTTGCCCGTTTTCCCTTTCATCGCTGTATGGGCAGACCTGGTTTCATCAGCCGTAAACAAGTCAGACGGTATAGAAATTGTGAGCTTCAAAATCAATACACCTGTTTCTCCAGGTTGGAAATTGTGCAATAGGCTAACAACCTGTTCACGGAAAAAACACTTGTTCTGGAACCAAATTGTAGGCCTCGGATAGCACTGTATCAAAGGCAACAAACTCAACAACGTTTAAAAGACTGGAAAAGGAAAAGGACAACGTAACAATGGCAACATGGAATAAACGAGGGATAAATAACAAACTAAGCCTATGTTCCAGGAAAAGAAAGTAGACATCGGATTACTTACATAAACGGAAAAGGATCTAAAAGAAACTAAGATCTGGGCAAATTTACGTTGATATATAGTGGAGCCCTAGTAGATACACGTGCGTCTGCCGAAGTAGCAATCTAAAATAGAGTCTATTTCATACTAGGATAAAATAGATGCAGATAAAAACATAAAACGATTCAAATCTACCACAAATGGTGCACTATATACAGTAGAAATTTAAGAATAAAGTAAAGAAGTATAAATTATAAAATTATATAAAACTATATCTATCCCGAGCTTATTGCATATCAGTGAAACATGAACACACAAAGAAACAAATGAACAAAAAATCAAAACAGCAAAGATGAAAGTAGAAGAGGAGGATTGCAAGTTGCCAATTTAAGTTCCCTAATTAAACAGTATAGGAATAAATGGAAGCACATACAAAGAACGAGCACTGAGAGGCTACTAAAGATTATGTATAGACATCGACAGCACCGACGGAGATACCTCGGAAGACCATAAAGAGGAAAATGATCAGGTTGCAACATTAGCCTAGTGCTTCGTTGTACGAAAAAAGAAGAAGAATAAACTCAAACACAAACATAAACAAAAAAGATTGAAAAGAGAAAATTATGTCAACTCAACAGCGTCAAACCTTATAGAAAATAGTTAAAAATTAGGTCAATAAAAAGTAACAATTTAAAAACAATTATGCAAAAAATGTTAATACGGAACAACAACAGTTATGTAATTAAATTTAATAAAGATTACAAATCGAATACTATCAAGTGATTGCAAACTACGAGCCACAAGCAAAAAGAATAAGTGGATGATTCACAGCGTTAAAAATATTCTTCAGGTAAGAGCAGAAGGAATAGACCAGCTTATAATGCATAAACATGAAGGAAACAGAAAAACTACATACGATATGAACAGTGCGTCCATATACGGTGGAAGGCAAGATTGCGAAAACAACTTTTTAATGCAAATAGAACAGAAATCGCTGAAGTCCAAGGAAAAGAAAACTTCCGCAAAGGAATAGGTTCCGCAGCATATAGGTTCTACATTCATTATGGTTAGAAAAAAGTGAAAAGTACCTTCTTTTTCAAATCTAGCTCCTGGCTGCTGTGAAAATTTTGGTATACTTCACTCAGGATTTTGTAGACGACAACACCACCACATACCTGGAAAAAGCAAACAAATATTAAATAAACTCCACGAATCAGTTGAAAATAATTCACGAGTTTACTACCGGTACAGTCCGTTTAGTACGGTTCATCATTATAAAAATCCAAGTATAATTGAGAGACTGCACTCTGTGTGGCTGATACATAATTGTACATTACTGTATAAAGATCAGACCTAGCTTGAGAGAGTCCTAAATATAACCCAAAGGATTATTTAACAAGTACTGTTTTTACAATACATTTTAAGGCTTAAGAATAATCATAAAAATAAAGCAGAGAATCATTCAGTACTTACTGCAAGTGGGATCCCTGCAAGTACAGCGACTGGCGAAAATTTCATGTTGTTCTTGATGTAAGCCTTTCTGCAACAGTAGGGCACACGCTTGTAAAAGTTTTAATGTGATTAGATAACAAAATATACATTTCAAACACACACACACACACACACACACACACACACACAAGCGTACAGTACAGCGATGAATATGTCACATAAATATACAAATTTTATGTAATTAAGTATAAAATGCAAAATGTTAAAAGCACGCAAATATTTATGTTACCAGCATCTACTTTTATCTCTAGGATTACGTTCGATGAAATACACATAACCACACAATTACAATACAACCAAAATAAAACATAACAAATATTACGGTATACTGAAAGCAATTTATTCAGTACATAACTTGAAGGAAGGAACATAAGTTTCACATGAAGGAATGAATCTGAAATAGCAAGTAACATTAGATAATCAGCAATGGACAATTACAAAATACTGTAAACAGGCCTACAAATTCTTATCCAGAAGATAGTAAATTGAAAATGTAAATAATAATATAATTACATACGTAGAAAAATACATTATGTATTTTGTAAATAAATTACGTGTAGGCCTATAATACAGACATATGTGCATTTTGTGTGTGTATGTGTGTGAGTAGTGTGTGTGTGCGTGCGTGTGCGTTCGTGTGTGTTTGTTATAGACCTACATCCAACATTACGTATAATTGAACCATTAGAAAATTTATAACGTTTCTCCCTAAAGAAACATCTTTCCGTACTTCGTTTTCAATATGACGACAGTAAAACGTGTATGTGACAAGGTAAAGAAATTTATAAAGCATATTACAGTAAATGAACTTACGTTAATTACTGCCTTTTTCAGACATAAAAATATTGTGTTTCTTCGTAAAAAGGCTCTAGAAAGGCTTAGATATAAGTTTCCATAGATACGCATTGTTCATTGTTAACTTCTATGTAGTAATTACAAAACCAAACTAACATATATTTAATTTAAATCAAAACCCTTTTGTAATCAAATAAGTAAATTAAATGAATTATAAAACACTTACTGATTACAAACGTGTGTAAATTTGTTTACAGCAAACAATTAAAATTGGTAAGTTGCTGCTGCGCGGGGACTGGACGGAATCTTTTAGGCTACTAATCTCATAATGTACTAATACAAACTACATTGTTTGTCACAATTAAAACAATAAAGCATTCGTGTGTTTTGTGTGTATGTGCTCGCGCGCGCGCGCGCGTTACATGCAGGTGTGTGCAAGTGTTTTGAGCCGCATACAACACAGCGCGTGGTACCCTCGACCAGCAAACGTTGTGGGCCAGTAATGTATCAGCTCAAAGTCACTCGTATGTGTTGTTAGTGAGGGTATGCGGGTGTGTGTAGAAGAGGTTGCCCGTGTCAAACTTGTATTAAAAATTCTAGGTCTCTCAATACTTGTTCATAAAAAACAAACTCATTGGCAAGAATTTACACACAAGGTCATGTCTGAACTCAACTTCGCTATAAATTAAAATACACAAGTTACTTTAATTTTTGCTGCCTAGAAACTATAGGTGTACCAGTCAAAAAATAGTTCCAGTGCGCATGCGCTGGTTTGGCGGAGAAGGCTGTCACTCCCACCATGTGCGCAACATCCTTCACGGCTATGTAAGCGCCTGTAGTGAGCACTGTCTTGGTTCAGTTAGATGTGTACACGTGTTTATGAATAATTTGCGTTTTTTAATTGATGTGATTTCTTTACAAATATATTTATTATCAGTTATTTTCTCTATGTTAGCAGTCTTCCTAACAATTTTGTTAAATTTTGCTGCTTCCCTGCTATATACACTTTTTCCTCGAAAGAGTCCTTTCGGTTTCGCAACCATTATCAAGTTCTTCCTACAATCTCTTCGCAACGTTGTAGGAAGACCTTGATAATGGTTGCGAAACCGAAAGGCCTCGTTAGAGGAAAAAGTGTATATATAGTGGGAAGCAACAAAATTTGACAAAGTTGCAAATATATTTATGTTTTCGTGTAGTATTTAATTACTAGGAGTGTCACTGACACAAATGGGCGGAGCATTTGATATTCGTAATAATTTATTTATCAATATTTTTACAATCAACCGTCTTTGATCCGTTAGATAAATAGAATCGTAATAATTTATTTATCACTATTCTTAGAATCAACAAAATATATACACTTTTATGATACACACTTTTTATTGAATACACTACATTATAGTACAATATACATTAATTGTCATTAGACATATTCCACAACATTTGCAACTCATCTGTACGATCAACCATTGATGGACTTCTATAAATTTTTAGCAGTCTATCAGAATTAAACGCCGGTTTTAATAATAATCCTTCTAATGTTTTCACTCTTGAAAGAGCAACATACGTTAATCCAACCTGAAATTCATTGTCTCCTAAATTAACAATTGCCTTATCTAATGTTATCCCTTGCGATCTATGTATACTAACAGCATATGCTAACATTAACGGAAATTGTTTTCGAGTACAAGAAATTTCATTTTTCTTTAATGATGCCACTACTGGTACAATGGGTATTGAATTCTCGTACAGAATTGGTCTGTATATTTTTCGAAAGATACAAGTACTCTATACATATTGACATGTTATTGTTATAATTTTCGCATTCAACTGCCGGGTCATAAATAATATTAGTTACTGTCCCAACTGAACCGTTGGGTAGTCCTATTGTGACCCAAAGATTTCTTCTAAGGATAACACGAGCACCTTTACATAAACGTAATTGGGTAAACCTGAGCATCGTCAGATTTTGCTAGAGAGGTTTCTGCGCAATTATGGATTGCATTGATTAGAGCTACGGGTTGTTTATTTGCTTTCTAGTTTTTCATTATTAAAGCGTTCGATTTCAGCATTTTTCGACATTATACAGACAGTATCTTGCAAATTGTCCCCGATATTGTTTACATAAAATCTTTTAGATAAGAGCCGATAATCTTGTTCAGTGATTGTTCCATTTACGACTCTATTTAGAGTCTCTCAGAAATGTTTTTGATCATCACCTTGCTATCTCATAATCTACGTTAAAAAGAAAACTCTTTGAAATGTTTACATAAAAGATTCGATTGAATGGTCTGAACATTATTACCAATATTGTAAATGGTAAATGTAAATGGTATTGTAAACTCCTGTCACAAACCGGTGGAAGTTGGGACCAATCACCGACTAAATACACGCAAAGGCCACCAAAAGGACAGCTGAAGAACGCTGCTTTGCTTGTTTCAGTCGCATATCCACTTTGAAAAACAAATTCAAACCCAACATACTGGCTTCATCAATAATAACGAACCTCACATCTTTTAATTCTTTTTCGAAAGCAATTTTGGATTCACATTCTAAATCTTTGAAAGTCCCTCCCCTTCTCTTTGAAGTATTTATTCTTAGAGCTGAATGAATATTTTGTCCAGCAATATTGTTAGCTGCCACACCAACAGGAGCCATTAAAAGAGTTGCATCGCAGCCAAAAGGGGCAAGGAACTAACAATCTCCGTTATATTTTGACCAATATTTATAATATTTCCCTTATAAGCATATTGACCGGGAAAGCCTCTCGATTTCACCCTATACACACGCATCACTGGTTGTACTCTTGCTATCAAATGTTGTTCTACATAAGTGAGAGCCATCAGTTCTATAGCTACATCTTTAGGATCCATACGATTAACTGGAGTAAGCTTATTTGGGTTTCGCTTACACTGCGGACACATATCAAAAAATATTTGCTGCATCAACACTCGAGAACAATTTACACATTCACAGAATCCTAGAGATCGTAAATTTATCTTCAAATGTTATCCTGTGTTGTTTTGATCATATAACACATGATTCATGTTATGTTCTGCAGGGCCTTCAACAGTTGCTGCAGCAACATTTTGTCGCTGTCTCATCCGTCTTTGATTTGTAGTTAAACGACCAATATTTGAACCTCTTCTCTGTCGAGACATACTATAAATAATACGTATATATAAACTGATGAATAAGAATGTATAGAATATGTGTATAACAAAAAATACTTAAATAAAAAGTAAAAAATTGAATAAGAAGTATAAGAATAATAATTTTAATAGAATTTGGGAAATTTAATAAAGAAGTAGAAGAAGAATAATTTAAAATAGAATTTGGATTTAAATTTTCCTGAACTGTGATTCGTTCCAATATGTAATCGAAAGTTGCAGTTGCATTAGCGACTACATAGATTCTCGTCTAAAAATTGACACTTGTTCAACACTTAAGTCCAATCCGTACATCTGGCTACACGATAAAACAATGCTCTACTACTGTTTGAATTAAACACGTGTGAGACACGAATACAAAGTCTCAGCAAAATCTTATCTTATCGAACGAGAGCCAGCGCGGGCGGCGGAAGCCGCACACGCACACGCACCGGCATTTATGATACAGCAAAATCTTATCTTACCGCGCGACAGCCAGTTGGGACACGATATCTCTATCTCTCTTCCTCTCACACGTTTAAGCTAAGATTTTTAAAAAATCGTAATATATTTTAAACCAAATAATGTAGAGAAATACGAATTACATGTGTGCACTCTACAATACAGTCCGGATATGTATGCAAAATTTTATAACATTCGGTTGAGTAGTTTCGTAGGAGTTCGAGGTCTAAATTGTGCATCGAGTCATGGATAGAGGGCTACGCCTGATTTAGCTACGCTCATCAGGCTTCGCCCAATAATAATTAGAACTCGTAGTGTTTTGTGTACTTCAGTTATGTTGTTTTTTCTATACGTGTATTACCACCCGTTGTCGCATGTTATCTTAGCGTATTATTATTTTGTTTTTACAAATGGCATCGTAATAGAACACTAAACTAGCTATTGGGAGATCTCTAACAAGACAAGCCATAGTAACTGTTTTCAACTTGGCAGAATATTAAAAAAAAAAAGCAGTGCAACTTAGGTTATAATATTACCGCCAATACAAGTGAAGCAACAGGAGTCCTTTAGGCTACTTTTTCAAAGTTTTAAAAGAAGGTAAACAATTATCTACTAATGGTTGTGAAAAAATATATTAATCTCATTAATAAAAATTTAATGGACTCCTTCACAGATAGCTCAATAAGGAAAAAGCTACACAAATTTTATGCAGTCAAAAAATCTTCCTCTCAATAAAGAATTGTCTACAATCTCTAAAGGAAGATGATGTCATTGAATTTGAACGAGAATATTTTAGGCAACGACAATAAAGTTAGGATTTAGATGGACTCACTGCCAATCCCGCAGAAAGCTCCCGATAGAAAGAAGTGTTATCGTTGCTTGTAGAATTCGATATCTAAGTGACATAAACAAATACAGACAAATATCGTTTATATTGACGAAAATATATGTTCAGTATCTTCATGTTGGCAGTCTTCTGAAGAAATCGGAATAACAATGAAAATTTGGAAAGGAAATAAGCTTATTATAGTTCGTGGCGGCGGAGAAGCTGGTTTTGTTAATATTTAAGTCTTCGCCGAAATCTAGAGACTACCATAGCTCTATGAATTTTTATGAATTCGTAAATTTGCTATCAGAACCTAATCTCCCAAACAGCTCAGTAGTAGTGATGGATAATCCCAAGTATTATTGTGTAGAAAGTGTTAAAAGCCAACCTTAGGTTCACGGAAAGAACCGAATTGACTGGCTTGTAAATCATTCTGTTAAAATAGATTTTACGTTGATAAAATCTCGGTTGCTGGAAAAGCTGAAATCATGCAACTGTAAAAAAACATTTATTGTCTACGAAAAAATTCATGCAAAAGCCACATGCCACATCCTCTCCATCACGTTTGAATCATAAGAACTCGTCTGGAGAGATATTAAAGTAGAACTTGCAAGTAATTCTAGTGAATTATCTTTAGATGGAAAAAATTAAGGCGTAAAAATATTTGAAAATTTTACAAAAAGTGTTGTGCACATACAAACAAAAATGAAAAACAGTACTGTATTACGGACAGTATTATAGACGAAGTAGTGTAGAAAATAATTATTTTTGTAGAAGAAAATTTAGATTCAAGTACAGAATGATAAAGATCAGTGATAATGATCCTCTTATCTGTGTTTTTATCATCACCATTACCACTATCATTGACAGTTGTCCAGCGAATGCATTATCATTCTTTTTACAGCGATTATCTTCAAAAAATAAACTTTGTCTAGTTGACTGTAACACATGAATATACGTGAAGAATGCTTAATTTATTTTGATAAAAAAAACAATTAGCAGATCCCCAACTACAACCATCACTACATGATTCAAAATAAAAAATAATGGGGGCAGTTATGTTCTTATTAGTTATCGTTGACGGATGATTAGAAACCGCCTTCCAAATTTATGTTGAAATAGGCCTACTTGATACAGGATAAGGGACAATAGGGTAAGCAGGTAGACATTACTTTCCAAGAGAAACAACTTGTAAAAACGAAGTGAAAATCAAATTGTTAATTCAAGTCGAAAATTTAAAAGTTATAATCGACTCAAGAAACACACACACACATACTCACACTTAACTATCTATCTACTCTAAATCCTTGTAAGTTTACAATCCTTTTTGGTTACTGTCCAGAAATCGGTACCATATAAGAGAGTAGGAGACGCCAAAACTTTGTTAACCGGGAGCTTGGAAAACCTGGAGTTACTTACCTAACCGTAGCTGGAACAGAGACATTCGTGATGGCATTTTTATATGCAGAGTACTGGCAATAATCAACCACAGATAAATTTGTGAAATTAATGCAACAACGATGGATGTCAACGCTTTACTAGTAAACGAATTACGTTATAATTGTGTTATGAACCCACGTGTTAAGAGATCAAGAAAATAACATAAACAACAACTGTAGGTAAATCACGAAGCAACTTCCATTTTTAGTTAATGACGATTGCGAAAACGTGGTCGATAAGGTAAAGAGCCACAAACACAAACCGATAAACTGGCTTTCTGTGTGATAGAAATATTTGTCTGCTCCTGTACAGAAAGAAAGAAACAACCACAAACATAAAAAATATGGAAGAGTAAAACAGGAAAACGTTTATCAAAACCCACATCAAACGGAAATGCAAATGAGAAGCTTGTTAGAGTCCCGCAGATTTTAAAAACAGTAAAACGTTTAATTTGCATTCGGATGTTACTTTATCATACTGTCGCAGTATTTGTCAGAAACAGACTTGTTCTGACACGAAAAACTCGCGACAGTCAGTACGTCCTTCTATGGCAAGACTTCAAAGCGAACTGACATATCCGTTCTCAGCAACGGACCGACTCAACTAAAATTAAGACCTTCTGATTGGTGGAAATTCTATCAACGTCACAGATGGTCACTGTGGTATACAGTCTTCACGTTAAAACTCTGATTCTGCAAAGGCCTGTCTAGATTTAATCTACAAATGTTATTACCCTCTTGCAGATAACGAGTTAAAAGAAAAATTTATTCCATTAAAAAAACATAAAAATTATAGATTTGGAGTATTAAGTACATGGAAAATGTAGCTTTCAATACTGAGATACCCTGCCCAAGTTTCAAAAAGAAATGTCAATTATTAAAGAAGTTATTACAAAAAAATGTTAATCGCACGCGCACCCGCGCACTTACACACAAATATTTCACGTGACATAAAAGAATATTCTGACATAACACACCTTTTTATCCATACCTTAATTCAAAACTTATGACGTTCTATTTAGAAAGAAAAGAACAAAATCAATTTATAACATGCCTACGGCCGTCAGAGAATGTGTTACAGCATTAGTGTCCCTATTATACGAAACTCATATCCTGTGTTCTGTTGCAATATATATATATATATATATATATATATATATATATTGCAACTATACAAATTATAACTGCATAGATAGGTTACATTGAAATTACGTATTACAACAGAGTCTATATCTGGAGGTAGGAAAATTTTATTCATTAACACATTAAAAATTACTTTTGTCTTATGGCTTTATAATATAAAATTGTTTATTAAATAAATGTCTTTCAATAAATGAGCATATTGGCTTGTTTTACATATATGTTACTTCTACGTAGAACTCCAACTGTTTGGGTAGACACAAGGCGCTCCCCACGCTGCTCGACTGCACCGCTGCGACTCTGCACGTCGACCGACCGAAGATCACTAACGCTGAAATATCTACGTCGCGGCTTACACACGCACTGCGGTATGAAACTGTTATTGTTTACAACTTGAATAATCTTAATCTCAGGGATCAAAACTTGGTAAAAATGCATCGTGTATTAGGCGTATACAAATCCGGCTTCTTGAAGTGTCTTCGCGTCAACTCAAGAATATTTACGTTAGGTATTTTGCCCCTACCGAAAGTCTTCCACTCTACGCGAAAAAGCACTAGAAATTATCTATTTAAAATTATTGGAGTTCTATACAGTAGCAATGGTTACGAAGAACTGGAACCGTGAACCAACTTCTAAGTCTTAAGGAAATCGACTGTCTTGTCACGAAACTCTCGTGACAGCGAGTACGTCTTTCTATGGCAAGACTTCGGAAATGTGCCCGATGTGCACTCGACAGAGCACCGACTCAAATAATTTTTAGACCTTCTGATTGGTGGAAACTGTAGCAACGTCACAGATGAGAACACAGATAGACCGAACTGAAGTTAAAACTTTGTTCAATTCTGCAAAGGCCTGTCTAGATTTAATCTACAAATTTTATTACTTTCTACGAGATAACAAAAATAAAAGAAGATTAATTTCATTTAAAAAAACATAAACACTATAGTTGTGGAGAATTGAGCATATGGAAAATGTAGCTTATAACCATGAGAATACCCTGTCCAAGTTTCAGAACGAAATGTTAATTTTCAACGAAGTAATTAAATAAAATGTAAATCACACGCGCACCCGCGCACTTACACACAAACATTTCACATGATATAAAAGAGTAACATTTTGACATAACATACTTTTTTAAACATAGCTTGGTCCAAAACGTATGACTACTTTACAAAGAAAAGAACAAAATCAATTTTAACATGTCTATGGCCGTTAGAAAATGTGTAATAGCATTGGTATCCATATTATATGAACTTGTGTATTTAATATATCCATATTAAAATTGTGTTCTGTTGCAATATATATTCAAATACTTTTTGCTACAGTCTATTTCTTGATGTATATAATATATTTAAAATTTATATTTACTTTACCTCAACATCAAAAATACACAGAATACTAATATATACACCACAATCACACACAATAATAACAATTTAAAAAACCAAGAACCAATGGGAAGCCATAACAACAGCCAACCAGCACACAGGTACTCCACAAGATTCAAAATTAGGAAGGCTGATGACGGTAACACTAAGGGTCCCGAAACACGTTCCAAATAAGGGAAAAATAACGTCTTGAGGTAAAGTAAATATAATTTTTAAATATTTTGTGTGTGTGTGTGTGTGTGTGTGTGTGTGTGTGTGTGTGTGTGTGTGTGTGTGTGTGTGTGTGTGTGTGTGTGTGTGTGTGTGTGTGTGTGTGTGTGTGTGTGTGTGTGTGTGTGTGTGTGTGTGTGTGTGTGTGTGTGTGTGTGTGTGTGTGTGTGTGTGTGTGTGTGTGTGTGTGTGTGTGTGTGTGTGTGTGATAATTCACATTAGGAAATACTTATGTTACGAGCACTGTATTAGTAAAATATACAGGCAAACAAAGAACTCGGGAACGTTACAAAGAGTTTCACATTTTAAGAATAAAAGTAGGCCTGTACAGACATAACTAAGCACATAATTTGACACAGTGACTTGCAACGTTAACTATTTGTTGCCACAAAAATGCTCTGGTTATTTGTCTTCAGTCAATCGGCATTACAAACATAGTCTACAAATTAAGTCTACAACATACCGTGTATTCTGTAGTTCTCAATACATATATACACATTCTGTGTATGTTTTTGTATGTGTGCGTTTATACTTCTGTGTGTGTGTTTTCGTCTAAGCACACAATTGCCCGTTTCCCTATTAATTTTTTTAAAAACTTAAAAAGTATATTGAATTATATTTAATCCTATTTCAAATTGTAGGTATTGTATTTTTAATTCTCTGCTCCACAAGCAGCCTATGCATACCCTCCACTCAAGCCGCTTGAGGAGAAATGTAATTGATTGTTTCAGATTTATGAAGAAACGTGTGTTTTGGTTAGTCCTCTATGAGTATATTTGTTGCACAGATTAAAAGTCACCTTAGCTTATACATCTGTGTGTTTTGAAACGATTTCAGAAAATGTTTTTAGATCTGTAAACACACGGGTAGTCAGTTAGTCTGTGTATACAAAGTGCTGTTGCAGTAAAGTTATTCTGTTCTCTCATTATGTAAATGGCGTTGAGAATTTTCGTGAGTAACTCATCTGCTGTGTTGTTCTGTTTGAGTATATCATGTAGGATAGTACAAGGTTGATGCATGACTAGTTCTACTTAGAAATGCCTGTTTTCCACTGCTTAAAGTCAATCAAAACGGTCAAGTGTTGAATATATATATATATATATATATATATATATATATGTTTTAATGTAACCACTAAATGTCAATGAAGCTGAATATTTGTAAAAACTAATACTTGTTTGTAATATTGTAACTCAAAAATAAGAAACATTTTTATTATCAGTTGCTAAGGACAGTGTGTTAAAGATTTTACAAGAGAAAGTCATGACACAGCATCACAAAGAATAAGCTAAATCAAAATAAATACTTTCTCTCGGATATATTTTGTACAATATTTAACAAATCAGAATGTTGAAATTATTATAAATGTATTTCATAAATTTAAACTTTTAGCTCAATGTAATCTCACGATACCATTTGAGATTATAAATTAACGAATTCTTTGAAAATGTTCATGCAGTATAAAAAGCAATTCAACCGCAATGCAAAAAGACTTTTAATTATGAATTTTTAAGCTACAAAGTCTTCTTCTTCACTTCATATTTTAGACATTCTGCCTGTTACGGTTCCCACCTTTTCCTTGGTCTACCTAAATTTCTTCTTCCTCTGGCTTTGTATTTTCTAGCTTTTACTGGAATCCTGTATTGTTTCATTCTTTCTAAATGTTATTGCCACTTGTTTCTATTAAATTATATCTTAAGCTACAATGTAAGAGATGAAATATCTATGCTGTTTGTCTGATCTAATTTTTGTACGGTTGGAAAACGCGCTCACGTGTTACTTGCATGCACAGGTTTCGTCTAACACGTGGTGATCCAGGTTTCGTCTAACATACACAACGACGTTACTGACAATTTATTTGTTATTTATTTCTAGTCAGATTCAAATAAGATTATTACTATTTATTAAAGAGATTTTTTTATTATCACAAGTACGAGTCTATTTGTGTAGATGGAAGGCATGCGAAAGCAAAAATTGAAAGATATGAAACGCTAGTAAATACTACTGTGATATGGCGATTTATATAATTATCATTGCTGATAGAAGCCAAAGCCGTTTGAAACCAAATAATATTGGACTTGTTGGATGTTACTAGATAAGAAACTTCCAAATCATTCCATACTATTGTAGCCTTTAAATATCTGCTATTAAGATACATTTTATCATTTGACTGACAATTTGTGATTAACAAGTTTCTTACACAGGTATAACAGTTATTGTTGTGTACTCGTTGATGACCTCAAAAATAAATAATAAGCTAACGTACTATATATACAGGGCGTTTACAGTTTGGAACATTATTACAGAGTGTGTCCGTTGTAAAATGTGATATTTTCAAACACGTATTGTGTATGGTGGAGACTTGAGAACCAGATAAACATGTGCTGCGAAATCTACCCACAGAAGTTTCATGATGTTTTTGTATATTCACATATGAATTCGTATATGTATGTATATATTTCACATCATATATTCGCATATGAATTCACATTTTTCTGTATGTATATGTGAGCCCTCACACACTCATTTATGTACCAATAAGTAATAGAAATATGCAGATGGGCAAAATCAATTATCACCAAACCCCACTCAATCTCTTTCTCTCTCTCACTCTCACACACGCGCGCGCGCACACACACACACAAAGTAGATACAGTAGACATACAGTATATATATATCGGACACAACGTGAAGTTGGCGTTTCGTAAACCAGATACGGGACGGGAGAGGCCAACTCCCGAAACAAGAGCCGGGAAAGGCCCCAGGAGCGCCGGTTGCACAGACACCACACAGGTTGGATGCACACTGTGTACCATCTGCCCGACCGCCGAAAGTCTGTATACGTATATCACTATAAACGCTAGTAAGACAGGAAGTCTGTCAGCTTAATTTAGCATATAGTTTGCTAATATATCATGCTCTCCAAGTTGTCAGGAAACAAATAATTACAAATAACACACAAATATCAGTGAACTATAGTCATGATTTGGTTTTTTTATTAACTAAACGTGTACTAACTAACCGTAAACATATAACCAGCGCTTTGCAATGAAAATGTATTAAGAAATCTCTTAACGACAATAAATTGAAAATAATTATATGCCTAAGAAAACGTTAAGGCATTGTTATATATTTTAGAGTTTGTAGGACTTTGTGTATTGTTATTATTAGACCTTATAAAACAAGCGTGAGTCATGTCATACCTAAATGTTTATACAAATCACGAAGTAGAAAAACACAAAATGTCTATGAACATAATTTTTAAGGCGCTAGTTATGCAAATTAGGTGTACTGCTGTCTTTATCTTTGCTGTCTTTTTCATTTCTGTCATGCAAGAAATTAAAATATCTAAATTTAGGTTGGGCGGGCTTAATTACCGTCGCTCAATGAGCTTCAACGAACCTGCGTAAGCGCTTCCCGTTCGGAACAGTCAAGCGACTATTCCAATCGCGACGCTTACAGTTCAGGTCGCCGGCCATGATGACCCCTTTTGTTTCATCAAAGACTGGCGCCAAAACAGGGTGCAGTAGCTCTTTGCTCGTCGGCTTCTATACTACCAAGAGGACACCGCTTAAAGCTGCGTGTATATCCACAGTGGTGGCCTCGAGGTTGGCTTTAGCAGCTAAGAAGACACGGTGATGACCAACTGTGGTTCACCCAACGGCTGTACTGCCTCCTGCAGTGCCCGACCGATCGTCCCGATAGCACACATAATTGGCAAATCAAAACCGCCTCACCGGGGTCAAATGGGTTTCATTGAGAAGACATACATCAGGTTTGAGTCGGGGGACTAATTTCTGGAGTTCCTCGACTTTTCTGTCACACATTTGGCTTTCCAGGCAAGAATTGAGAGATCTCGTTTAAGAGCTCGATCTACAGAAGACCTACGAAAGTGACGGCTTCTACCAAGAGCACAAATCACTCGGCTTCGTCGGCTCCAAGCCGGATCGGATGTACCTGAAGGTCTGGGCGACTTTGCGGAGGCCGCACCCCGCACTCCGCACGAATTTGCGTCGTCGGAGACAGAACCAGAGGCAGAATGCCGGGAGACTCTTCGACCATAAGACCGCGGGGACTTTGGGAACGAGGATTTAGTGGAAGTCTCGAGTTCCGGGCCGGAATAGCTCCTTTGGCGGAGGAGCTAAGCAGCGTTATTGACGTCATAACGTCAGCCTGGTTGTCGCGACGCGCAGACTGTCTGGACTGGGTGGCAGGAGCTCAGACTTGAGCCCCACGGAAATGCTTGTCCTTCTTACCTTCGCCTGCGCCTTTTGAGTAACGCGTTAACGCGGTGGTGCTAAGTGGGCGAGGCTGCATCCGGTGCAGGGCAGGGTTTTCCGCGTAGGGAAGGGTTGTTGCTCCTCAGGCTACAGAACCGGGTTGGGACTGGGACGTCTTCTTAAATGACGCGGAATTACGGCGTTTCTTTGCCTTAGGAGGGGGCTGGGGCTTGAGCTGGAGCCTGAGGTGGGAATACCTAGGCCACAGGTGGTTGCTTCGGTTGCTGGGGTTTCTTCTGAGTCTTAGAGGTTGTGGCGGCAGTCACGGCAGCTGTAGCAGGAGGTGAGAGGCCTGGCTGCTCAGTTGCAGGTCTTGAGTCCGGTGACTCGGTGTTGGTAGGGGACCTTCAATTTTTTCTGCTGGAGCTCCTTTTTGTACACCAGAGAGAACCTGTAGTTAGCAAGGTGGTTACTGCTACAATTGTTGCACCACTTAAAGGCAGGTGTGTCGCAATGTTTGATAAGTTACGGAAGAGAACACGTCACGCAAGTGGGGGTGTTATTACAAGTGTCTGTAAGGTGGCGAAGGCGTTACCACCTGTGGCACTGACATAGTGTCCCGGAAGCGCAGAACCCAAAGAGCCGCGTTAGTGAGAAAAGGCTTTTGCCTGCCTAGCCCTTCTCTACCAAGAGACGGACAAGAGGGAGAGAGCGTCCTGCAGTCCTACAGAAGCAAATACTCGAATAATCGAGCGGACTGGGTAGCCCAAGTCGCGCAACTCATCGAGGATGTCCTCGGGAAGAGACTCCACGTCCAAACCCCTGAGCGCGTAGAACAGATGGTTGACGTGCTTTGGGGAGTAGGTATGGTAGTTCTGGTTGATTGATTCAAAGAAGACCGATCTGGCGGAAGACGGTCAGTTCCCGGATAACGATTTTGACTTTACCGCCCCCAGGTAGCTTAAGATTAACGTTGGTCGGTCAAAGCCTGGGAGCAGTGATCAGTTACCGGTAAAAACCGGTGACGTTGTTCACGCCGTGAGCGAAGACGGGTGGTTACGACCGGCAGCATGTAGCACTTGGGCGCCGGCAGATGCAGTCGGCACCTGGCCGGCTTTACCATGGCGGGGCAACTTCTATGGCCGAGGCCGAGGAGGAGGTCGAGGAGGACCGGTTCGGCCTTGGTTTCTTCACCGGGCGCCCTCGCAGCTCAACCGACACGAAGGCGTCAGGCTCGTCACTGGAGTCCGTCTCCAGCGGAGGATCACTTTTTCGCCGTCAGAGCTGTAGGGATGCGCGTCCGAGACCTCCCTCTTGTTTCCTAGTTCCAAACTTCTCAAAGAAGACCCTGCCTAGTGATCCGGTCCAGTACGGAATATGGCCTTTTTTCGCGCCTGCCAGAGCTGTAGGGATGCGCGTCCGAGACGTCCCTATGGTTTTCTAGTTGCGAGCTTTAGGAAGGAGCTCCTGCCTAGTGGGCCGGTCCGGTCGGAATCTTTTAATTAATTTATGGGCCGTTACAACGGCATGCTTGTACTAGGTCGTTCTAGTACAGTATTTGCCGAGGCCGTTTCCAAGAATCACCTGGACATAGACGGTATTTGCCAAGTCCGGCTATGAGGGGGATTGCCTGGGTCCTTGCCGCTCGGACGTAAAATTTACGTGAAAGTCACCGTACAGTGTCATCCAAGGAGCGGACACCGAGTCAACTTTTCAACAGATGAGAAGGGAACCGACAGGAGGCTTTGGCCGCTAGCCAAAGACCCCTATCGAGAACGCTTTGCAACTTCCTTTATGAACAGCGGCAAGGAAGCCGCAGACGGGTTATGGCATAGGTGATGATCGGCAACAGGTATGCGTTGACGATCAGCTTACCTATCTTGTGGGTCAAGATACTTGCCTTGCTGACAAGTATTGGAAACAGAGACGCCAGACGAGCGGATGCTCTAGTTTCCATCGTCGGGAATGGGCATGCCAGGTGATCCGACTATCAAGGAGGACACCGAGGTACTTAACTTCTCTCAACCAGGGCAGGTTCGTTCGACCAAGTCTCACTCGTCCTCGCGGTTCCTTCCGGCGCTTGAAAAATAGCACCACGGAGTTCTTGGTATCGTTGATGGCAACTTTCCAGTTTTCCAGGTCGTGTACGTATCGAGTGCGCTGGAGTCGTATGATAGCTCTGTCTGCGTTCCGATCAGCAATATAAACTGCCGTGTCGTCGGCAAACAGACCGATCTAGACTCCAGGCTCTCTGGTTACGTCGTTGACGTAGACGGAGAACAGAACGCTACCTAGGACGCTACCTTGAGGTACTCCGGCTGTAACACGTCTTTCGGAAAATACGTGGTCGTCTATTCTCACGCAGAAGGTCCTCTCCGTCAGAAAGCTAGCAATCAAATGAAGGTAGTAATCTGGAAGCTGGATTTCCCGGAGATTGAACAAGAGCCCGTCGTGCCAGACACCATCAAAGGCCTTCTCCACATCTAGGAAACAGGCGACAGTCTGCTCTTTCCGACAGCCGGCGTCCGTGATGTACTCCACCAACCTCATCAGCCGATGAGTGGTGGAATACCCCACATGTAAACCAGACTGTTTGGGGACCAGTACACCGAAGTTTCCTAGATGATCTAGGACTCCCCGTTGTACAAGACGCTCGACGACCTTTGACGTGGCTGACAGTAGAGTAATGGGTCGGAGGTTGTCGGGACGGGAAGCATTTTTCCCTGCTCCAGGATTACTACGACCGTCGTATTTCGCCATTTCTTGGGAAAGTAGCCCAGTCTGAGACACGCGTTCACCAGCGCGACCAAGAAAAGTATTCCTGGTCCGGCAGACGAATGTAGCGGCGTTCGAGACGCCGTCTGGGCCAGGAGCTGTTCTCGGTATGAGTTCAACGAGCCGAACTGAGACTTCTTCCCTAGTAATGAGTTCTAGTTCAGTTCCCCAGTGATCAGAAAATACAGAAAGTCTTCCACTTTGTTCTCGACTTCTTCGTTGAAATCCCAGTCCATGGGCGGGTTCGGAGCAAACTGGCGTTCAAAACACGCGCCCAAGTCCAGCGGGCGACCGAGGAGTTGGCCGAACGGTTCAGCAATGGCAGGGATGCGAGTTCGGCGCCACTTCCCCGTCAAAGCCGAAGATATCCGGTATGGGTGACTCTCGTCGGATCCGTTCCCCGTTTGGGCTATGGCGAGTTCCCAATAGCGTCCGATTGTACGCTGCCTTGTCGGCCGGATCACGAGCCCGCTGCCACCGTCTCCGGAGGATTTCTCTCGCCAGTGAGAGCACTCGTGTTCTCTGGGATCCGCTGATAGTGGGGCATGAGACCAGGTTTCATCCTGGAAGACGCGTCAATCGCAGATACGACGGTCTCGTTGAACGCGGCAACTGCGTCGTCGGTCCTCGTCGACTTGGCGGACGGTTTCGAATGATCCCGCCTCTGGCAATTGACGACAGAACGCCGTGCCATAGCGATCCCGCTCTCCATCTTCCTGACGTCTCTGCGTGTGACGTGCTGGGTAGCGACATGGATCAAGATGGGGAGATGATCGGACGAAAGTTCCGATAGTACGGAAACATGGACCAGACAGTCAACCCCCGGATCACCGCGATTTCCTAGACATCGGGAGCCGCGTTGATTTTTGCGGGGTAGGACGTAGGTTGGGCGAGGCAAAGCACAGTTGCCCGACGAGCATCAACAAACTTGCGTAAGCTCTTCCGTTTGGGGCAGTCAAGTGGCTGTTCCAATCACGATGCTTACAATTCAGGTCGTCGGCCATTATGACCTTTCTGTGTGCATCAAAGACGACCGCTAAATCAGGGTGGAGTAGCTCTTTAGTCGGCAGTTTCTCTCTCTCTCAATCTCTTACACACACACACACACACACACACACACACACACACACACACACACACACACACACACACACAGGAACAAAGTATTTCACCATATATATATATATATATATATATATATATAATAGAAGCGTATTAAACGTAATACCACATGAGTAAAATACGAAGCTTGAAAGGAATAAGTTCAATACATAACTTGAGTTGTGATAGAACGAACCTGAATTAGTAACTACATGTAATAAGCAACGGAACTAAAAATACGAAATTTAACCCATTAGAAAATACAGTGATTGTTTCAACAGTGATAGCCTATAATTACGTTTGCGTCTTAACGTGTATGAGTTTCCACTGTCGTTGAGTGAACTAAATGTAGGTGACAATGAAAACATCCGTCGAGCAACATTCCTGGTAAAGGTCGCTGGGCTAAAGGCCTTAATTCCCAAACCCCAAACACATAAAAAAGAATTAAATTAAATTAAATTAAAACATGAAAACATGTGTATGAAATAATATATAATGTATAATCATAGTCGTATAACTCTTCGTTGTATAGCTGTATAACCAGCATTGTATAAGTATTCGATGTAAAAATGTATAAGCATCGTTGTATAAGTATTAATTTTATAGATATATAACTCTTCTCAACATATAAAAACGTTCTGTAAAAGAATAATGAATATTCCTTGAATATATATGCGTAAATCTTATACTATTAACCGAGCAATAATTGTTTGCCTGTAAATTTTTTTTCCGAAACGGCTCGAGAAATTTTCTTCTAAATCGCCATTTGGGGGTTTTTCTATACGAGGAATTCATTGGTCAAGTTCTTATTTTTGGGAAAATTCATTTTCCCGCTTTTCCGAGCAATAATTGTCCGTCCGTCTGTAAATTTTTTTCCCGTAACGGCTCGAGGAATTTTCTCGAAATTTTTACATTACCGAAATTTCATTACATTATTATTCAAAAACGTTGTGTCTGTTTGTTTATTCAAAGGTTTATTTGAAAATTGTAGGTGAGCTATTTCAGAAATTAATCGATTTGTGTGATCATTTTCTCTGTCTTTTACAGTGATTGTATTCCAATCAGTTATTTAGTGTTAGATCTGGTCAGTAAGATAAAAAATAATTGCAATTTTTCTCTGCTCAGTGATCTATTTACAATAAAAAACCATTACAGTGTTTGTGCAAGTGCAAAGCGACGCAAATTCTTGCTCGGTTGATAATTTATATAGTTTTTTAAGAAGGTAAGTGTCATCACCTTAGGTTACATATTAATATTCTGTGCACACCCACCAAGCATTCGACACTGTGCAACATTATTTATACTTCCAGTCTTATGCTCAAGTGCTTTTAAATACTTTTGGCAGAAAAAAATCAATTTGAAAATGTTATTTTTTAGATGCCTCGCGAACGACCTCCTAAACGGCGAATTTTTAATAACTTAAGGCCACCGCAACAAAGACAGCAAGAAAATGAGTTACCACAGCCTCTTCAGGAAATAACGAATGTCAGAGACGAACTTTCTGAAAATAATCCTATCAATGCTATTTATGAAAATCAGGCATCCACTTGAAGACCCCTTCCCCTTTCCGAAGTAACAAATGCCCGAAAACAAGTTCCTCAAAATAATACTAACAACGTCATTCATGAAAATCAGGCGTCAACTTCTAGACCTGTGCGAAGTGCCAATAATGATTGTATGAATAGACTAAATGAAGTATTAAGGGAGCTTAACGATTACCAGTCGCAAGAATTACGTGAGCAAATAAGTGAGATAAATAATAAACGCAGAAGATTGGCAGAATCAACAGAAGAGCGTGAACGACGGCAAGAAAACGATCGACTGCGAGCAAGTAAAAGGAGAGCTGAAGTCACCAGAGCAAAGAGCTGAACGGCTTCTAATCATTCGATTACGAGCAAGTCAAAGAAGAGCTGAAGAAAATGAAGAAAGACTTTAGCAGCGATTAGAGGAGCAACGTCGCCGGAATGAAAGACGTCAAAGAGCTCTGCTATTGAACCCTTTACGAACATACAAATTAGCTGTCACTTCTGATGTATCCAATCACACATTAGGAAATTTTAATGTCGCTTGCTTGCATTGTGGCAATTTGCATTTTCCAGAAGAACGTGTTAGCAATGGAACCCATAGAAATTCTTTCGGAGACTGCAGTTTGCATGGCCGCATTGAGCTGCATCCACCTAAATTTCCAAATGAGTTGGTGCGACTATTTCTTCATTGTCATCCATTAACTGATGAATTTCATAAAAGAATACGTAATTTAAATGCATGTTTTGCAATGGCTTCATTCACCGTGGATGATAATCGAACCATAAACAATCGAGGAAGTTATACGTTTATTGCAGCAGGGAATGTTTATCATAAAATTAACGTGACTGCTCATCCAACTCAAAATTCACAAGGTGAGTTTGAACGACCTCGATATGGACAGATGTACTTCCTCGAAGATGCTGTCAATGAACGTGTCAACATTCCACTGAATAATGGAATTAGTGTCCCATTAATGAACCTGTTGGAAGGAATTATCCGCTCACAAAATCCATTTGTACAAGGTTTTATGATGATGCGAGAGGTTGAAGAAGAAGTGAACCAGCGTGCTGCTGAGGAAAAAACTTACGTGAAACTTCTCTTTGCGTTGCCCGAGGGTGCAGGCCAAAGAAGGTATAACATTCCATTCCAAAATGATGTTTGCGCCGTGGTCACTTTGAATGCCGATCAAAGTTTTCCAGATAATGAATTAGTTATTCGACAGAGAGGTAAATCCATTGTTACAATGAGGAACATCGACCAACTGGTTGAGCCATTCACTTACCCTCTATTTTATCCCAAAGGTACTTTTGGATATTCCATAGATCTACCATTAAGAACTCCGTATGCGAGTCGTCGTCACCTTACAAGACTTGAATTGGCTCAATATAGAATTGCTTTTCGGCCACAATTTGCTCAATTTCTTCCACTCGAGAATCCTGTAAGAAGTCCTGATCTGCGTCTCCTAAATTTTAACGCTCTACATTATGGTGGTAAACTTTTTCAACAGTACCTCGCTGATACTGCTATAAGAGTTATAAAAGATCGAATTGATTGGATTAAAGCTAATCAAAAAAAAATTCTTGCTGATAATTACGCTTCAGTTACCAATTTCATAAACCAACTTGCTGAACAAAAAAATGCTACTGTTGGGGAAAAAGTTATATTACCTTCTTCATTTCCAGGATCTACAAGAGTTTGAAGATTTTGAAGATGCTATGGCCTTAGTTCGTCGTCTAGGATCGCCGGATTATTTAATTACGATGACATGCAATCCTGATTGGTCAGAAATTAAGGAAGCAGCAAGAATACAATTCCATGATCAAAGTCTTTTAAATCAACCAGGTCAAGATAAACCTGACCTCGTTGCAAGGGTCGCAAAAAAAAATTTCATGAACTAATTGATGATTTGGATAAAAAACAAATTTTTGGTAAAGTTGCAGCTTATGTGTACACTATAGAATTTCAAAAGCGAGGTCTTCCCCACATGCACTTGCTATTGATTATGTCTTCTCAAGACAAAATATATAACGTCGAGGAGCTTGATGACTTGATTTCTGCTGAAATTCCTGACGACGACCCAATACTGCGAGATTTGATGATTAAATGGATGATACATAATCCGTGTGGAGAGCATAACCAAGAAGCTCCATGTATGATCAATAAAGATGGAAAAATGAAGTGTCGCTTCGGATTTCCAAAATCATTCAAAGACTTTACATCTTTATTTGAAGATGAAAAAGCCAATTATCGACGTCGTTATGATTCAAGAATGGATCCAAACAGTCCAGACTTTTCACATCATCATGCTGTTTATCGTAAGGATAGTCAAGGTAGACGAATAACAAGAGACAATCGCCATGTTGCTTCATATAACGCTTACCTTTTAAAAAAATTTAATTGCCATATTAATGTAGAATACGTTGGTAGTATAAAAGCAGTTAAATATCATTATAAATATGTTTACAAGGGACTTGACTGTGCATTTGTCAAGGTAATTCAAGATCAACGAACATTAAATTACAATGAAGCAGAAACATATGTGCAAGGTCGATTCATCACACCTCCAGAGGCATGCTGGATTCTCTTTGGCTATGAAATCCAGAAAAAAGTCACACTGTTCAACGTTTAGATATTCATCTACCTGGACAATATCGAATGGCAAATATTGAACAAACGCAGAAAGATTTAGCTGACGTAGGCCAAAGAGGATCAACTTTAGAAGCTTACTTTAGACATAATTCACATTCGAAGCAGCAACAACAAAATCAAGTCCACAATGAAAATCAACAAGAAATACATTATTATTATTATTATTATTATTATTATTATTATTATTATTATTATTATTATTATTATTATTATTATTATTATTATTATTGGCAGATGCCAGAGCACTTTAGGTGGATAGGAAATAACAGTGAATGGCAGCCCAGGGTCAGGCGCCTTCGAGTTATTGGTAGAGTTCACAGCATAAACTTTGTTTCGCAACCAGAACTTTACCATCTACGGTTATTGCTCTACCACATCAAGGATGCTACAAGCTTCGATGACCTTTTATTGGTAGAAGGAACAAGATACGCTACATATAAACAAGCCTGCCTAGCTAGAGGACTAACATATGATGATCAACAATGGGTCGAAGGTTTGAGAGAATCTGCCGTGTCAAAAATGCCTTCAGTAATGAGAACACTATTCACACAAATTCTTATTCTTGGCGCTCCTGAAAATCCTAAGGTTTTATGGGATATGTTCAAAGAAGAATTGGCCGAAGACTTTATTAGAGAGGCGAGACGTAATAACACTTCTATTGAAGAAGCGATAAAAAGAGCTTATGGGATCATTGCTTACAAATTGAACACAGAAGCTACAGAAGGTCGAAATTTCCGCTTCTGGGTACAGAGATACAATATGGACGATATAGACAATTACGAAAATCAGTTGAATGAAGAAATAGTAAACGTTGATGAATATGCAGAATTGGGGGAAAGCATGTATCAACGTCTTCGAGGAAGACAATTAGAAATTGTGGATCGAATTTTAAGTGCTGCTGAAGGTCAATCTGAGCAAAGATGCTTTTTTATTGATGGACCTGGTGGTACGGGAAAACCTTTATTTATAAGACACTATTCCACATTCTTTCTGGAAGAAATTGTAATGTAAAGTGCATGGCGTTCACTGGAATTGCGTCTATCTTACTTCCTAATGGTCGAACATCCCACAAAACATTTGGACTTAAAGTTCCTTTAATTGCTGAATCTGTTTCAAATATAAAACCAGGATCTTCGAAAGGCAGGGAACTCGCTCAAGTTCAAGTTTTTTTTAATGAATGAAGCACCCGTGTTACCTAACCTAAGTATGGAATGCATAATATGGACCAATTGCTTCGCGCTCTGGGCAATCCACATTTACCATTTGGAGGAAAAATTGTTGTTTTTGGAGGAGATTTTCGACAGTGCTTGCCTGTTCAACAACGTGCCAACAAACGTGAACGGATAGATCTAAGCATAAAAAGAAGTAACCTTTGGCAACATTTCCATCTCTTTTCTTTTGACTGAAAATATGCGTGTAGATCCAGAGCAAAGAGATTTTGCTGAATATTTGTTGAAGGTCGGGAACGGAGAGTTGCCTGTAAATAATATGGACGAAATTGAGCTACCAGTTGATATTCTTTCTAATGGAAATCTAATTGATGAAGTCTTTGGAAACTGTATTACTAATAATAGATTTCAAGATATGAAAGACAGAGCTATAATTGTTCCTTTGAACAGAGACGTAACAAAAATTAATGCTGAGATCATTGAAAAACTACCTGGAGATATCAAAATTTATCACAGCTATGACTCTGTAAAAGATCAACCAGAAGGAGCTCTTCAATTCACTTCAGATTTCCTTAATTCTGTTGACATACCCGATTTACCGCCACATGAACTTAAGTTAAAAAAGGATACTATAATAATGCTTTTACGAAACTTAGACATTACAGAAGGGCTTTGCAATGGAACTAGATTAAATATTACAGAGTTGTGCAATAACATTATCAAAGCTAAGATAATTACTGGAGAAAAATCGGGTCGAGAGTTACATATCCCAAGAATTACATTGGATTCTAACAAAGGTCAACTTGGCTGTACCACGCAAAGACATCAATTTCCCGTAAGACCGGCATTTTCTATGACAGCTCACAAGGTCCAGGGTCAAACATTTGAGTACGTTGGTGTTGACTTACGAACACCAGTTTTTATGCATGGAATGTTATAAGTCGCTTTTTCCCTAGTTAAAAGGAAAGGCAGTTTAAAAGTTCTTCTACCACAAGAAAATCCTCGACACACTCGTAATATAGAGTGGAAAGAAACATTGAATAATATTGGTTCTAATAATAATGTACAGAATAATCTGAAAATGGATACTGATGATGAACATCTTTTTTTGGACATTCCAGACAACTTGGATGATTTCAACATGACTTTTTTATAAAATATTGTACAAAATTAAATATTTAAATATATTGCTATATATATTTTTTTTAATATATTATGTTTGTTAACCTACATGATGAGTTATAAGATTACTATTTTAGTTTACCAATTTCATAAAATTAATTTCCAATTTCTAAATTAATATTGTCAAATGCATTTCTGTTTTTGTTTTGTTATGTAAAAAGAAAAATGTAAAGTCTTATTAAAAAAATTATTTTTTATTTGAAACCGAGCTAAGCTCGGTCCCCCGGTACTATATATAAATTGTAAACTTGTGGGAATTGATCGCTGTAAAATTTGTCGATGTATAAGTATAAATTCGTAGTGGGCGTTAATTTTGTCTTTTAATCTAAAACAGACACTGCGCACGCATCACTGTAAAATTTGTAACCGTTCTCCAGTTGATCGATTTGAGTTCTTAACAAAGACTTTTCTGCTTCTAAAGCAACAATCTTCTCCTTAAAAGTTTTCAGATTTTCACGGAGAATTTTGTTTTCCTCAGCGAGAGTATTCAGAGAGTGTTCCAAGCCCTGCAAAAATTATAATTCAAATTAAGCCAAAATGATTTACAGTATACGGCAATTTTAAAATCAATTTGTAAGTACTAAAAACCCTTTAGAAAATACTAAAAGCAAGTGCTTGAATGTTTACGTTATGTTCCAAGAAGAATAGTATGTAGTTTGAAGTACGTAGTTCCATGGATAGTTTGATGTAATGGTTCCCTTACCTTGCAGGCGTTTGAGGAGAAAGTAGTCTTTTTGGATTCTGATGTTACAGAGCAGTTAGATCTGTTAAACATATCATATTGTACTATAACATTTGGGGAAAGAAAATAAAAACTGAAGTCTTAAAATATGTTCATCTTAACGCTCTAAAGCTAGTATGTAATTTAAATCTAATAACGAAACAAAATTATTTAGGATAGGCAGTTAATGGAAAATTGAAAACAAATAAAGAAGTATATGTGACTAGTAAGGTTAAGTTGGTAGAACATATAGTAAAAAACAACTTTTGAGGAATAAATGGAAACTGAAGTCTTAAAATATATTAACCCTAACGCTCCAAAGATAATATGTAATTTAAATCTAAACACGGAGGCTTCAAAAGGTAACATAAGGTTACATGTCGACTAAATAAAGCAAAAGTTAAATCTTCATACGGAACTGTAGGGAGGCCATGATAGTATAATGTAAGGATTGTAGTTTAAAGATAGGATAAAGTTAAATATAAAACAGACGATAGTAAATGTGAGATAGTTAAACAACTTAAATTAAATGCAGTAGAAGAGAGAAGACTCGCCAAAAGTTGAAATAGGGATAAAAGAATTTTAATAAAAGATATACCAGGAAAAAGCCTATAGGAAGTGAGTAAAAATGCAGAATACAAGAAATACATAAAAAAAAATTGCCTCAACTTAGAAATCTTTGTCATTGTAAAATAATTTGATAATTTCATACACAAAAATTGATAACACAATACAGTTCTATACAAAGACATTATTAGTATGAAACAAGAAGAACTATGTAAATGATTACAAACATGGAAGGTTAATAAAAACAAATGACGACAAAGCACGAGTGGTAAGGAAAAACTATGAGGATGATGCAAACTAATAAATATGTTACTCAGGTAAGATCAGATACACAGAACAAGATTAAAATTATAAACATTTTAATGCAAACAGAATAAATAAAAATGTACTGAGAAATGACGCAGTAATAAGATGAAAGACAATAGATTACGGAAACGAGTTTTTGAATATAAACACAAACACGTTACATTAATCGCAGACAAGAAATCCGTGAAAAGAGGAACCTCCGTAGTAGTTCCACTGCCTACAGATGGCACTTTCACTGTAGATGGGAAACGACGGGACGTATCTCTTTTGTTGTTCGTAATATTTTGATTTTAATGTTCTACAACATGACAGAAAGTATACATTACCTGACTGTTGTGAATAATTTCACACACTTTATTAACAATTTTGTACGCAACAGCGCCCCCACACACCTGAAAAAACACAAATAATAATTAAACAAACAGAAGTCTGTAAAAATAAAGTTAATAAAGTCAAAAAAACAGAAGTCAGTCAAGAAATATAAGATAAAGTTTTATTTATTAAGTAATTCATTTGTTGTAAAGTATCTTTTGTTAAATACGTAGAATAATTCGTATTTTATTTCAGCTACATCAAAACAGCAGAAGCAGAAAAAAAATGCAATACTTACTGCCAATTGGACTCCAGCAAGTACAGCGACTGGCGAAAGCTTCATTTTTGTTCTTGATGTAAGAATTTCTGCAACAGTAGAACACACGCTTGTAAACGTTTTAATGGGTTTAAATAACAAGTAAACAACACACACACACATAATTTTATATAAAAATACTAGGTAAACTTGACTCAACATAAAGTAGCCAGAAAGGAATAAATTCATTATACAACGGGAGGAATGTAAAGAGTAACATTCCTGACAGCGTTCCTGACATAGCATTAACAGCTTGCTAGCGTAGACCCAGCCGAAAATATAATCCAGAATAACAGTAAAATTGTATTTGCAAGTTGTAATATAATACACTCTGCAGTAGTGTGTTCTTGCAACTGTCTTTACATCGCTTCAAAAAGAGCTTCTGTTTTATCTGCATCCTGCTTACGTTTCTCGTCTTGTCGATCTTCCGACTAGAGGAACAGTGCTTTTTGTATTTCTTCTGTTTCCAGCATTAGTGCTTTATGTCGTTCTTATGCCTCTTCTCTTTCCTGCCTGCGTTTTTCATCCTGTCGTTTTTCTGCTTCTTCCGCACCTTGTCGGTGTCTTTTCTCTTCTCTTCTGCGTCTTGTCGTGGTTCTGCTTTTTGTTGTTCCTGTGTTTGCCGTAGCAGCGCTTGAAAAGCTTCCATCATCTGACTGGTATCCTTGTTTACGGATGAATTAAAAAAATTACACTACTTTTGTACAAAGTGTCCACTGTCTCCACTGTTAACGGTTCTGTCGCACTTCTGACCCACTGTTACGAAGCTCTCACTGATCGTCGTATGGTGCAGTGGGAACAAAATACAGACACCAATCCAATCAGTGATCACCAGCATTTTAATCACAAGTAATAATTTGTAATCAACGAGGTAGTCTCTTACAGCAATTCAAGTTATGTACACACCCAGTAATAATGTCAACTATTACAGTTCCGCACAGTAATCATTTCGCCACAACACTTTGAAACACACTTGAATAAATCGCCACTTATAACTGATGACAAAGCCAGCTGCTGATGTAGAAATAGCACAAGTGTTCCAGAATAATCCGGAATATTCGTCAAGAGGCACTTAAAAACACTAGAGCGTACTTGGGCGCGGCCTTGACAGAAACACACACCTGCCGGGCAACATATAGAACATATAGACACTCTCCATTGTTCGAGAACGTTCTGTCGTTGCAATAAATTAGAGTGTATAAGTAACAGATTTTATTGTAACAAAACAAATTTTACTACTTGCCCAGAGTAGCAACAGTTGCAACTGCCATGCTGAACACAATGACATTTTGATTATTCAAATCTGATAAAAAGTAGTTGAGTTATGTCGGAAAACAATCTGCTGGACATAATTATCAGATGTCATTACACCTATTACAGTTATTTGTTATCACATTAAAACAAACAAAATGTCATTGTGCTCCCCATTGAATGGTTACATTTTTTTAATTTACCATAATTTTATTAAATTAAAATTTACAGAGTTAATGGCGATTTAAAAATATCGGTATGGAGAACCATACATGACTTCCATATTCTAAGATTTATATTTAAAATCATTTTCGAAATGAAATATTACCATAGAAACTACTTCTTTCTACTTACTACTTCAGCCTTAACCACAGTACTGTGGTCACTAACGTCTACCACCTCACGTTATCGCACTCGATTTTCACTGATGATGGAAGTCGATGGCATTGTCGAAACGTCTGGTTTTGTAGAAAACATTGGACTACGACCAAATATCCCGGGAAGGAATTTTAACAAAAACTACTTCTTTGTTGTCGATAACGTTGTACACATATATATATATATATATATATATATATATATATAAAATATGCATAAAATTAATGGCGTGTATAAGTTAATGATTGATCTCCATTAAGTAGTGCTCAAGTTTCCAAAGTTTTAATATTATGATGTCCGTAATTAAAACATCAGAGCAAGTTTAGTGTGAATGAGGGTACACTGTGGACAAAAATTTTTATCATTTCCTATTGAGCGTTGCTTAGAGTAAAGCTGCGAATCTACAGTGTATGTTTCACAGAACAAACACGCGGAAAAGTAGGAGCGCTCCGAAGTCACTCATGGACCCTCAGCATCTTGCAGAGGGTTCATTCCCTAAAGACGAAAAGTCTGTCTATGAATCGTTCCTCTGTAAACACGTGCAGTTACACTGCCCAGCGATCCACAGGAAGCAAATTGATGTCCATTTTTTTGGCTTGCACGCGTTATGTTGGTGTGGGTTTCGGCACTTTCCATTTAAAAAGCGTGCAAATGTAAGAAAATAAACATGAGTGAGGCCAGAAATAACGCGAATTTTGTGTGTGTGTGTGTGTGTGTGTGTGTGTGTGTGTGTGTGTGTGTGTGTGTGTGTGTGTGTGTGTGTGTGTGTGTGTGTGTGTGTGTGTGTGTGTGTGTGTGTGTGTGTGTGTGTGTGTGTGTGTGTGTGTGTGTGTGTGTGTGTGTGTGTGTGTGTGTGTGTGTGTGTGTGTGTGTGTGTGTGTGTGTGTGTGTGTGTGTGTGTGTGTGTGTGTGTGTGTGTGTGTGTGTGTGTGTGTGTGTGTGTGTGTGTGTGTGTGTTCCCTGCCCTTTTATTGCAGTAATCATAATAATAAAATGGAAACGTAAACATTACATAATTGAGATATGCTTGCCTGCCACGAACGATATATTTTCTCTCATACATGATTTACACTAAAATGAAAAAATTATAATTTTATTGCCTGGCAACAAAATTATTTTATTATTAACAATTACCATTGTTTGAAAAAGTTTAAATGAATTTTCAAGTACTTTACTGTTGTTAAAACGTAAAAGGTTGCAGGTAAACTACCCCTTCCCCTTAACCGATCTTCACCAAAATCAAAGTCCTTGAGATCTCTACAATTCAGGGCAGTATGCAAAACGTTATTTGATTCTGTTTGAATTTGCGGCTGTGATCGTTTGCCAAAAAAAAAAAGATCCTTTTAAGAAAATGCTGCAGGTAAACTACCCCTTTCCCTTAACCGATCTTCTCCGAAAACAATAGGTCGTGAGTACTCTACAAATCAGGGCTGTATGCAAAAAATTATTTGATTCTGTTTGAATTTGCGGCTGTTATCGTTTGCCATAAAAAAAATCTACAGACACACACACACACACACACACACACACACACACTTTTCGAAAAACGACTTTTTCATGTTTTGAGTGTAGTGCAATCAGAATCTGCAATAATCTCGAACACGATTTTTTTTGCCATCACCATACTTCCATTTCCTTAAGGAATATGGAAGTAAAAATTAAAACAGCCGCCATTTTAAAATATGAGATTAAAACATAAATGTGACTTTTTAATTAAGGAACATTATTGTAAACATGTGTACAAATTTCATTAAGCTCTCTCAGTCCTTTCTTGAGATATAAATTTTTCATTAAAAACGCAAAATTTAATTTCATTAAAATCCAGACGTGAAACGAAACGTTTCAGGGCCTTGTGATTATGGGAAATGTTTTTAACTGATACATAGTATGCGAATATGTAGAGTGAGAGCACCTTTAACGTCACGTCCTGTATGTATGTGTATGCAATCCTTGTTACGACTATATTAACACAGTACTTCAAAAATTTAACCTGTGACCTAAATTTAAATGCAGTAAAATAACACTTTACGCAAATTCTTTTTTTATAGAATAAAAGGGAAAGAAAAGCACTTGCAAAATAACCCTAAGCGTAAATTTGAAATATCGGTATGGAGAACCATACATAACTTCCATGTTCTAAGATTTATATTTAAAATCATTTTCGAAATGAAATATTACCACAGAAACTACTTCTTTCTACTTACTGCTTCAGCCTTAACCACAGTACTGTGGTCACTAACGTATACCACCTCACGTTATCGCACTCGATTTTCACTGATGATGGAAGTTGATGGCATTGCCGAAACGTCTGGTTTTGTAGAAAACATTGACTACGGCTAAACATCCCGGGAAGGAATTTTAACAAAAACTACTTCTTTGTTGCCGATAACGTTGTACACATATGTATAAAAAATATGCATAAAATGTATGGCTTGTATAAGTTAATGTTTGATCTCCATTAAGTAGTGCTCAAGTTTCCAAAATTTTAATATTATGATGTCCGTAATTAAAACATCAGAGCAGGTTTAGTGTGTATGAGGGTATACCGTGGTCAAAAATTTTCAACATTTCCTATTGAGCGTTGCTTAGAGTAAAGCTGCGAATCTACAGTGTACTTTTCACAGAACAAACACGCGGAAAAGAAGGAGCGCTCCGAAGTCACTCATGGACCCTCAGCATCTTGGAGAGGGTTCATTCCCTAAAGACAAAAATTCTGTCTATGAATCGTTCCTCTGTAAACACGTGCAGTTACACTGCCCAGCGATCCACAGGAAACAAATCGCTATCCACGCTGGACAATTTTTCGGACGTGCACGCGTTATGTTGGTGTGGGTTTCGGCACTTTCCATTTAAAAAGCGTGCAAATGTAAGAAAATAAACATGAGTGAGGCCAGAAATAACGCGAATTTTGTGTGTGTGTGTGTGTGTGTGTGTGTGTGTGTGTGTGTGTGTGTGTGTGTGTGTGTGTGTGTGTGTGTGTGTGTGTGTGTGTGTGTGTGTGTGTGTGTGTGTGTGTGTGTGTGTGTGTGTGTGTGTGTGTGTGTGTGTGTGTGTGTGTGTGTGTGTTCCCTGCCTTTTTATTGCAGTAATCATAATAATAAAATGGAAACGTAAACATTACATAATTGAGATATGCTTGCCTGCCACGAACGATATATTTTCTCTCATACATGATTTACACCAAAATGAAAAAATTATAATTTTATTGCCTGGCAACAAAATTATTTTATTATTAACAATTACCATTGTTTGAAAAAGTTTAAATGAATTTTCAAGTACTTTACTGTTGTTAAAACGTAAAAGGTTGCAGGTAAACTACCCCTTCCCCTTAACCGATCTTCACCAAAATCAAAGTCCTTGAGATCTCTACAATTCAGGGCAGTATGCAAAACGTTATTTGATTCTGTTTGAATTTGCGGCTGTGATCGTTTGCCAAAAAAAAAAAGATCCTTTTAAGAAAATGCTGCAGGTAAACTACCCCTTTCCCTTAACCGATCTTCTCCGAAAACAATAGGTCGTGAGTACTCTACAAATCAGGGCTGTATGCAAAAAATTATTTGATTCTGTTTGAATTTGCGGCTGTTATCGTTTGCCATAAAAAAAATCTACAGACACACACACACACACACACTTTTCGAAAAACGACTTTTTCATGTTTTCAGTGTAGTGTAACGTTCCGGGCTACGTTACAAATCCAGGGAACCCGTGATAATTGACGCTGGTCAATTATACAGGCTGCCTACGTTGTAACAAACTGAAATTAAACTCAACACATAGAACAATAATATTTACTCTAATTATTAGGACACAAGGGGAAGGTATTTCACTGATTTATGCACTCACTTCAATCTGTAATAAGATGACATCTCTTTATTAACAAATTATATAAATAGATCCCATAACATAAAAATTTATACTGAAATATTTAAAAAGGGTTTTCTGTCAAACAAGGGATCATATTGATCATGTAATTTACCTCGGATCCGAGTCTCTTTAAATCTAGTAAAGACGTCTGAATTATACTTTGCTAATCAAGGAGCTTGCATGATTACATAAACCATTTGAAGAATGGTATTATTTAATTAAGGGATTATAACTTACATTTCAAGATTAAAGCTACAACGTATGATTTTCGATATTACAGTTTACATTTCTTTTGTTTTATTTATTGCTTAGAGAAAATTATAGTCTTTTGAAAAGCCTCTGCCATGTATGAAAAGTTATGTTTTAAATGTACTTAATTCTCGGTAGGCAAGCTACCGAGTTACCTCTCAAATAAGCTTTTGCTGTCCTCGTCCTGGGGCGTGGCTCTTCGGAACTCTGGTAGTCGGGGTAGTCATCTGGGTCGTGTCTCTGGTGAATATCTTATAGCTGTATTAGTGAGGAGATTGATGTAATGCTGCATGAAGTCGGGTTGATCCTCGCCGGTCCTGGTCAGTGTTGTATGGGTTGTAGACGTCCGTATGTGCAATTGGGCACGTCACATATTCACTGGTAGAGTTGTACTGGAGTTTGCATCTTAACTTGAGACGTCACCTTGTTTACGAGTTCTTAATTGTTTTTATATATTACCACATTTCTTTAACAAACCTTTTACTACATCGTATACATATAACTAGCACTAGCTCCCCACGTTTTTAGTGGTAGCTAACCATTATTTGAAAGTTTAAATAAAACATTTTTGAAGAGCCCTCGCTTGGAGGTGTGTACTGTCTGAACGCCGCATCGTAACTCTTGCATTGATACGACAGGTACATTACAACGAAGCGGAGCGAGTACTCCGCCCTAATATAGTTCCAACTTTTATTTAAATAGACATTCTTATAGCAAGACGAAACAAATTATTTAGACTTATTTAGTTTACAGGAATTATTTTAACTACTACTTGTGCCTTTAAATTATTAATTACTTACATTACGATTTTCAGATATTTCTTAGTTACAGACGGTTCGCTATGCACGTTGTGTCCGGAATTAAACAGGTCAACGCATGATGATTTACTAAAGGGTTAACTGTATTATTCTTAACTGTTTTCATTACGATTTTTTTTATTACTTGTTTAGTTAGATTTTCTCAATTTAAATCTCATACTTATTCTGAGTTAGTACAGGGGTATTTGGTTTAATTGTGCGATTTAAAAAAATACTTGTTTGCTTTCTAATTTTTTATTATTAAATTTGTATTATTATCAATTAAATCGTCACATACTCCGCCGCTTAAAATCGATGTTGGGAATTTTAGTAAGGAAAATTCAAAAGTGTGGGTACTGGGAGTATGCTTGGCGTTAATGTGTGGAATTTCTCTCTCCCTTTTTCTTTTTCTTTCACCTCGTTATTGGCATGTGTTATACACATTTATTTCTTCTCTATAATAAAACAATATACATATATATTTTCTTACAAACTACCTTTTTCATTACATAAAATTCACACTTAAGGTCTACATTTTAAAACGCAAAACGTCTTCTTATTTCTACTACTTAAATCTACTACCGGTTTTTTCTTTGGGTTTTAGTTACTCTCTTCATAGAGTAATTTTCTAAATATTTTGTTATTTAGAGGTCAGTGTAGTGGTCATTGAGTACTCATTTTGCTTATCTTTCGCTGAACAGGATCTAAGGTTGATCAGGCCTCATTTCCAAATTCTACGATTAACACTTAGCATGGTTACTGAGGTATAAGATAACTTGTCTACCTGGTATTACCTTTTCTATTTTTGGCGATGCTATTTCCTTTTTTCCTGTTATACAATTTTACCTGCGAAATATGTGTTCTTCGTACATATTCTCGAGTCGCAGGTTCGTACAGGGCTACTGTAACTGGGGTTAAGTACTTCTGGATTTGGTAAGGACCACACCATCGGTATGATAGTTTAGAGGTGGTCTTATCAATTGCACTACTAGTCGGGTGTGTCTTGTACATTACTAAGTCACCGACTTGGTACCTAACTAAATTGTTATTGTTATGAATATTTCTCTCGTGGTATTTTCTGGATTTCTCTAAGTTCGCACTTAAATTAGCACGGGCTTTATTCCATATTTGTTTAATCTGCTTATCCTTTATTTGCGGAGGTAGCAAGTCATGTATTTTCCATTTAGTGGACAAGGGGTGGTTTGGTTTGTATTTATACAGTAACTCAAACGGGGTCGACTTATGTCCTTCGTGATAAGCCGAATTAAAGGCGTATTGTATCCAGGATAGGTTCTGGTCCCAAGACGTATGATCGTTCGCATGGTAGGCGATTAATGCAGATTTGAGGTTTCGTAGATACCTTTCAGCAATATTGCCTTGCGGTCGATACTCCGTCGTGGTAATATGGTCTATTCCTAACTTGAAACACATATTCTTAAATTCTTTCGCCTTAAATTGTGGTCCGTTATCTGACATTATACGTACAGGTGTACCATAATCTTTAAATAATCTCTTCTGTAATATTTTTACAGTCGTCGACGCTAACGCTCGCCGCATGGGATACATCCAAACAAATTTGGTGAACGAATCTACACAGATGAGTAGCATAGTATTACCTGATTTAGATCGCGGGTAGGGACCTGAAAAGTCTAAATAAAGTTTAGAGAAAGGGGTAGTAGGGATTTCTGAAATTAATTGGCTTACATGACTGTTTCTTGCCGGTTTACTGAGAGCGCATAAATTACACTTTTTTACAAAACTAGCTATTTCGCTGTTCATATTGTTCCAACGATATTCCTTTCGAATGCGGTGTATTGTTTTATTGATTCCCATATGGGCTTCAGTGGTAGATGAATGGAAGTACTCCATCAGCATGGGCTTAATCATATCAGGGGCGATTATTCTTAATTCCTTTCCATTTCTTATTTTGTGGCATAGTATTCTTTTACTTAATACATATTTCTCGGATTTAATTCCTTGCTCAAGTTGTTCTATAATCGGTTTCAGAAGAGGGTCTTGTTGTTGATATAGAGCAATGTTGGTAAAGGCAAGGGGGAATTCAGTAATTACGGTGTTAACAATGGCTGTTTCCGGGCTCTCCTTGTTTCCGTGAGTATTAGTTGGCGACTGGAACATACGGGACAGGGTATCAGCGACTACGTTTTGTGTACCTTTTATATGCTGCACTTTGAAGTTGTAACAGTTTAACCTCAAAACCCATCTTCCAATACGTCCTAACTGTTTAGGGTGATTCGGTAACCAAGATAATGCTTGATTATCAGTTTCCAAAAGGAATTCTTTATGTTCTAGAAAGGGTTTAAACTTCTCAAACGCAAAAACAATGGCTAAACATTCCAATTCATATGCTGAAAATTTTCTTTCTTGGTCGCTCAAGGTTCGTGATGCATAACTAATAGGTAGTCTACTGTTTTCTATTTCCTGATAGATGACTGCACCTAACGCTACACTTGAACTGTCGGTCTGAACTACGAAAAGTTTCGTGAAATCTGCTAGTTGCAATACTGGGGTGTGACGATTTAAATTGTGACAATTATAAAAATAAAGAAATAACAAAAAAATTTTAAGTTGCGAACAACTAACCATTTAAATCTCACAATGATAATAAAAAACATGTAGGTACTAAGTGTGAATGGAAGTAGTAATTAATAAGGGCAAAGAAACGGTAAAGAAAAGACATATTGTAAATAATTATTATTGTCGCATTTAACCCTTTGCTTGTTATCAGGCGCCTACCTGTTGATACCGGACTCGACATGTTTACCGAGTCTTCTGTAATTAAAATAATATAGAAAAATAATGTTAATAATTAAAGAATCTGAAGACACAGATAGTCACGAAAACAACTAATTGAAATGATGTATTTTTATCTAGCGATAGTTTGTATAAATAAAAAGTTTTATTTAGAGAGAGACCGGGACTATATTCTCGCGGAATAAACACCCCACTATCTATTGTCCTGTACCAGTGGTAGCGTACGAAAAATCTCTCTCTCGCTATGACGACTCCAAGCAGTGCACACGCGCGAGCGAAATGCTCTGTTGAAATGTTATGTGATTGGTTATTAGTTTGGATTAATTCTTATGTATTTTACTAACTGCTACAAAAGAGTGTAATATGTAACGTTAAGAGAAAGGAAAATTAAAAAAAAAGTTGTAACAAGAAGAAATATGTGACAACCAATAGTACGAGTGTTAATAACTATAACAGCTGTCTTCTCCGATTGACGACTCTCCACAACATCCTGCCTGGAGACATGAATCATCAGAATTACAACTCGAGTAGACCCGACCGATAATGCAGTTCGAGACTTCTGAGAATCAACGAGTACCTGTGTAGAAGGCCCACTCTATCCTGCAGACGTTTAAGCCGTGAACAACTGAGACCAGACCTAGACGAGGACGACGCTCTTAGGATTCCCAAGATGTAACCATATGGAGGAGACTTCTACATCCCAAATTAAAGGTGACTCGATAGCACGTCTATCGAGGAATAATAATAATAGTAATTGTAACACAATACTCTCTTAAAGAGACTTTCAGAGACGATTGACTTTATAAGAATATAAAAATTTAAATCTAAGAATTTAATTGTAACTATTCAGGCTTCTTGCAATTGTAACAGTTTAGATTTTAACGTACCGTAGTATAATTAATACCATTCTTCAAATGGAATAATAATGAAACTTAAAAGTAAAAGTAAAAGTAAAAGTAAAAGTAACAGTCTTGCAAGCTAATATTTTGGATTGAATATAATTAATTTTTAAAGTTTAAAGACTAAATACCAAATGGTTACCCGGATCCGGGGAAAAGCTAAATATAATTTGTTGTGATCCCACAGTCTATATAAAGCAATTTAAACAAGTTAATAATTTAATTAATAATGTAATGGGATCTGTCTTTTGAGTAAATGTCATTTGTTTTTTTAAATGTTTAATAAAGGAAAATCTTCTTGTTGCACACATATACTGAGTACAAAAATCAACAGTTTTCCTTTCCCTTATTCCTTTTAGTTTTACTGTGTGTTGTTCTGTTTTAATTTCAGCTCGTCCCGAATAAGGCAGCCTGAAGTAATTGGCAGAACCAATTACTTTGGGTTCCCTCTGTTATAACACTAGAGAAGAGGTTATAAATTGCGCCACTCTGCTAATTAGTTAAAATTTTGCTGCTAATTAAAAATCACAAAAAAAGAAATTTTGTGACTTGTGTTATTAAGCAGTAATTGTGCCTATTAACCCAGACCATAATCTGTTGATTTATTTACCCATGTACTGTAAATGTGTCTAAAATCTTAAATAAAATTAAACGATAATAGTTATTATAATAGTTTTGTAAATAGGTAATTTTAATTATTATTTAGATATAGCAATGATCATAATATTAACTAAAGACGCCCCGTGTATTCGATATAACATCAGGTATGTGCTTGTCAAAAGTTCATTCAACAACACGTCTGTTTGTAAACAAAATCAAACCAGTTTAATTCTTGTCCAAGCCTGTGTGAGAGTGTCCTTGTCACCCTAGCGCAAAGTTGCGTTAGACAATACATCACCTCCCTCTATTGTATAACAAAGTGTGTGACCCCTTGCCCAGTAACAAAAGATTTCAGACATATGTTGAAAATTAAAAGAAAAAAAAGTAAATAATTTTATTATTAAAATGCGCCACTGTTTTTGGTTTCATGTTGTGTAAATGCTTAGTGTACTTAGTGTCAATTATAAAATACTCCATTCTGTATATCGATGCACTCAGTTAGGAAATTGTATGTAAAAGAAAGAGGCTAAGTAGCATATATGAATAATATTGACGATATTTATAAGTGTATAAATATAAGTGTATATTTTGTGTGAGATTACGCACATACTCGTATATAATTATACGGGAAAAGATTAGATTGTATTATACCAATTCATGTATGTACGTGTCAAAGTATTCAGTCTCTAGCACGTCAATTTTCGACGATTTAAGACCTGTAGTTTTCCTGTACAAGCCTGCATAAATGTGTAATTCGTGTTTCTATTGACACGATGAGTTATGTGAACTACTGACTAAACACAACAAGTGTACTGATTAATTTTATGGAATGATGCTTCCCGAAGTAAACAACCGAGTCCTAAACAAATGAAAAACGAAGTTTCTTAAATCTGAGTAAAGTAAATAATAAGAAATAAATGATTAGTCATTTAAAATAAAAAGTTTAATAATATCGTAAATTATTATAACACGTTAGTATAATTATAATTATAAAAGTGTAACTAAACTCAGCTTGGTAACGGGCCGTAACATTGCGTACGCATCGCTCACGCCACCCCTTTTGAAGCAAGCCAGTGCAAGTTAATAAGGTGTCCGTTAGCTATTGTTAAATGAAACAATAGAGATATTATCCCTCGAGTTGACTTTTCCCCTTTGTAAGCAAAACTATGCCATTGTTTAAAACTAGTCTAACCTACTTTCCAGCGAAACAGCTGATCGCTTAAATAAAAAACTAATGCTATGTTTAATTACCTCTGTTAATAAACGTTTACCATGTACTAAAGTGTGTAGGAAATAATTGTGTAGTATAGTAAAGCGAATAATATTGTGACTTAAATTTCAAATGAATAAATGACTTAGTTAACCCTCCCTTGTTAGATAAAGTATTATATCCCAAGTCCCAAAACAAAGTAAATAAAGAGTATTCTAAATAATATGGTAGTAGATAGTAAATAATTCTAGGTGCGTTTCGTAAATGCTCCAAAGTAATTAATTAATTATAAAGAAAGTAAATCAGAATAAAGAGAATAATAATTGTTTAAATAATAAGGCTAAATAATTCTTGATTTAAACTAAATGTGTGAAGTGTAGCGTAGAAATAAGAGAAAAGAATAATAATAATACAAGTAACGTAGATTAGTAAGCACCCCAGTTGTGGTGGCCAGTTAGAAGAAATAATGCGTGTTTAGGATTGTACTAAGCAGCCACCCTCTCTATTGTATAAACGGTAGCACTCCCTAAACAATGAATGCCACCGCGTGTGAAATAAAATGCAGCGTGTAAAGTGTCCCCTTCCGCATAGTTTGTCTAGTTATTGTTAAAGAGTTAAAAGAGAAGTATCCTCGTGAAATTCCGCTTCTCTCCAAGTAACTATAATCAAGAGTGTAGTATGAGACCCTCTTTGGATTATTTAAAAGTAAGTCTATGGTATATAATCAAGATAGAATTATATACCGGTGTATAATCAAGATAGAATTATATACATGTTAAGTAACGAGTCACAACGGCGCCGGCTGAAAAGGATAATGATGAGCCAAGAGAGCCAAGAGATCATTTATGAATGCTGAAAGCTAACCTGTAGTGTTAGAGTAAGCTGATGTCAGTCGGGCCACGATATTGTGAGTTGCTGAAATTAGGGAAATTAGTATTATAAGTTAGTACTGTAAGAAGTGAGAAAAAGGGAATTTCACGGAGGAGGAACATTTAAATGAGAACTAGATCATTTAAAGAGAATTTAAAACAACAAACTGTGCACTAATAATAATAAAAGAGAATAATAATAAATAATGATAATAATAAGAAATTTCTCACTGTACTCCCCAAGCATACTCTCGGTACGTACCTAACCAAATTTTCCGGAGTCGGTGTTGGTTAAGAGGCGGAGTATGTGACGATTTAAATTGTGACAATTATAAAAATAAAGAAATAACAAAAAAATTTTAAGTTGCGAACAACTAACCATTTAAATCTCACAATGATAATAAAAAACATGTAGGTACTAAGTGTGAATGGAAGTAGTAATTAATAAGGGCAAAGAAACGGTAAAGAAAAGACATATTGTAAATAATTATTATTGTCGCATTTAACCCTTTGCTTGTTATCAGGCGCCTACCTGTTGATACCGGACTCGACATGTTTACCGAGTCTTCTGTAATTAAAATAATATAGAAAAATAATGTTAATAATTAAAGAATCTGAAGACACAGATAGTCACGAAAACAACTAATTGAAATGATGTATTTTTATCTAGCGATAGTTTGTATAAATAAAAAGTTTTATTTAGAGAGAGACCGGGACTATATTCTCGCGGAATAAACACCCCACTATCTATTGTCCTGTACCAGTGGTAGCGTACGAAAAATCTCTCTCTCGCTATGACGACTCCAAGCAGTGCACACGCGCGAGCGAAATGCTCTGTTGAAATGTTATGTGATTGGTTATTAGTTTGGATTAATTCTTATGTATTTTACTAACTGCTACAAAAGAGTGTAATATGTAACGTTAAGAGAAAGGAAAATTAAAAAAAAAGTTGTAACAAGAAGAAATATGTGACAACCAATAGTACGAGTGTTAATAACTATAACAGCTGTCTTCTCCGATTGACGACTCTCCACAACATCCTGCCTGGAGACATGAATCATCAGAATTACAACTCGAGTAGACCCGACCGATAATGCAGTTCGAGACTTCTGAGAATCAACGAGTACCTGTGTAGAAGGCCCACTCTATCCTGCAGACGTTTAAGCCGTGAACAACTGAGACCAGACCTAGACGAGGACGACGCTCTTAGGATTCCCAAGATGTAACCATATGGAGGAGACTTCTACATCCCAAATTAAAGGTGACTCGATAGCACGTCTATCGAGGAATAATAATAATAGTAATTGTAACACAATACTCTCTTAAAGAGACTTTCAGAGACGATTGACTTTATAAGAATATAAAAATTTAAATCTAAGAATTTAATTGTAACTATTCAGGCTTCTTGCAATTGTAACAGTTTAGATTTTAACGTACCGTAGTATAATTAATACCATTCTTCAAATGGAATAATAATGAAACTTAAAAGTAAAAGTAAAAGTAAAAGTAAAAGTAACAGTCTTGCAAGCTAATATTTTGGATTGAATATAATTAATTTTTAAAGTTTAAAGACTAAATACCAAATGGTTACCCGGATCCGGGGAAAAGCTAAATATAATTTGTTGTGATCCCACAGTCTATATAAAGCAATTTAAACAAGTTAATAATTTAATTAATAATGTAATGGGATCTGTCTTTTGAGTAAATGTCATTTGTTTTTTTAAATGTTTAATAAAGGAAAATCTTCTTGTTGCACACATATACTGAGTACAAAAATCAACAGTTTTCCCTTCCCTGATTCCTTTTAGTTTTACTGTGTGTTGTTCTGTTTTAATTTCAGCTCGTCCCGAATAAGGCAGCCTGAAGTAATTGGCAGAACCAATTACTTTGGGTTCCCTCTGTTATAACACTAGAGAAAAGGTTATAGGGGGAGATATGATGCTTTCTTTGAGTTGTTCAAACGCATTTAGGTGTTGTGCAGTCCATTCAAACTTCGCTCCCTTCTTTCTTAAGGAATTCAGCGGTGCTGCTATTTCGGCAAGATGGGGAATATACTTGTGGAAATAATTTACCATTCCCAAAAATCGGGCTATACCTTTTGCATCTCGCGGGGGTGAAAATTCTCTGATTACACGGGTTCGTTCGGGGTCTATGCTTACCTTTTCCGTTGGCTTTCACGATGTGACCTAAAAATGAAAATTGTGGGACTGCAAAATTTACCTTTTTGGGATTAACTGTTAATCCTGCTTTTTGTAATCGAGATAACACTTCACGTAGGTGTTTAAGATGTTGTTCCATCGATTCGCTATATATTACGATGTCGTCCAGGTAGTGATACACATATTTAAATTTAATATCATGAAATATTCTTTCTAATAATCTACTACATACGGAACTTCCTTGAGATATTCCAAAGGGTACTCTAGTAAATTGGTACAGGTTAAAAGGAACGGCAAACGCGGTTAGACGTTTGGATTCTTCCGAAAGGGGTATTTGGTGAAATGCTTGATTCAGATCCATTACCGTAAAGACTTTCGCTTTTGTGAAGTAATGAAAAGCACTATGGATGTCTGGAAGCGGGATAGATTCAAATTCTATTCGTTTGTTTAATTGCCGGTAGTCCACAACTAGTCTATGTTTATCGTGACCTTTCGGTACTAAAAATGAGGGTGATGAATATGGAGACGTAGAGATTTCAATGACTCCTTGTTCTAACAACTTGTTGATATGGTTTCTCATCACTTCCATCTTGGGAGGCGACAACTTGTATGGGGGTAGGCGTATTACTTTCTGATCGCTCAGATTGATCTTATATACTATTAGTTTCGTAAGTCCTAGCTTAGGTGTAAGAACGGTGGAAAATTCTTTTATTAATTTCTGCATCCTCAGCCTATCTCTATTTCCTAGATGAGATAATTCAGACTCTTGGTGTACTACGTGTGCAGTCGATGATCTAGTACTTTCTTGTTTGTTAGTATTACAATCAAAATTATACTTCCGTGTACGGTCGAATCGAAAATAATATTTCTGCTCATGGATGTCAAGAATCATTCCCGTTTTACTTATGAAGTCTGCTCCCAATATTAAGTCGGGTCCTAAATCATTACATACTAACATAGTAAAAAACCACGTGAGGTTCTTGATGTTTACTTTAATGATGATGCTAAGTTGTATCACTATATTCTGTTTATTGGCTGTAGCACATTTTATATTCACCGCTTGATTCCGTTTCACTAGGTTGTGTTCGAATAATTTATTTGCTAACTTTTGACTGATTAAAGTTCTGGTAGATCCCGAATCGATTAATGCGATTGTGGAGGTAACACCTAGGTCAATTTGTATTAAGGGCAATAGACTTTTAGTCCAGTTGCATTTAGTTATCGCGTTATATTTTTCAATAAACTTTCTAACATAGGGATCTATTTCTTTAGTGTTTCTTTTCCTTCCTTTTTTTTTGTGTAATATGTCTTTGGGTTCACCGGATCTTAAGTTGCTGCGGAAGACACAGGATTTCGGGTCTCCCTGCCTTACATGTTTTTTGGATTAGGGTGTTTACGTTCGTATTGCTTGCTGTTACAGTTTCTACTTATGTGTCCATATCTACCGCAATTATAACACATGTTCTTATTACGAGGAGGGTACCTAGTTTCCGTTTTAGGTTGTGTTTTCTTTGACTTACCAGGGCTGTGCAAATTGTGAGGTCTATTGAATACTCGCCTTTCACGCTGGGTTGTTACATCGGGCACTAGGGCTTGCAATTCATTTCTATTCCCTTCGGTTGATTTCATCGCATGTCTATTCTGATCTGAGTACCATACATTCGAAGAGTGGATACTGCATTGTTCTAGATCCGCAAAGGTGTTGGGTCGATTTATCAACGCTAAACGAGATCTTTCTTCTGGTGACAATCCTACTAAAATGGTGTCGACCATCTGTCTCTCATTCCAATCTACTTGTAGTAGTCGAGAGGACTCCCTGATGTCTGAGATGTAATGGGCCAATCTCTCGTGATTTCCTTGTACTCGTAGTACGGTCTTTCTTTTAAGTTCTTCATAAATCCCGGTGGGAATAAAATATTTTATTATTGAGGTATGCAGTTCTTTTACTGGAAGGGTAGAGCTTAATGATTCTATCACACGATTCTTTAACGGGGGTTTACATTTCGGTAGGAGGACTTGCAAAATTTGCCAGTCATTCAGCTGCTGTAGATCTTTTATCTGCAGGAGATATTTGATGAAATTTAGTAGTTTAGTGACATTTAATCCATCAGTGTATGGGATTTCAGCTAAAAGTTTCTCTACGGGATGAGTGATTTTTCCATAGAGGTCTGCGTTATAGTTCACATGTGGCATCGCTTTAGGAGGACCAGATGATGCGTTCGGGGTTGTTAATTCGTGCATTTCGGGGCGAATCTGGAAACGATTGGGAGGAGGGGCTTCAAATATAGTCGGGGCATTTAAATCTTTATTTGGGTATTGCTCGTGAGTAGGTTGTATTTGCGATACGGCGGGTGAGTCCCGATCCGTGTTGGGTGGAGGGTGATCTGTCGTAGGGGATTAAACTGGGGAGATGTGTAGTTTCTTCAAGGACTTCTCAATTTCATCCATTCGGAACGAGTCGGATTTTCTTCTTAACTCATTGATAATAGTGGGTAATCGACGTAAAGCTTCGTCTGCAAAATTTTGGACTTCAGGAGGTATTTCCGTAAGATTAGGCCAGTTCAATAAATTTTTCATTCGCCGGGTTAAATGTTCTATCCTTTGAGTTGTCCGCAATATTATCGCAGGAGATTTCTCGTCTTGGAGGGTTTGAGACAATAAAGTTAACTCGCTATACTTGGCATTACAAATTTCTCTCTCGCTCTCATAATCGAGTCCGCTTAGGTTGCTTAACTGCGCGGGTGTATCAAATCCACTTTCGCGTATTGACTTGCGCAATTCCGCGACTGTTACATTCGCATGGGGTAGGCCACGCAAAAGAGCTTCATGAGACAGCTCGTCCTTTAATAGTAAATCCGGATTAAATTGTGCCATTTTTATCTTATTTCTAACACATTAAAATTTACTTAAAATTGATTTTACTACACTATACACTTATTACATAGACAATTGGTTAAATCATTTGCATTGTTGACAAGAGAAACAGAAGAGAGACATTGTCTCTCTTCTAAGGGAAAGACAAAAATTCCACACACACGTCAATGTAAAGTCAACGATCAGCTGTTCGCTGGAATGTAGGTCACCCTAGTTTACTTTGTAAACAATGGCATAGTTGTATGCGTGGGAACGCGAAGATTACACTCAAGTATTGTTCTCTATAACAATAGCTGAAGGCTATCTTTATCGACCGGTTTCAACTGGGGGAAGCCAGTTGCTACAAGGGGAGAATCCGATTCAACGAAACACGCTTTACAAGTTACAGGGTGTATTACGGGCTGTAACAAGCTGAGTTTAGTAATTAATTGTCTTACATTCTACCTTCTATTTCTGAAATTATTTTTAATTTTTTTTGGTAACAAAATTAAGTTACGAATTTCTTTACTCGTAATTAACCTGGTCTACTTTAGTCAGGAGTTTATATTTTTCACCGTGACGACAGACATACAACTTACATTCTATGCAGGCATATTCAGGAAACTACAGGTCTTGAATTGTCGCAATATAAACCTGTTAAAGACTGAACAGTTTGACAAGCATTAAAATTCATGTACGTACTTGCATTGGTGTAATACAATGATAGTTTGTATTATTTTGCGTATCTTAAATAAATTACATTATACGCAAGTTAGTGCGTAATCTTGTACAAAATAAATTCACCTTATGTAAATTAATATTAACATGAAATACAGTAACTGAGTGCGTAGATCAGCAGAGAGTTATCTATTTTACTACGTAACAATTATTTCCTTTTTAATTAGCAGAGTGGCGCATTTTTGTAACGTTCCGGGCTACGTTACAAATCCAGGGAACCCGTGATAATTGACGCTGGCCAATTATACAGGCTGCCTACGTTGTAACAAACTGAAATTAAACTCAACACATAGAACAATAATATTTACTCTAATTATTAGGACACAAGGGGAAGGTATTTCACTGATTTATGCACTCACTTCAATCTGTAATAAGATGACATCTCTTTATTAACAAATTATATAAATAGATCCCATAACATAAAAATTTATACTGAAATATTTAAAAAGGGTTTTCTGTCAAACAAGGGATCATATTGATCATGTAATTTACCTCGGATCCGAGTCTCTTTAAATCTAGTAAAGACGTCTGAATTATACTTTGCTAATCAAGGAGCTTGCATGATTACATAAACCATTTGAAGAATGGTATTATTTAATTAAGGGATTATAACTTACATTTCAAGATTAAAGCTACAACGTATGATTTTCGATATTACAGTTTACATTTCTTTTGTTTTATTTATTGCTTAGAGAAAATTATAGTCTTTTGAAAAGCCTCTGCCATGTATGAAAAGTTATGTTTTAAATGTACTTAATTCTCGGTAGGCAAGCTACCGAGTTACCTCTCAAATAAGCTTTTGCTGTCCTCGTCCTGGGGCGTGGCTCTTCGGAACTCTGGTAGTCGGGGTAGTCATCTGGGTCGTGTCTCTGGTGAATATCTTATAGCTGTATTAGTGAGGAGATTGATGTAATGCTGCATGAAGTCGGGTTGATCCTCGCCGGTCCTGGTCAGTGTTGTATGGGTTATAGACGTCCGTATGTGCAGTTGGGCACGTCACATATTCACTGGTAGAGTTGTACTGGAGTTTGCATCTTAACTTGAGACGTCACCTTGTTTACGAGTTCTTAATTGTTTTTATATATTACCACATTTCTTTAACAAACCTTTTACTACATCGTATACATATAACTAGCACTAGCTCCCCACGTTTTTAGTGGTAGCTAACCATTATTTGAAAGTTTAAATAAAACATTTTTGAAGAGCCCTCGCTTGGAGGTGTGTACTGTCTGAACGCCGCATCGTAACTCTTGCATTGATACGACAGGTACATTACAACGAAGCGGAGCGAGTACTCCGCCCTAATATAGTTCCAACTTTTATTTAAATAGACATTCTTATAGCAAGACGAAACAAATTATTTAGACTTATTTAGTTTACAGGAATTATTTTAACTACTACTTGTGCCTTTAAATTATTAATTACTTACATTACGATTTTCAGATATTTCTTAGTTACAGACGGTTCGCTATGCACGTTGTGTCCGGAATTAAACAGGTCAACGCATGATGATTTACTAAAGGGTTAACTGTATTATTCTTAACTGTTTTCATTACGATTTTTTTTATTACTTGTTTAGTTAGATTTTCTCAATTTAAATCTCATACTTATTCTGAGTTAGTACAGGGGTATTTGGTTTAATTGTGCGATTTAAAAAATCCTTATTTGCTTTCTAATTTTTTTATTATTAAATTTTTATTACCAATTAAATAGTCACAGTAGTACAATCAGAATCTGCAATAATCTCGAACACGATTTTCTTTGCCATCACCATACTTCCATTTCCTTAAGGAATATGGAAGTAAAAAATATGCATAAAATTAATGGCTTGTATAAGTCAATGATTGATCTCCATTAAGTAGTGCTCAAGTTTCCAAAGTTTTAATATTATGATGTTCGTAATTAAAACATCAGAGCAGGTTTAGTGTGTATGAGGGTACACCGTGGACAAAAAATATTCAACATTTCCTGTTGAGCGTTGCTTAGAGTAAAGCTGCTAATCTACAGTGTATGTTTCACAGAACAAACACGCGGAAAAGAAGGAGCGCTCCGAAGTCACTCATGGACCCTCAGCATCTTGCAGAGGGTTCATTCTCTAAAGACGAAAAGTCTGTCTATGAATCGTTCCTCTGTAAACACGTGCAGTTACACTGCCCAGCGATCCACAGGAAGCAAATTGATGTCCATTTTTTTGGCTTGCACGCGTTATGTTGGTGTGGGTTTCGGCACTTTCCATTTAAAAAGCGTGCAAATGTAAGAAAATAAACATGAGTGAGGCCAGAAATAACGCGAATTTTGTGTGTGTGTGTGTGTGTGTGTGTGTGTGTGTGTGTGTGTGTGTGTGTGTGTGTGTGTGTGTGTGTGTGTGTGTGTGTGTGTGTGTGTGTGTGTGTGTGTGTGTGTGTGTGTGTGTGTGTGTGTGTGTGTGTGTGTGTGTGTGTGTGTGTGTGTGTGTGTGTGTGTGTGTGTGTGTGTGTGTGTGTGTGTGTGTGTGTGTGTGTGTGTGTGTGTGTGTGTGTGTGTGTGTGTGTGTGTGTGTGTGTGTGTGTGTGTGTGTGTGTGTGTGTGTGTGTGTGTGTCTTCCCTGCCTTTTTATTGCTGTAGTCATAATAATAAAATGGAAACGTAAACATTACATAACTGAGATATGCTTACTTGCCACGAACGATATATTATTTTATACATGTATATTAACTCGTACATAATTTACATTAAAATGAAAAAATCTACAGACAGACACGCACACAGACAGACAGACAGACACACACACAGACACTTTTCGGAAAACGACTTTTTTTCATGTTTTGATTGTAGTACAATCAGAATCTGCAATAATCTCGAACACGATTTTTTTTGCCATCACCATACTTCCATATCCTTAAGGATATGGAAGTAAAAATTATAATTTTATTGCCTGGCAACAAAATTATTTTATTTTTAACAATTACCATTGTTTGAAAAAGTTTAAATAAATTTTCAAGTACTTTACTGTTGTTAAAACGTAAAAGTTGCAGGTAAACTACCCCTTCCCCTTAACCGATCTTCACCAAAATCGAAAGTCCTTGAGATCTCTACAATTCAGAGACGTATGCAAAATATTATTTGATTCCGTTTGTATTTGCGGCTGTTATTGTGTGCCATAAAAAATACCCTTGATAAAAAAACGTTGCAGGTAAACTACCCCTTTCCCTTAACCGATCTTCACCAAAAACAATAGGTCTTGAGAACTCTACAATTTAGGGCTGTATGCGAATAATCTTTTGATTCTGTTTGAATTTGCGGCTGTTATCGTTTGCCATAGAAAAAATTACCCCCACCCCGTTCAACTAGCCTCTTCATTTATAGATATTTCATCTACGTTTCTGCAGTGGATTATTATGAGCTTCTTATCAGGATACTTTGTTTATCAAAATTATGTATTTTACTCTTGTTAAAACATAAAACGTTACAGGTAAAATACCCCTTTATCTTCACCGATCTTCACCAAAATCAACAGGCCTTCAGTCCTCTAAAATTCAGGGACGCATGCAAAAAAATATTTGATTCTGTTTGAATGTGCGGCAGTTATCGTTCGTCATGTAAGCATTTCTCTTTGTTCAACATAAAATGTTGCAGGTAAACTACCCCTTTCCCTTAACCGATCTTCACCAAAATCAACAGTACTTGAGCACTCTGCAACTCAGGAATGTGTGCAAAAAATTATTAGATTCTCTTTGAATTTTCGGCAGTTATTGTTCGTCATAAAAAAATTATGCTTTTTAAAACATAAAACGTTGCTGATAAACTACCCCTTTCCCTTAACCGATCTTCAACAAAATCAACAACCTTGAGCTCACTTTAGTTCAAAAAGGTATGCAAAAACGTAGTTAATTCTGTTTCAATTTATGGCAGGTATCGTTCGTCATATAAAAAATTACCCTTGTTAAAACATAAAATGTTGCAGGTAAACTACCCCTTTCCCTTAACCGACCTTCACCAACACCAATAGGTATTGGGAACTCTACAAAACAGGGCTGTATGCAAAGCATCATTTGATTCTGTTTGAATTTGCGGCTGTTATCGTTTGCCATAGAAAAAAATTACACTTGATAAAAAACCGTTGCTGGTAAACTACCCCTTTCCCTTAACCGATCTTCACCAAAAACAAAAGGTCTTGAGTACTCTACAAATCAGGGCTGTATGCAAAACATTAAATGATTCTGTTTGAATTTGCGGCTGTTATCATTTGCCATAGAAAATACCCTTGTTAACACATAAAATGTTGCAGGTCAACTACCCCTTCCCCATAACCGATCTTCACCAAAACAAACAGGTCTTGAGAACTCCACAATTCAGGGCTGTATGCAAAATATTATTTGATTGTGTTTGAATTTGCGGCTGTTATCGTTCGCCATATAAAATACCCTTGTTAAAACAAAAAACGTGGCAGGTAATCTACCCCTTTCCCTTATCCAATCTTCACCAAAAACAATAGATCTTGAGACCTCTATAATTCAGGGCAGTATGCAAAACATTATTTGATTATGTTTGAATTTGCGGCTGTTAACGTTTGCCATATAAAATACCCTTGTTAAAACATAAAATGTTGCCGGTAAACTACCCCTTTCCCTTAATCAAAAATCAATAGGTGTTGAGAACTTCACAATTCAGGGCTGTATGCAAAACATTATTTGATTGTGTTTGAATTTGCGGCTGTTATTGTTTGCCATAGAAACAAATGACCCTTGATTAAAAAAAAAAGTTGCTGGTAAATTACCCTTTTCCCTTTACCAATCTTTACCAAAAACATTAGGTCTTGAGTACTCTATAAATCAGGGCTGTATGCAAAAAATTATTTGATTCTGTTTGAATTTGCGGCTGTTATCGTTTGCCGTAGAAAAAAAATCTAAGACAGACAGACACACAGATAGACAGACAGACACACACAGACACTTCGAAAAATGACTTTTTTTCATGTTTTGAGTGTAGTACAATCAGAATCTGCAATAATCTCGAAGACGATTTTTTTTGCCATCACCATACTTCCATTTCCTTAAGGAACATGGAAGTAAAAATTCATTTTAGTTCCAGCAAACCAACAATATTGTAACGGTAATGTAAAGATAATTATATTTAAACACACACACACACACACAAAGGCAAACTGAGATGCCATTACCTACAATGCTCAACCACCTTAATGTACATCGAATATTACCTCTAGTTTTGAATCATATGGATGACAAAGACAACATTGGCTTAATAAACAAATAAACCTTACTGTTTTTTACTTCATTGGCAAAGTAGATGTCATATATCATAGCGAGGTGCGGCTTATCGCAGAGACCACAGGAGCACAGAGTGAGAAATCGTATCCATCACTCAACGTACTCAACACGTCTCTAGAGTTATTGTCTCTGACAGGAAGCCTAGATATTATAACTTATTTTCTCGACGCTTCAAGATATGCCAGATAAAATATTGCTTCACTTAAACCAACTTTAAAGTACGTCATGTTACACTTAATAAATTTCCATTTAACGTCTCCTGGTGACTCTGATTAAGACTTCTACTACATAATAGTTTTATATAATTATTCGACTAAAGTAAAAGAAGCCACAAATTAATTTAGAACCATTAGCCAGATGGAAATTGTACACTAATTAATTTGATGAACACAATATTATTTAAACTTTACTTGCGCAATTCATTGTAGCCTGAATGTATACATAAATTATAACACGTATATACCGTCACGACACGTTAAAAAATCTTGTCCTGCTTCTTCCATCAGGGAATAGGAAAATCGCCTGTTCTGGTTCCAAAGCAATCAAATCCATATCATTAACGCTTCCTAGGTCACCCTTTCTTACTTAGACTAAATGTAAAGTTTTAAACTCTTTGCATACGTCTTTATTATGAAGTCTACCACTTAATGTGCAGCTTTTACCAGACCTTAAGAATCTCGTCTCCGATGCATCTATCCGTTTCATATTTATTATGTTTTCCGTCCAGGCAATTTACATTGTTAAAATTTTAGTTTTGTGTTATTTTGTAATAGTTTTTTTAAATGGTGAATTACAAATTATCCATTTCATTGGCTGTTTTAATGGCTATTCATTCATTACCTACTTTGTTTTAATGTAGCACTGAGTTTATAATTTTTGCTTTATACATTCTAACAATAATAGCTTATGTATGTAACGGTATTTACTACTATCCTCGCAAACATGATTTATTATTATTACGTACATCGTAGTTGCTTTGTTTTACATTTCATTTTACCTTTGCCTGCAAAAACGTTTTCTCAAAATAAAAGTCATAGATGTGTTCTCCGTATATTTTACGTATGTTTAAGCTTGTACAAAAGGACAGCATGTTTTTCCCAGTTCTTAACACATTTAAGAAATCCGTATAAATCATGTACAGAATGCATTTTCTCTGTGTATATCAATATGTATAGTTAATATATATTAAGTTCTTTAAGACTTAGAGATTCGAGTTTCAATTAAAATGAGGAAACGTATTAATCTGAGGTATGCCGAAGACACAAGACCGTATGATCGTCGCCGAAGGCAAAGAATGACTATCAGAATTACATAATGACGCAACTATACAGCTAGAGAATATATCACAATTTTAAAAGAAACCAATCTAAGACAAATGTCAAGATAGTTCTTTGCCTCACCAATAATTCAACTGAAATCAGTCAAATTTTGAACACCAGATTTATTGTCACCTATGTGTGCATATACGGCAGACAGAATATTCTAAATCTGTTTAGTGTAAACAAGTAAGTCAAACTATTACAGAAACTCCGCGATTACTGTAGAAATGTCTAGTACGTCTAGTCGTCATGTAAGACACAGCTGACCTTGGCTGGAGCTATGTAAAATTGTAACGAGGCCAACCACTCGTAGTCTTTGAAAGACTCGTACAATGTACGAGACCATCTTGGACGTGCTGCTCCCCGAAAAGTTCGGCTTTCGTGAGTCCACACTCCTTCAGGTGAGACTAGTTGAAAGCATTACCGAGGCAGTCGGCTGGCAGAACAGGCAGACGACTGCGTCCTTTCTGGTCGTAGAAAACAGTTTTGACCGCATGTATGCAAAATTGCTATAGCCCTTCTCTTCAGCTAGTTTTCTGCGAGATCGTAATGAGAATAGGCCACGTCCTATATTTTCGAGTCCAGTCGAGTTACCGTGGAGCTTCGCCTCGAGACTCATCTGGTGTTCTCATGCACAGACCATCCGACAACGTGACTCCTCTCGCAACTTAACAGATTGTGGCCGGTTCTTTCGAGTCACGCGATGACTCCCACGCTTGATTTGTGTTGTAGGTGATTACGGGTATATACGCGTGTTCGATATGGGGATATCTGACCGCCTGCCATCAAAATATCCCCAAAACGTACACAACAAGGAATTCCAGCTAAAGTCCTGTGCCTGTTCTCTTTATGTGGTCTTAAAAGAGAACTAAGTGTCCGATCACCGGGTGACATCTTGAGACGCTTGGTGGGTAGATTCTATGTACAGGCAGCTCGGAATGGCACCAAGCTCCTGATCGTCGGACTCAGCAATTATCCTAGGTGAATCTTGGAAGGGACCCCGTTTGCTACTCCCGATGGTCATATACCAATCACGAGTGACAATTAACCCCCATAAGTTCAAAATAAAAAAATAAAAATTAAACTGACTCGTTAAGAAGAGTCTTTTTGTGACCACACGCCTCGCACAAATCGCACAACCTCCAGTATAGAGAACAGCCAGTAATAGGCAAGTCATTTTTCTAAGTGATTAGATTGCTATAAACGGTTATAACAAATTATGAGTTGATAAGTTTATACGAGTAGACATAAGGCACTAACCACAAGCCCCCACCTTCTGCGTTTGAGTCCCAATATTACTTACATCTGCCAATTATATTTCAACTCTGGAGGTGTAAAGTATGGCATCTCCTGATTTGTATTTTGCATTTCTTTCATAAGCTGTGGAATGTTTTGTCTGATGCTTCGATATGTCGCCGCTTGCGTCCACTGGATTTCACGTATACTGCAGCTTACAAGCTAAACTAGATTTTTTGTTTATATCTTGGTAGCCTCACATTCAAGTTTCTCGTTGACCACTTCTCTCCCGTAGACTACCGGTTGAAAACTGGTCTAGCGGACAAGAAGTGATATCATATCTCCTAACCATCTGGGTGGTGCAGAATGGGAGCTATTATTTTCGTCGTTTTTTAGTCGTTGGTGGGTGTTTGAAGAGCACTCGAACAATGAATGTGTTAGTAATTAAAATGATACATCGTAGTATTATAAAAACCGCTATTAGTGGGTATGACAATAGTATTCTAACCTTTATAACATACACGTTGGGCATAACTTTCTAAATACACGACTTGAATGTCACTGGATATATGAAATAATTTATTATTACTATTCTTTCGCAGCACCTCAGTTGCACACAAGTCGATTAAAGATCAAACAAACCAACCTCTGTGCTTGTAGAATCCTTTGTTATAAAGTTTATTAAAATTTTCTAATCAGAAACTAGGACATTTGTTGGATAAGAAAGAATTTCTTTCTGCAACGAATCTCATGGGATTCAATTACTTTTTCTATCGAAGCAGACCTGTCTGAAAACCTAATATAATTGTATTCCAGTAAGAAAATTTCTTTACTATTTTAATTTTATATAAAGGATAAGATAAAGTATGAATTTATATTTTTTGTGAGAAGAGTTTTTATAAATTTGTTTATGTAACTTTATTGATTCAAATTCTTAAGTTTCATAAGCCGGCCTCTTTTTTGCGTTACTTTACATAAAAACCTCCTTCCACCTCAGTAGCTACGAATGAATTGTTCTTGTACAGGGTGGCGCAGGGAAACGGGAAAATTTGAAGTTGATGTTGGCAGCCCTGTAGCTGTAGCAGTACCATGGAGCAGTGGAGCGGTGCAGAGCGTGCGGTCGCCGTAAGGGCGTTTTACCGACATGGTGACAGCTTGACAGCTGCACAACGAGAGTTTCGGCGTAACTATCAGATCCCGCTCCGCGGTCAAGTTCCTTTGTTACACGCAATCGAAACGTGTGTTCGTAATTTTGAAGAGACTGGTTCAGCTTTGAAGAAAAAGCCTAGTGGGAGTATACGGTCTGTACGTACCCCAGAAAACATTGATGCCATGAGAGCTGCCATCTTAAGGAGTCCTCGTCGTTCGGTGCAAAAAATTGCCTCGTCATTGCAGCTCGGACGTCGGAGCGTTCAAAGAATACTCCATGAACTTCAATTTCATCCGTACAAACTTCAGATTGTGCAACAACTGAATCCTAATCATTGTGTATTGCGCCTGCAAATTTGTGAACAATTGTTGGCTAAAATCAATGAGGATGCTAACTTCATTCAAAATCTTTGGATGTCCGATGAAGCCCATTTTCACTTAAGTGGATACGTGAATAAGCAGAACTTCCGTTACTGGGCTCAAGAAAACCCTGCTCAGCTTCACCAGCGTCCATTATAGAGTACCAAAGTTATCGTATGGTGTGCAGTGTCGTGTCATCGGGTGATAGGCCTTTACTTTTTGAAGATGAACGAGGCACTGCTGTCACTGACGTCTGAACGTTATGTCAACATGCTACAGACATTTTTGGTTCCAAGACTCCATACTTTTCCAAATCGTGACATTCAGCACACCTGGTTTCAACAGGATGGAGCCACCTCACACACTGCCAGACAGTCTATGGCAGCAGTGAAACGTTTGTTTGGGGATCGCATAATTTCAAGGAATGCTAATATCGCTTGGCCACCCCGATCTCCAGACCTTTCAGTCTGTGACTTCTTTTTATGGGGACATCTGAAGAGCATCGTGTACCAGACTAGACCAAGAACCCTTGCTCAGCTCAAGACACAGATTGAAGAGGAAATCGCCAAAATCCCAGGTGACACATTGCGCCGCGCTACGCAAAACCTACAGAAACGACTTACTGAATGTGTACGGCAAAATGGGCAGCATTTAACTGATGTAATTTTTAAAAAGTGATGCCTAATATAATTTCCAGTCTTGTAGAACATATTTTGAGCCTCAAATAAAGTTTTGTAACGTTCCTTCATTTTTTTCTAATTATTTCAAATTTTTCCGTTTCCCTTGCGCCACCCTGTATATATAATATGATTACGTATTTACAGTTTTCTAATAATTACTGTTTCTATAAAATACCGTGTATAAATGAACGTTCTAGAACTGCCTGTAATTTTCTGTGTTTAAAAATAAATTTTGCGTATAATTTTAGAAGGGTAAAAATATTTGCTAAAAGGAGCGGTAATAGCGTAGTGGCTAACGTGTGGTGCTAAATTGCTGTCGGCGCGGGTTCAATTCCCGTCGGGGTCATCTAATTTAGATACGATCGATCCTCCTCGCAAGGCGATGGCAAACCAGCGAGTTGTACCCTGCCAAGTATAAGCCCTCCCCAACTATGCGTTCGGATCCGGCGTTAAACTGTAGGTCCCATATGCATGTGAGAGAATCTGTAACACACGCACCACTGGTATATGCGGGGAGGGCACAAACCAGTCGAAGGGTGATGACTCGAGAAGAGAAGAGAAGTATTTATATAAACTCTAAGTAGTGAAAATCTCACACTCTTAACTTGTCGAGTTTTTTCTTTGAAGTACGTGATACACGGACATGACATTTGTAATAATCTCTAATATTATTATGATTATTATTAGTTCCTCCATTTGTAAATGTAAAATTGTTTATGGTCTCATAGTTGATGGTATTTGTAGTTCTCAACTGTTAAGATTAATTAGTGTAGCCATTGGCCATTCGAGAATAAATTAACTGCGTTTCAGGCAAAAATATATTTAAATTATTCAATGTCGTATCTCAAAACAGTGACACACCAACAAATCAAACCTTTACTTAGCTACACATTGCGTTTGGCCGTTGGGAGTAGTCTGGACGACCCTTATAACTACGAGGGGATTCTGTCACTAACTAAATTACAGTTACTAACAATAAATCTCGTAGTATTTGCGTCTAGCAGTTACAACCACACTAGTATCTCTGTATGAAGCACACACGAATCCTCCGCTCACAACACCGAATACTGTTCACACACGCGCAGGCACCCACACACACTTCCTTACAAATTAATTGTAAATCATTTTACATCTATTGTTTCCTTGTTTCGTGGCTTCATTTTACGACATTCCGGAGAGTAGTATTTAATCTCTACAATGTCCAAATCATTTAATCTCTACCTTCCAAATACTTCCCCGTATTACCACCGTGATACTGAATATGATTACACACTAACTGTCTATCAAGTCACAACTGATAAAAAATAGACCTACCTCAGTTTATTACATGTTTCGTTAAATATTATGTTAAGTTGTTTGTTCCTGCAAAATTCCGGACAGTTTTAAATCAGTTTTCCCATGTTTGTCTTTTAAAACCTTGAGAATAGCTCAGGACAAAATTAGAAGTGTTTCATTACTTCCTACTTTTAGATTACTGGAGAAGAAAAACTGCAATTTGTATCAGTGTGCAAGAAATACTATTTAAATTCGTATGCATACCTATAATGATAATATAATTTCACATAATTTTTGTAAGGAGAATTTCAACTAGTTTACAAAGGTAGTGCTAAAATTTAAAACGTTAAGTTAAGAAGAACCTACTTTGTATGGTGTAAGTTTAGAAAAGAAAAGTGTGTACAGGTTTTGCTTCCATCTGGGTTATTTTCTGTTTATGAGTATATACATACTTACATTTAGCTTTTGTTAATTATTTCTGTGTAAAAGACATGACGAACCCCATAATTGTTTGTGTTTTGGTGAAATATTATTACTTTTCTTAATAAAAATCAGACATGCTTAATAGGGTGGGACAAAAAATATTTTTATTTATTTATTTTTTTTATTTGCTATACCGCGGAAAACTTCTCCCTAGGACAGATAAGTAAAACAAAAAAAAAGAAATTAAAAATCGGTTAATATCTTCCGGTTGCTCATCACCTTTAAAATTATAAAAACTGAAAAATTTTAACAATTTTTCGTAATTAAAAAAAAAAGAAACTTTTTCTATGTAAGTCAAACAGCTTTAGATAAGTAAACGCTTCTGTCACCAGCTTCACAAATCGTTCCACTGCTTTTGTATCACATGGAAACTTGTCAAAATTTCATTTAGCTGCTGTTTCTGATTTGATTCCAGATGAAATCTCCTCATCGCTTACTCTTCGCAGAAAAGGTGGCGGCGAAATATTACAGGTACTCCAGTCTATCATTTCGAAGTAGTCAAAATTTAGTTTCGATGTCACACAGCTTCTAATTGACTTTGCCGTAGGAGCTTTGATTCTCGCTTTCATTATTCTTCATGTGCTTTCTTTCATATACAATCATACTCAAAAGCAAATTTTCGGGGAGAGCAAAAAATGAGTTACGTTCAGTCACAGGGTCTACTACTTGAAGTAAATTTTCAGGAACCTTGATTCAAACACATGATATTATTATAAAAATATGATTTTTATTTCTTTTTACTTCCATATTCCTTAAGGAATGGAAGTATGGTGATGGCAGAAAAAATCGTGTTCGAGATTATTGCAGATTCTGATTCTACTACACTCAAAACATGAAAAAAAGTCGTTTTCCGAAAAGTGTCTGTGTGTGTGTCTGTCTGTCTGTGTGTCTGTGTGTCTATCTGTGTGTGTGTCTGTAGATTTTTTTTCTATGGCAAACGATAACTGCCGCAAATTCAAACAGAATCAAATAATTTTTTGCATACAGCTCTGATTTGTAGAGGACTCGCGACCTATTGTTTTTGGTGAAGATCGGTTGAGGGAAAGGGGTAGTTTACCTGCAACGGTTTTTTTTATCAAGGGAAATTTTTTTTTTGGCAAACGATAACAGCCGCAAATTCAAACAGAATCAAAAGATTATTTTCATACAGCCCTAAATTGTAGAGTTCTCAAGATCTATTGTTTTTGGTGAAGATCGGTTAAGGGAAAGGGGTAGTTTACTAACAACGTTTTTTTAACAAGGGTATTTTCTATGGCAAACGATAACAGCCGCAAATTCAAACAGAATCAAATACTTTTTTGCATACAGCCCTGATTTGTAGAGTACTCACGACCTATTGTTTTTGGTGAAGATCGGTTGAGGGGAAGGGGTAGTTTACCAGCAACGTTTTTTATCAAGCGTATTTTCTATGGCAAACGATAACTGCCGCAAATTCAAACAGAATCAAATAATTTTTTGCATACAGCCCTGATTTGTAGAGTACTCGCGACCTATTGTTTTTGGTGAAGATCGGTTGAGGGGAAGGGGTAGTTTACTTGCAACGGTTTTTTTTATCAAGGGAAATTTTTTTTTTTGGCAAACGATAACAGCCGCAAATTCAAACAGAATCAAATAATGTTTCGCATACAGCCCTGAATTCTAGATTTCTCAAGGTCTACTGATTTTGGTGAAGATCGGTTAAGCGAAAGGGGTAGTTTACCTACAATGTTTTTTTAACAAGGGTATTTTCTATGGCAAACGATAACAGCCGTAAATTCAAACAGAATCAAATAATTTTCTGCATACAGCCCTGATTTGTAGAGTACTCAAGACCTATTGTTTTTGGTGAAGATCGGTTGAGGGGAAGGGGTAGTTTACCTGCAACATTTTTTATCAAGCGTATTTTCTATGGCAAACGATAACTGCCGCAAATTCAAACAGAATCAAATAATTTTTTGCATACGTCAGTGAATTGTAGAGGACTCAAGGCCTTTAGATATTGGTGAAGATCAGTTAAGGGGAAGGGGTAGTTTACCTGCAACCTTTTACGTTTTAACAAGAGTAAAGTACTTGAAAATTCATTTAAACTTTTTCAAACAATGGTAATTGTTGAAAATAAAATAATTTTGTTGCCAGGCAATCTGAAAATTTCAGATTTTGTACCACAAAATCTGAAAAGATTATACGATAGTTTATGAAATGGTTAATAATACGTCAGTGGAAGGTGTAATGAGAAATTAGCAGAAATGGAAACCTGGGGAATGTTAACTGTTCTGTAGATACAATTTTGTCAGAATGTTTGGAAATGATCATCAACATTGAAGAAAAAGTAAGCATATTAAGAAACATATGTAAGTACTTATTATAAAAAAATAATGTTTGTTTTTTGATAAAGTCATTTTGATTATAAAATATAAATATTTACAACAAGAAAAGAATTTTCAGTTTTCAAAATTTAAACATATTTTTATAAAACAATGGGTTCTTCATTGAGGTGGGGACCATGTCACTCACTCCATCTCAAGCCTCCTCTCTCATTTTGCAGAAAAAGAGGACCCTGTCAAGGCTGATACTTTGACGACAGTGACAGGGCTTTCCACCAAATTCAGCAGAGTGACAGGTAGGCCCAACTCTGATTGGCTCCTCAGATTTCCCCAGCGTTAGTAGGTTCTATGAAAATATTTTATTTCAAAAATGATTTTAAATATAAATCTTAGATATGTTTTATAAATCTCATGTTTTATGTTTTAACATGGGTAATTTTTTATATGACGAACCATAACTGCCGTAAATTCAAACAGAATCAAATAATTTTTTACATATGTGCCTGAGCTATAGAGAACTCAATGTCTGTTGATTTTGGTGAAGATCGGTTACGGGGAAAGGGCAGTTTACCAGAAACATTTTTTGTTGTAACATGAGTAAAGTACTTAATTTTGATAAAGTATCCTGATAAGATCTTAATAATCCACTGTAGAAACGTAGATGAAATATCTATAAATGAAGAGGCTAGTTGAACGGGCTGAGGGTAATTTTCTATAAATCAAAATTATAGTTGAAGGGGGAGGGGATAATATTTTTTATATGTGTACTACGTTATTGGCAAGAAAGAAGTATTTTTTTGTTAAAATTCCTTCCCTGGCTGTTTGGCTGAAAATGATTTTAAATATAAATCTTAGAATATGGAAGTCATGTATGGTTCTCCATACCGATATTTTGTTTTACTTATATGTGCTAGAGACAAGTTTTCCGCGGTATGGCAAATCGTTAAAAAAAATACAAATATTTTCCAGCCCTTATGTTTCTTCAATAATTCATATTTAGTTATTTCGTATTAATGACGTAAGATGATTATCGTGGTCTCGCGGTTGTGCTAATTCGTGTAAATATCACAAGAATGTGAAATGACAGAGTAATTATATATTTACTACTCTGTTAAATAAATAAGTTCTCAGCAACAAAAAACGGGTGAATTGCAAAATTATGAACTGTGTTGAATTTGACAAGAGCGTTCTACAGACGATAAAAATCACCAAAATTGTTGCAACAATCAGGGATAGGGCAGAAACTGCTTAATCAACCTGAAACAGGAATGAAATCTACAGGCTATTTACACCCACGTCTGGTCAACTACTCTGGTGTGTGCTGTCGATATTGCCTAGAAAAGCATTAGTTAAGTGTACGAAATTGTGCAGAACAATCAGGTAATATATATTTCATAACTCATTGTCGCAATATAAAAATGAGAATATTACTAATAGTAAATAACTACACCTATGATAATTTTCCTTTTCTTCTAAACATAATGAGTTATTATATATAACATATTGAACCTATTGCGGAAGCAACGAGGGAAACAAGAAACATACTGGGATTTCTTTTCAGTGTAAATTAAATTTAGATAAACGACTATCTTCCAACTTATGTAAATGTTTAGAGCAGGTCATTTGCATTTTTTTATCATTACAGCTTTAATAAGAACTAATCTTAGGCTTCTTTCTTGATGGTATCATTTGAGGAATATTTATATTAAACTGTATGCTATTTGTATCAAACAGTAGAATATCTCCTGTTCTTTTTTATCCCCATGCTTTATAATTATATATTAGATTACATTTGCGTTTTTATTGTACCCTATTTATATTTAAAATATTTTAAATTACTCAGTGCATAATAGTATCTGAATTATGTTACAGAAATTGACTTTATTTCTTATTCCTAGACATTTCTGTCTGTCATGAGCTTGAATACTTTTAAGTTAATTTTATGATTCTAACTTTCCTGTTTTGTGTTAATATTGTTGCGACATTGCAGAACAATCTACGTGCTTATCGAATGTTCCAGAGGCTGAATGTTGTGGCGTACGTGATTCTGAGCGCATTTGCTAGACTGTACCAGAATTCGCGCGGCCGCACGCACTGTGTCAAGGCCGCAATGAATTACGTTCTAGTGTTTTCTACTAGACGCCTATTAGCGAATATTCTGGAACCCCAGCTGGGTATAAAAACAGGTACGCAGGGACGCTCATTTCAGTTTATTGTCGGGGGATTACAAGTGATTACTCTGTGCGTTCAAGTGGTTATTGTGGCGAAGTGTTGTGTTTTATAATCGGGCGGTATAATTGTAATACAATTGTGTTTTATATTAGTTGACATTTTATTGCGTGTGAACAATTTTTATTTGATTTGTTGTAAGAGACTGTGTTGTTAATTACGAACTGTTTAACTGTGAAAATTAAAGCTGGTGATTAGTGCCTTAATTGGTGTTTTGTATTTTGTTTTCCACTGTACCTACGACGATCAAGTAGTTCAACCAAAACAAATTTCTGAACAGACTGTACCAATGATAAAGACAGAAAACACAATAGAGAAAGTCACCTTGCCTACGGCTGGGACAGTTCATGTCAAGGCTCCTACCTTTCACGGAACCAGTCACTGGGCAACGTACCTCCGCCAATTTGAAATTGCTCCATGCGCAAATAATTGGACAGAGAAAGACAAGGCAGTTTCACTCGTTCTTGCATTAAAAGGACCTGCGGTAGAATTACTACAGAAAGTGACACCTGACAGCCAGAACATCTATACCGAGTTGATAAACGCTCTAGAATTACGGTATGGTGATAAACATTTGCGACATGTGTACTGCACCCAGTTGAGAGCAAGGCGACAGCATTCCGGGGAGAGGCTTCAAGAGTATGAAGCAAGTATCAACAGACTAATTAGACTGGCCTATCCTGAAGCACCATAAGATTTCCGAACGAGTTTTTCGATGCAGACATTTACTGCCGGTATCCGAGATAACGAACTACAGCAAGTGTTACGAATGGTAAGACACCAGAACAGTGCGGACGCCCTGGTACATGCTTTGCAATTTGAGGCCGCCAAATCAGCGTCTGGTTTGACAAGTTATAAAGTGCGCGAGCGCTAAAAGATCGCGACGGCACAGACGATGAGGAAGAAGAACAAGGAACAGAGACCGACGGTCGGCGCCACAGAATAAAATAAAAAAGGATGGAAGACCGAAGTGTTATAGATGTGGGAAACCTGGACATCTACAACGAGATTGTCGGATTGGAAATCAGCAGCAGGGAAACGAGCAGTAGTAGGTACAACGGGGCGTGTGCTGACTAACAAGAGGAACGAAGCCCCTAGACAATACGCAATTTCTACACTTCAAAGAAACGGCGGGAGCTTAGTGGTTACCAGATTCGTTCAAGAAAGGCCAACCTCGCTTACAGTTGACACAGGTGCAACAGTTTCCATTGTGCGGCCCGACGTCGTAAAAGATCTTAAGCCAATCTGGTGCTCTTGCAGCTTCCTAACAGCTACTGGACGGCCTGTAAAAGTGTTTGGAAAAGTGGAGATACACCTACGTCTCGGTCGACTTGAGTTTAATCATCAAGTACTTATTGCAGACATTGTGGATGAAGCAATTTTTGGTGTGGACGTTATGAACGCATACGGATTTATAGTCAACTTCAAAAACAATGTCTTAAGAATCGGAGGAGAAGAGGTAATGCTCTCCACAATGACTACATCAGAAAAATCGATGGTCGTGATAAACCAAGTGGCCATAACTGTTCTGCTAAACTCTGAAAAGATTATCATGGTTAGAACCGAGGAAGATAGTAGGGGCAACCAGTGCTCTATATTCAAACCCCAGGTAGTCAGCACACCGGGCATACTAATTGCCAGACGTTTAGTAAAACCTGATGAGACCGGAAATGTACCTATTAGAGTAGTGAATATTTTGGATCAAGCTGTCACTTTATAAAGCAATACGCTCCTAGGCAAATTGACCCCTGTGGCCTGGGTAGCCGGAATGACGCAACGAAGATCCAGTGCTTTGGATACTTCCAAATTACCAGAGGAACTGCAGGAATTATTGAACAGATCTTCTAACGACCTCTCAAGTGGTGAGGTAAAAGAACTCAGATAGTTTTTACATGAATTCAAAGATTCTTTTGCAGTTCGGGGACAATCATTGGGAAGAACCTCTCTTGTACAACATCGCATTAATATCGGGGACACAACACCGATACGCCAACCTCCTCGAAGGCCTCCATTATCTAAGCAAGAGAAAATGTCTCGGTTGGTACAGGACCTGTTGACAGAGGAAGTAATCGAACCTTCGTCAAGTGGTTGGTCTTCTCTGGTAGTGCTGGTACCGAAGAAGGATGGTGGATTGCGTTTCTGAGTAGACTACTGGAGGTTGAATGACGTCACAAAGAAAGAATGCTATCCATTACCTCGCGTTGACGATACACTCGACACGCTGTCTGGAGCACAGTGGTTTTCCATATTGGACCTGAAGAGTGGATATTGGCAAGTCGGTCTTCATCAAGAAGACAAGGAAAAGACCGCTTTCTCGGCCCCAAGTGGCTTATTCCAATTTAACGTCATGCCATTTGGACTCTGTAATGCACCGGTAACATTTGAAAGATTGATGGACCTGGTACTCCGAGGCCTGACATGGAAAACTTGCCTTGTTTATTTAGACGATGTCACAGTCATCGGGAAGACTTTCAAAAGACTATTTGGAAAACCTTAAGGAGGTTCTAACTAGAATTCACGGTGCACAACTGAAGCTGAGGCCGAAGAAGTGTTCTCTATTCCAAAAGGAAGTACAGTATCTGGGCCATTTGGTTTCGGCAGCGGGTGTTAGGATGGATCCTAATAAAGTAGATACCGTAAGAGACTGGCCAGTGCCAAAGAGTAAACATGAAGTTAGGAGTTTCCAGGGTTTATGCTTACAGTACACACGTTTTGTGAAAGGCTTCGCTACTATTGCTAAACCACTACATGAGCTAACGGAAAATAAACGAAACTTCCAGTGGTCGAGAAAGTGTGACCAAGCATTTAGAACTTTGAAAATTGCATTATGTTCGCACCCAATTCTCGCTTTTCCAGCTTCCGAAGGGAAGTATATCGTAGACACAAACGCAAGCAATACTGGTCTAGGAGCAGTTATTGAAACCCCTCTTTCCTTTTATGCCTTTTATATATATAAAACAAACTTCTTTTTTTTTATTTCTTTTTATATTTCTTTTTATTTAGTTTTTCTTTTTTTTTTTTGAAAGAGAAGCCACAAGTTAATTAAAACTAGGCCGGAGCCTAGAGAAGCCAAAAATGCGCTGGGTCCAGTATGACGGGACTTGCAATGAAACTCGGCTGTAATTTAACAATAACAACTTTTATTTTGCCCCCATAATTCGTTACATATAATATCCTGCAAATCACATAATTATCACATGGCCAGGGCAATAGCCCTCAAAATACATAATAAATAAATAATTCCTATATCCTTAATCGTGTCAAAGACAATATCGATCTATCCCTATAAACATATATATATATATATATATTATAACGAAACATTGTTATCAATGTTTATCGTTCTAACTGGAGTACGCATAATAAGCGTTATCTGCTACAATTGTACATTTAGAAGGGTACAGATAAGATTTTATATAGCGAGCCAAAACGAGCATCTCTCTCATTCATAAAGTATTCGTTGAGTCGTACACACGGAACGATACGCTGCAGAAGACGCTTCAATGAGACCGGCAGACACCTGAGTGACTACAACTACGTACTACGGACATCAGACTATACCCGAGGCCAGAGACGCTGTGTCCATGACGATAAAGGAACGACGCCTAGCCTAGCTGTTCATACACCGCTAAGCGACGCTGACGGAGGTTTCGAGAGGAATAGCTGTACTCAACGCCGACGCCTGAGACCCGTGTACATCTGTGTAACATGAAATCATCAAAACAGGTGACCTGATATGGTTCAGGGTTCATAATAATGTTGTAAAACACAACAAGTAAATGAAAAGCCGCTATAAACGAAATTGAACAGTTTTAAATAATTGATAAACATTTTTTTATATAGGCGGTATGACTAAAGCCTAAAGACACTTTTAAATGTTGTACTGTACATCATATAGAGACATTTATTCAAAAAGACAGAACATTTAGATAATGTGTGATTATTATAATAATATGTTAATAAGAGTGCAGAAAGACTCTAAGCAAATGTTTTCATGAGATTGTGCACTGTATAAAAAATTATATTTGATAAATTAAATGTGATAAATTAAGGGAGAGTGCAGAGAAGCTCTAAGAGTGTTATCAAGATATTAGATGTCACAAATTTTATTGTTTCATATTAATTATTGTTGATAGCCAAGCAGGCTGAAGAGTAGAATAATTAAAAGGGAGTTACCCTTAATAAAAGTGTTTATATTAATAATAATTACCATAGAGATAACGATAACTATAACCCTTGTTATATTCATTTAAAAAGTTCGTATTTTATTTTCTCATGTATAAAGAACAGGGTTACGGATTTCATAGAATGAAATCAATTCAGTATTTCCATTTTATTAAATAATTAAATTCAATATAACAAAAAATGATTTTTATAAATGAATTATAATTACAGGCAGACAGTGTGAAACTGCCCATATATGTGTGTATATTTCCATGTTATATGTTTTGTGTATATACTGTGTATTGTATGTCTTATTTTCAGGAACTTATAAATTATGTACTAAGATATATGATTTTAATATGTGATTGTTAGACGTAAGCATTATAACAATATATCACTAGAGAAAATATGTGTAAAGTAATATTCAAGAAAGAATATAAATTGGTGGAACCCGCCGTAAATTGTGTTAAATATTTGAAATTCTTTTTATTATTATGATTTGTTTAAAGATAAGCACCTTGAGGGTGACAATTATAATCATTGGAATGATAGACTAAAAAGGTAGTTTTCATTTATTCACAATTTATACAACTCAGCTTCCTAAAATAATTCTTTTGAAAACACATCGTCCCAACTCGTTACCTGATACCTAATAAGCCCAAATCCCACACCTAATATCCGGCAAAGCAGAAAAGTACCATATACTGCAGGTAAGTGTTGGCATGGTATACCCTAACCAGGTCCATGTAAAACTCATAATCCATAATGAAAGAAATCATAAAAAGATGTGTTGCAAAAGAAAATGTCGCTTCCAACGTGGGGCCCGATTAAATAAATAAAAAAAAATAAAATAATACGAAAAAATTAAAAATTAGTAAGAAGTTAAATAAATATAAATTCACGTAGAACAAATATTTAGAGTTGATGTGTAATTATTATAAAACGTGCATTTATATGTTGAATGTAGCTGATAAGAACGTACAGTTAGCGTTATCAGTAGAGTAAACAAAGGGGAGCTTAGATAAATATTGTGGTTATCAGAAACTGATACTACAGGCGCCCAAGATAACGGTTGTATGTTGATGAATAAATGACTACCAATATTTAATAATAATCCAAATAATTAATAATATACAAATTAATAATAAATATTTTAAAATCGGTTCACCAAATTAAAATTAAACATGGCACATAAACAAGAGGTCAGTTTAGCCGACATAATGAAGAAGTTAGAAGCCAGCAACGCTGAAAACGTAAAAAGGTTTGAAGAAATAAAAACTAGTGGTGCTGAAACTATGAGAAGATTGGAAGCAAGCACGTCAGAAATTCAGAAACTATACGCGTATAATGCTGAAAGTAAGGTAGAAATTATGGAACGAATGGAGACCTTAGAAGGTAAAGTTAAAGAGTCTCTAAAACAACAAGCGGTGGTGATGAATGAATATTTCGAAGAGCAGCGAAAAAGACTACAACAAAATTTTAAATCTATGGCCGACACACTGGACCAGAAACTCGTAAAAATTACGCATCGACAAGATACCAAGATACAAGTCATCAGTGAGTTGGTGCAGAGTAATGTCAGGAAAACCATGAAAATTGAAGAAGAAACAAAAAGTCTCGCCGCAGCAGACGACACCATCAAGAAATCTATCCAACACCATGACAACAGGGTAGCTCAGCTGGAAGTCAAGTTAAAAGGTGAAGTAGACCGACTTACACGAGAAGTGAGAAGACTACCAACACAAGCGTTAGTATACTCGACCGTACCTAGAGAAGAGAGACCCATTAACTATTTTAGAGGATCCAGAGGGGAAAATCCCATTGAATTTCGTATCAAATGTGAGAAAGAAATGGATAGTATTGGATCTATTCTCAGTGACAAAGATAAAATAGACTTTGTAAGCCGTTACTTAAAAGATACAGCAGCCAGTTGGTTCACGATGGTGAATGACGATTTAAAAACGTATGAAGAATTTAAACTAGCATTCGAACGGAGGTATTGGAATGAATACATACAAATGAGAATACGAAATACACTGGAATTTGGTAAATATAATCCAGGTAAGCTGTCTGAAGATGAATACGTCATTATGTTAGTAGAGAGGAGTAAACATTTACGTCCCGCTTTAACACAAAAAGAATTAGTCATTAAGCTTGCTAATCATTTCAGCAGGAACATCCAACTAGCTATACATGTTCAGAGTATAGCTACCATTGAAGATCTATTAATACTTTTAACACAGATGGAGGGTGTAATCCGTGAACGAGACCCACCAAGAGGAGTTCAGCGAGATAACCGGAACCAAAATCAAGATAGAGGTACGTGGTATTCGCAAAGATATCGCCAAGAAGATAAAGGCAGAGAAGATAGACGTACAGACGAGGAAAAATATCCGAAAAACAAAAATGTATCATATGATAGACGCCATGAAGATGGACGAACATATGAGAAGCAGGAGCAAAATAATGAAAGAGGTAATTACAAAGGAGGTTACCGATGGCCGAATTCGTCGAAACGATTTTCGAAACCATGGACATCCGATAGGAATGAAAATACGCAGGCGATTACCGTTGAGAAAAAACAGAAAGAGACACCGAGAAACACTGATGAACGTAATAAACCGTCCACATCGAAGACTGAAAATCAATGACTACATTCTGGGGTCTGTATAGGAGGTATATTCCCACCTGATCTTAGGGAAGAATTATTTATGACCGATAAAATTAATCCAATAAATAATACTGTATGTCCACAAATAAAACTGTATGTTAATAATGTACCTGTTAACGCATTAGTTGATACAGGGAGTGAGGTCACAATTATCAATAGTGCATGGGTAAAAATTCATAATGCTCATTTTAAAAATGTACCGAAGTTGCCTACACGGGAGATACAAATAACTACAGCAAAAAATCGATGGAAAAAGTAAACCATCAGATGTATGTTAGTATTACCTGTCAAGGATTAGAGATAGAATTACCTGTACTGATAGTTGATAAGCTAATATATGACTGCATTCTGGGAGTGGATGCGCTAGACCGACTCAATGCTGTTATCAATATGAAAGATGGACAAATGACATGTACAGTTAATAATATATGTAAAACTATAGATTTAAGAGCACCTGTTAAAGAACAGAATCCTCCACAACCGGAAATACTTAAAATTAGTAGACCCAAGATCACATTAGCCGAAGAACGGATATATCCAGAAGAAGTAGAAGATCAGCCAGGAGAACAACACATAAATGATCTGTTAGAAGAATATGAGGACATCTTTAGCGAAGTACCAACTCAAACTCACGTCTACCAGCATCGAATTAAGGTAACTGACCCGTCCAAGTTCGTCAGACGCACATATACGATTCCAATGAAATACGAGGAGCAGGTAGATCCAGAAATTCAGCGTATGTTAGATAACAATGTCATCCGCAGATCACATAGCAATTACCTGAATCCACTTGTAGTAATCAAGAAAAAAGATGATGCGATTAGACTGTGTATGGATATGCGTAACCTTAACAACGTTGTTGAAAAGATGTACGACTGCGCTCCAAATGCTGAAGAGTTATTTGCTAAATGTGAAGGAGCTAGATATTTAACAAAGTTAGACCTTACTTCTAGTTTCTGGCAGATACCAATACGAGAGAGTGACCGCAAGTATACGGCGTTCCTCTACAAAAACAAGACCTATGAATACAACGTAGTACCGTTTGGATTAAGCACTAGCTTGTCTGCTATTGTACGATGTCTAGAAAATGCACTTGGAGAGGAGGTGTCACCTTACACAATGGTATTTGTAGATGACATACTCGTCGTGTCGAAAACTATTCAGGAACATGTAAATCAATTACGAGTTATTTTTGAGAAATTTAGAGTAGCCAAAATTTCCCTCAATTATAAAAAATGTGAATTCCTAAAAACCAATATCAAGTTCCTTGGTCATATTATATCCGAACGAGGTATCAAACCTGATCCTATCAAGATCCAAAGTATCCTAAATTTCCCTATTCCTAAAAATGTAAAAGGAGTAAGAGCTTTCCTAGGATTGACTGGTTATTATCGACGCTTCTCATCTGACTATGCAGCAACAGTAAAACCTCTGCTGGAGTTAACACAAAAGAAGAGAAAATGGAGATGGGAGCAGCATCACACTGAAGCAGTGGATCGAGTCAAAACATTGTTTAAACAAAATTTAATGCTACACCATCCGAAGAAAGACGGTGATTATGTGCTATATGCAGACGCAAGTCAATATGCAATGGGAAGTGTATTGTATCAAAAAGACTCAAAAGGAGACTTAAGGGTCATCGCCTATGCCAGTCGTGTATTCCGAGGAGCGGAGATAGAGTACTGCACTACAGAAAAGGAAGTACTAGCTATTGTATATGCATTATCCCAGTTCCGATTCTATCTATGCGGAACTCATTTTGAAATTCATACAGATCATCAGGCTTTATCTTTCCTATTAACATGTAAGGTAAAGAGTGCGAGGTTGATGCGGTGGATACTTGCCATTGGGGAATATTCTTTCACCATTAAATACTGCAAAGGCAAAGACAATGAAGTAGCTGATACCTTAAGCCGTTATATAGAAGAAAAAGAAGAAACACATGAAGCTAAACCACAAGATGTCAGGGTACTTAGCAACATAACATACAAACCCGAGAGAGAAGTACAAGAATTACTACGTAATCTCGCTAGAGAGCAAGATAAAGATCAGCGATTACAGAATATAAAAAATAATCCGTTACCTATAAATTATTGTGTGAAAGATGGAATTTTATTTAAGCTTATTAATTATGATTGGAAAGTTGTGCTATCTCATGACATGTTACAGCAATTAATTATGCCATGTCATCGTAGTCTAGCTCATGCATCTCCATTGAAGTGCTATTTAACTATGAAAGAAGCCTTCACCTGTAATAATATGTTCAGAAAAATTAAAATAATTGTTAGGAAATGCCATGATTGTCAAACAGCCAAACATCCGAATTTAAACACTTGCGTTGAAATGGGGAGTATCAGAACTAAGAAGAAGGGGGATATAGTTGCACTTGATTTCCTTGGACCACTCCCGCGATCAAGTCGTGGGTACCGCCATATAATTGTGACGGTAGATGTGTTTACCAAGCTAGTAAAGTTATATGCTGTACGAAGACCCACCATGAAATCTGTTCTGAACGTCATCACCCAGAAGTATATACCAAAGTATGGAAAAATGGATAAAGTGTTGACAGATCAAGGTAAGCAGTTTGGTAATAAATTATGGAAGGACGCATTGACAAGACAAGGTATAAAACCTATACTTACATCCATAAGGCATCCACAAACTAATCTAGCTGAAAGAATAAATAGAGAGTTAGGCAAGTACATGAGGTTATATTGCTACAATCAACAGAGTAAATGGCCTGACTATCTACAATTTTTCGAAGATGAAATGAATCACAATTATAGTGAAGCTACAGGATACACACCGTTAGAATTAAGTGAGAATAAAATACCTAAAAGATTCTGGCACAACATGATTAATAAACCGGAAAATTATAATGTAGATTTGCCAATTCAAATAAAAATAAACAGAGCTGAACGACAGTTATATCATCAAGCAGGTAAAAGGAGAGACCGGTATAATAGAACTCACCGATTGACAAGATTCCAGATTGGTGATAAGGTATTGATAAAGACAAATCCTGTGGGAAGTAGTATATTAAACACTTCCAAGAAATTCTTCAGATTATTCTGTGGCCCATATGAACTAAGGAGTCGTCTAGGACCACACACCTACATCGTATATGACCCAGTGAAGCAAAAGGACGTCGGAAAGTACCATGCGTCATCTCTGCGTCATTATATCCAATAATACCCATATGTGATTGTTACTTTAAGATAAGATTTTATATTCTTTCTAATAAACATGTAATATAACTGACTGTGTATGTACTAAACAAAGATAAAAAAAAAAAAAAAAAAAAAAAAAAATTATGTTGTTCTGTTAAGCACAAACAATTTTTTTTTAAAGCAAGTGGGGGAGTGTTATAACGAAACATTGTTATCAATGTTTATCGTTCTAACTGGAGTACGCATAATAAGCGTTATCTGCTACAATTGTACATTTAGAAGGGTACAGATAAGATTTTATATAGCGAGCCAAAACGAGCATCTCTCTCATTCATAAAGTATTCGTTGAGTCGTACACACGGAACGATACGCTGCAGAAGACGCTTCAATGAGACCGGCAGACACCTGAGTGACTACAACTACGTACTACGGACATCAGACTATACCCGAGGCCAGAGACGCTGTGTCCATGACGATAAAGGAACGACGCCTAGCCTAGCTGTTCATACACCGCTAAGCGACGCTGACGGAGGTTTCGAGAGGAATAGCTGTACTCAACGCCGACGCCTGAGACCCGTGTACATCTGTGTAACATGAAATCATCAAAACAGGTGACCTGATATGGTTCAGGGTTCATAATAATGTTGTAAAACACAACAAGTAAATGAAAAGCCGCTATAAACGAAATTGAACAGTTTTAAATAATTGATAAACATTTTTTTATATAGGCGGTATGACTAAAGCCTAAAGACACTTTTAAATGTTGTACTGTATATCATATAGAGACATTTATTCAAAAAGACAGAACATTTAGATAATGTGTGATTATTATAATAATATGTTAATAAGAGTGCAGAAAGACTCTAAGCAAATGTTTTCATGAGATTGTGCACTGTATAAAAAATTATATTTGATAAATTAAATGTGATAAATTAAGGGAGAGTGCAGAGAAGCTCTAAGAGTGTTATCAAGATATTAGATGTCACAAATTTTATTGTTTCATATTAATTATTGTTGATAGCCAAGCAGGCTGAAGAGTAGAATAATTAAAAGGGAGTTACCCTTAATAAAAGTGTTTATATTAATAATAATTACCATAGAGATAACGATAACTATAACCCTTGTTATATTCATTTAAAAAGTTCGTATTTTATTTTCTCATGTATAAAGAACAGGGTTACGGATTTCATAGAATGAAATCAATTCAGTATTTCCATTTTATTAAATAATTAAATTCAATATAACAAAAAATGATTTTTATAAATGAATTATAATTACAGGCAGACAGTGTGAAACTGCCCATATATGTGTGTATATTTCCATGTTATATGTTTTGTGTATATACTGTGTATTGTATGTCTTATTTTCAGGAACTTATAAATTATGTACTAAGATATATGATTTTAATATGTGATTGTTAGACGTAAGCATTATAACAATATATCACTAGAGAAAATATGTGTAAAGTAATATTCAAGAAAGAATATAAATTGGTGGAACCCGCCGTAAATTGTGTTAAATATTTGAAATTCTTTTTATTATTATGATTTGTTTAAAGATAAGCACCTTGAGGGTGACAATTATAATCATTGGAATGATAGACTAAAAAGGTAGTTTTCATTTATTCACAATTTATACAACTCAGCTTCCTAAAATAATTCTTTTGAAAACACATCGTCCCAACTCGTTACCTGATACCTAATAAGCCCAAATCCCACACCTAATATCCGGCAAAGCAGAAAAGTACCATATACTGCAGGTAAGTGTTGGCATGGTATACCCTAACCAGGTCCATGTAAAACTCATAATCCATAATGAAAGAAATCATAAAAAGATGTGTTGCAAAAGAAAATGTCGCTTCCAACGTGGGGCCCGATTAAATAAATAAAAAAAAATAAAATAATACGAAAAAATTAAAAATTAGTAAGAAGTTAAATAAATATAAATTCACGTAGAACAAATATTTAGAGTTGATGTGTAATTATTATAAAACGTGCATTTATATGTTGAATGTAGCTGATAAGAACGTACAGTTAGCGTTATCAGTAGAGTAAACAAAGGGGAGCTTAGATAAATATTGTGGTTATCAGAAACTGATACTACAGGCGCCCAAGATAACGGTTGTATGTTGATGAATAAATGACTACCAATATTTAATAATAATCCAAATAATTAATAATATACAAATTAATAATAAATATTTTAAAATCGGTTCACCAAATTAAAATTAAACATGGCACATAAACAAGAGGTCAGTTTAGCCGACATAATGAAGAAGTTAGAAGCCAGCAACGCTGAAAACGTAAAAAGGTTTGAAGAAATAAAAACTAGTGGTGCTGAAACTATGAGAAGATTGGAAGCAAGCACGTCAGAAATTCAGAAACTATACGCGTATAATGCTGAAAGTAAGGTAGAAATTATGGAACGAATGGAGACCTTAGAAGGTAAAGTTAAAGAGTCTCTAAAACAACAAGCGGTGGTGATGAATGAATATTTCGAAGAGCAGCGAAAAAGACTACAACAAAATTTTAAATCTATGGCCGACACACTGGACCAGAAACTCGTAAAAATTACGCATCGACAAGATACCAAGATACAAGTCATCAGTGAGTTGGTGCAGAGTAATGTCAGGAAAACCATGAAAATTGAAGAAGAAACAAAAAGTCTCGCCGCAGCAGACGACACCATCAAGAAATCTATCCAACACCATGACAACAGGGTAGCTCAGCTGGAAGTCAAGTTAAAAGGTGAAGTAGACCGACTTACACGAGAAGTGAGAAGACTACCAACACAAGCGTTAGTATACTCGACCGTACCTAGAGAAGAGAGACCCATTAACTATTTTAGAGGATCCAGAGGGGAAAATCCCATTGAATTTCGTATCAAATGTGAGAAAGAAATGGATAGTATTGGATCTATTCTCAGTGACAAAGATAAAATAGACTTTGTAAGCCGTTACTTAAAAGATACAGCAGCCAGTTGGTTCACGATGGTGAATGACGATTTAAAAACGTATGAAGAATTTAAACTAGCATTCGAACGGAGGTATTGGAATGAATACATACAAATGAGAATACGAAATACACTGGAATTTGGTAAATATAATCCAGGTAAGCTGTCTGAAGATGAATACGTCATTATGTTAGTAGAGAGGAGTAAACATTTACGTCCCGCTTTAACACAAAAAGAATTAGTCATTAAGCTTGCTAATCATTTCAGCAGGAACATCCAACTAGCTATACATGTTCAGAGTATAGCTACCATTGAAGATCTATTAATACTTTTAACACAGATGGAGGGTGTAATCCGTGAACGAGACCCACCAAGAGGAGTTCAGCGAGATAACCGGAACCAAAATCAAGATAGAGGTACGTGGTATTCGCAAAGATATCGCCAAGAAGATAAAGGCAGAGAAGATAGACGTACAGACGAGGAAAAATATCCGAAAAACAAAAATGTATCATATGATAGACGCCATGAAGATGGACGAACATATGAGAAGCAGGAGCAAAATAATGAAAGAGGTAATTACAAAGGAGGTTACCGATGGCCGAATTCGTCGAAACGATTTTCGAAACCATGGACATCCGATAGGAATGAAAATACGCAGGCGATTACCGTTGAGAAAAAACAGAAAGAGACACCGAGAAACACTGATGAACGTAATAAACCGTCCACATCGAAGACTGAAAATCAATGACTACATTCTGGGGTCTGTATAGGAGGTATATTCCCACCTGATCTTAGGGAAGAATTATTTATGACCGATAAAATTAATCCAATAAATAATACTGTATGTCCACAAATAAAACTGTATGTTAATAATGTACCTGTTAACGCATTAGTTGATACAGGGAGTGAGGTCACAATTATCAATAGTGCATGGGTAAAAATTCATAATGCTCATTTTAAAAATGTACCGAAGTTGCCTACACGGGAGATACAAATAACTACAGCAAAAAATCGATGGAAAAAGTAAACCATCAGATGTATGTTAGTATTACCTGTCAAGGATTAGAGATAGAATTACCTGTACTGATAGTTGATAAGCTAATATATGACTGCATTCTGGGAGTGGATGCGCTAGACCGACTCAATGCTGTTATCAATATGAAAGATGGACAAATGACATGTACAGTTAATAATATATGTAAAACTATAGATTTAAGAGCACCTGTTAAAGAACAGAATCCTCCACAACCGGAAATACTTAAAATTAGTAGACCCAAGATCACATTAGCCGAAGAACGGATATATCCAGAAGAAGTAGAAGATCAGCCAGGAGAACAACACATAAATGATCTGTTAGAAGAATATGAGGACATCTTTAGCGAAGTACCAACTCAAACTCACGTCTACCAGCATCGAATTAAGGTAACTGACCCGTCCAAGTTCGTCAGACGCACATATACGATTCCAATGAAATACGAGGAGCAGGTAGATCCAGAAATTCAGCGTATGTTAGATAACAATGTCATCCGCAGATCACATAGCAATTACCTGAATCCACTTGTAGTAATCAAGAAAAAAGATGATGCGATTAGACTGTGTATGGATATGCGTAACCTTAACAACGTTGTTGAAAAGATGTACGACTGCGCTCCAAATGCTGAAGAGTTATTTGCTAAATGTGAAGGAGCTAGATATTTAACAAAGTTAGACCTTACTTCTAGTTTCTGGCAGATACCAATACGAGAGAGTGACCGCAAGTATACGGCGTTCCTCTACAAAAACAAGACCTATGAATACAACGTAGTACCGTTTGGATTAAGCACTAGCTTGTCTGCTATTGTACGATGTCTAGAAAATGCACTTGGAGAGGAGGTGTCACCTTACACAATGGTATTTGTAGATGACATACTCGTCGTGTCGAAAACTATTCAGGAACATGTAAATCAATTACGAGTTATTTTTGAGAAATTTAGAGTAGCCAAAATTTCCCTCAATTATAAAAAATGTGAATTCCTAAAAACCAATATCAAGTTCCTTGGTCATATTATATCCGAACGAGGTATCAAACCTGATCCTATCAAGATCCAAAGTATCCTAAATTTCCCTATTCCTAAAAATGTAAAAGGAGTAAGAGCTTTCCTAGGATTGACTGGTTATTATCGACGCTTCTCATCTGACTATGCAGCAACAGTAAAACCTCTGCTGGAGTTAACACAAAAGAAGAGAAAATGGAGATGGTATACCCAACTCGTTACCTGATACCTAATAAGCCCAAATCCCACACCTAATATCCGGCAAAGCAGAAAAGTACCATATACTGCAGGTAAGTGTTGGCATGGTATACCCTAACCAGGTCCATGTAAAACTCATAATCCATAATGAAAGAAATCATAAAAAGATGTGTTGCAATATATATATATATATATATATATATATCAGGCAACATTCTGTAATTATATAATTCCCCCCCTTTTTGTTACTAACACTTAACATTGACAACACGTACGGAAACATACAGACACATACACTCATAATTATATACACATACTACAGACACCTAGTACCCTTGGAATACCCATGCTCAACAGGCAGTGTTTCTACAAAGCCCCAAGACCGGCAATCATAAATGTTCGACTTTCAGTCACCATGATTCATTAATTCCCATTAATTTAAATAATTAAGAAAACCCCGAAAGGATGATAATCACTCTCAAAGCATAAAGAGAGACCGGACTGTCCATATGTATAGATAGTATCTGATAATTGGCCCATTATGAGCATATGAAAATCTTTAAGTTTCTTAGACAGCATATAAATGGAAAAACCCCTCATCACCTGATTTTAAGCAATTGGTATGAGTTCATAAAATGTTAATTTTGTTTTACAAATCCAGATGGATACATATATCAGTATATGCTTTTACAAGATCAAAAATTAATCAGTATATGCTTTTACAAAATGAAAAATTAATCAGTATATGCCCACAAAATATAAAATTTCCTTTCTGTTAAAGCCAGATGGCTGTGTATAATGGATTTAATAATAACAGACTGTTGTATCCTAGCAGATGTGGGAGCGCGCCAGCATGTACTCGACCATATGTGACAGGAATAAAACCTGCCTTAAACTGAATGAACATGTACCTGACAAAAACTATGTCCCCTTTTACCCCCAGAAAACAGCCTGAAAACGAAACCCCCCCAGCCCTTACATGTTAAATCAAAATGAAATTAAAATATAACCCCGTTCTGAACCAGCCGGAACAGAACACCTAACATGTGACTTAAATTTTTGTAGTGAATAGTGTAATGACTCTTGTCTATATATCAAAAATAGTTAATAGTAAAAAAAAACTCTGGCACGCTCCCCCAGTGCAGCACACAATTACAAACATCGTACTTAGATTTATGAAGTTAAATTATTAAAGTCACATGATGTTCAGACTAAATGTTCAGCTGACACACCCCAGAGCAGACTGTCTAGCTGCGTGGGCACATGGTTTCAAAAGAAATTTAAATTGTAAATCAGGAGCACGGCAGGCCCGGCCAACGAAAATAAAAAGGGTTCATATCACCTTAGTCATGAGCATGTGAAGCATCTTGCGTTTGTTCACCAGACTCCCTCTTCCGAACAGGTGGGTGTGTGATGGCTCATGGCTGATGAAGGTGTAGTTCCATCAGCATCGACCAGCATCTCCGGCTTAGACGAGAACCCTGGGAATTCACAAAAATTAGAAATGCTGTTCATAAAAAATGTCCACCCAAGTTCCAGGTAAATAACCTCAGAACGGGCCTTTCAACCAACTCAAGATAAATGCACAAAGTTTCGGTTATTATTTTTTTTGAAAATTGCCTGAAGAGTGATTAAGTCTACCAGGGGATGCTGAACTCACTAAATAAAAAGATATTATTAAAAGGTGTAGAGTAAAAGTCACTCGCACTAGATCTTAACAAGCGCCGACAGAATCTAACAGGTTGGCCGCGCCACGTGGCCCACAATTATCTTAATTTGTTAGAAAATTACCACATTCAAGGCACTCACAGTTGCACACAAATAAAATATTAATAGTATTTCACCTAAGGGTGGTCTCACAATTTATTTTTACTGTCATAATTAATTAAAAAAGAACACGCGTGCAGTCTGTTGCATGCACGTGCCTATCTTGCACAATTCAACTCCACGCATACGCACTGACTTTAGCTTATAATTTACATAACGCTCTATGAAACAATTACCGTGACTCTTATATTATAATAATAATAAAAAGAATATGAGCTGTATATACTGAACATTAAATAAGTCTTTTAATACACACACTGCCAGGTCGCACCAAATACATTCGTCTTTCACATACGGCTGCATACATTTACGTTAATTAAATTTAATTATTTTTGACGCATACTATAAGATGCTATGATTACTTACCGGGAAGTCTCGTAAATTTAGCCTGCCATTAGTGCAGAAGAAACAACTACGTAATACTGTCTGTTCGGTTCTGGGAGTCTGTTGCTTCTATGCGTGCCGGATTGAAACTGCCTTAAGCAGTTACGATGCAACAAAAGCAAAACTCGCCCATAGATGGCGCGCGCCGTTTCAATAGTGCCGTCCGAATATCGTCGCGCTAACCGACATTTGTGCTCGCGTTATATTAAAACCAATTTTATAAAACCTTCGACCGCCGGGTTAGGCAAACACCGGCACACCCCCACCCCGAAAGGGCAACCCGGTTGCCCCACACTTAAACTCGGGAGAGTACCCTCTTCCCAAAACAAGCTAGTGGTCTTCGTGATTATGGCGGCCCAGCAGCACTTATTCTCAGGAGAACAGAGAAACCTCACAACTGCGTCCATTCCCCATGCGACCCTCCCTGCCATGCCAACCCCACGGGACCGCCCCAACACGTCACCCTCTCCAGTGACCATCACCTACTCCCACCGGTCCCACTCACATACTCGTCCTAAGACCAAACAAGGTACCTCCCACCTTGGTATGTGATGGACCGTGGTCCATCTCTTGGACCGACCAGCCACATGCACCCACAAGGCATCTCCATCCTTGCCATATGGCTGGCCCACATCCCTACACAAGGGCGGACGGCCCCGCTTAGCCAGACAGAGAGGACCGCACCAAGGGCACGCGAACATCCATCCTAATTCTTACTCTACAAAACACCATGACTAGCAAGGGGGTTTTGCTTCTCCACCGACGTCGATACACAATAAATACAATTCTCTCTCTCAACAAAAACACCCGGGAAACAACCGGAGAATGCGGCATGGCTCGACCTCTACCCTAACCAAAAATCAAAATCAACCCCTATTGATCAGAAACAACAGCACGCTATCACTCTCCCTCACTTTTAGAACAGGGGAAACTGACGACCACGACAATCTAAGGGAACTCTCCAACTCTCTAACTTTCTCCATGATAACCTTCCAGACAGGGGAAACTGACAATCTCGAGGACCACAATCTAATTATTTCCGGCAAGTCTCTCTAACTCCTTATTGATAGTTTTTTTTTTTTTATACTAAGGGGAGAGGTAGGAAAATTGAATTGGGAAGATGAAATGGGTCAAGGATCATTGAAAGGTCAATAGCTAGGAGTAAGGGTAAGGACATGGTTCCCTCCGAAAAGGAGAATGACTGACTGGAGAAAACCAAGGCTCGCGTGGGCAGGGGCGCAACCCTGAAGTAGACGAACACCACTGGGACTGTGGGGAACATCTACCCGCTACCCGTTAACCTCTTCTTCTTACCTTTCTGTGACGGACTTTGGGTACTCGTTCCTTTCGGACTCCACTCTCTGCGAAACTATTTCGTGTTGAGCTGTACTGGTTGGTTTCTTCGGAATCAGAATCAAGGCAACTTGCTTCACTACTTTCACCTCGATTTGGATTATCCTCATCGTCTAACTTCTCTGCTTCTCTTTCTTTCAATCCTTCCTTCTCTTCCTCCTCTTCTACAATTTCCCCTTTTTCATCCCCATAATCCAAATCAACCTCATGACACTGTACCTTCTCACCATCTTCCCGTTGCTCCTCTGATCCATCTTCAACCGCATCTTCCCTCAGCTCCTCACCAATTTCTTCATCACACTCGTCACCAGCTCCTTCACAAGCTTCTTCACCAACCTCTTCTCCAATCTCATTTTCCTCAACACGTTCATCATCAACATCATCGCCATCACGTCCACTACCATCATCATAACACTGCACGTCCTCGTCCTCCTCTAGTTGCTCACCTGGTCCACCTGAAACTTCTTTTCGTTCTTCGGAATCCTCAACACTACTTACAGAAGGCGTCTGCACATCTTCACACACTACATCATTCTCACTCGCACACTCTACAACGCTGCCACCAAATTTCTCCTCAACTTCTACCTCATCTACTTCTACCACACTTGCGGCATGGACATCCCCTTGTCCATCCGCAACCTCAGAAACACTTACAGCCTGGACATCCCTGTGTCCATCCGCAAACTCAGACTCTTCAGTCTCCCTAACACCTATAACTATACTTCCCTGTGCAGCATCCGCAGACCGCTCTTCTGCCTCTTCTGTCGATTCCACTCCTTCACCACTTTCAGCAACTACAACTTTCTCAACATTTTCCACCCTGGAATCCAGCTGTCCAGGTTCCTGTGCAATGACTAAATTAATCTCTACTGGCGATGGTAAAGCTACACCATCAAGTGACTTCTCATATCCCTGCGTAGGCGATGACGATATTACCGGATCTGGATCCGTCACGAACCGAGATGGAGATACCGGAACAAATTCTGCGGCATCCGGATTCAACCATGACGTCCTCTTCGAGTCCTGTAACTCAGTATTAACTGACGTGTTCCTAGGCTCTTGTATTGATCCACAGAAGTTATTCCGCTTTTCTTCTTCTGCTTCACCTTCTTCATCCACTACTCTCTTAGGCACTGGTAATTCCTCTGGAACCCTTAAAGTGTCCCTTTTCTCCGAATAGGAATAACGCCTTGATACAGGCTCCCTACTTGCCGATGTTGGTTTACTAATATACTTTCATCTTCCCCTGTTAATTTCACCCTTATTTGTCTTCGGTGCTGTAGCTGTTGTTACCGTCTTCTCACTTGCCACCCCCTTGTAGCCTCCATTACTTCCGGAATATTCAGGCTTTCTGACAGTCTCTTGTGTTCTCCTCCAACCACCATGTTTGTCCCTTTTAGATCTTCCTGACAACCCACTGGAGTATTGGACATCTGTAGCATCTCTTCCCCGGGACTCATCATTCTCCTGGACTCTCCTGGCATGTGCACACCACCGGTCCAGGTCCGCAAAACAAACTGGAGGGTCTGCGAAAACCAGCCGGGATCTCTCTTCGGGATCCAGTCCTTCTCGTATTACTTGTATGACTTCCGTCTCGGGCAACCCCAACCTTAATATACGGGCAGCTTTCCTTACATCGTGCACGAAGTCCCCCAATGCCTCTCCGTTGGCCTGTAGGCGATAGAATAACTTAAACTTCAACTGATCACGTCGTCGACGGGGTATGAAGAAGTCCAACACCTCCGCATGGAAAGCGTCAACACTGCCGCCCCGACGCAGAGTGTTTGTGACCAACCCTGCCAATGAACCGCGGCAATACGGGTATATAAGGGACAAGACCTCCCCATCGGACACCACCGGGAAATCTGCCAACTGCAGAACAAGATCTAAGAAAACCAGCAACTGCTCCTCATCTATTCCATCTAACACTGAAAGTTTCTGGAGAACTCCTGAAAGAGGGTGGGGATTGCCGTATTGAAACTGCCTTAAGCAGTTACGATGCAACAAAAGCAAAACTCGCCCATAGATGGCGCGCGCCGTTTCAATAGTGCCGTCCGAATATCGTCGCGCTAACCGACATTTGTGCTCGCGTTATATTAAAACCAATTTTATAAAACCTTCGACCGCCGGGTTAGGCAAACACCGGCACATTATGTCTCAAGTGCAGAACAGTGAAAAACGAGTAATAGCGTATTACAGCAAGACGCTTTCTAAACCAGAGAGAAATTATTGCGTTACAAGGAGAGAGTTGTTGACAAATGTCAGAGCTTTGGAGCACTTCCATAAATACCTCTAAGGGAGAGAGTTTTCACTACGTACCGACCATGCCGCGCTTGGATGGCTCCTGAGATTTAAAAATCCGGAAGGACAGTTGGCAAGGTGGCTTGAACGTCTGCAAGAGTACAACTTCAAGGTACAACATCGCCAGGGGCGCCTGCATGGTAATGCGGATGGCTTATCACAAAGACCGTGCCCGGAAGACTGCCGACATTGCCACAGAAAGGAAGAACAAAACTCAAGCGAACATGTTCAAGCCATCACTGTAGATTTCCTGGCAGATGGCTGGACGACACAAGACTGTCGACAAGAACAGATGATTGATGAAGACATTAAGACTAATCTTTACAGCAAAAAAGAAACGTCGCCGCCCTGATTGGCAAGATATCTGCCATGGTTCCGAAGTGCTGAAGGGCTACTGGGCACAATGGGAATCTCTTACCTTAGAAAACGGATTGCTGAAAAGAGCTTGGGAAGAGCAGATAGACGAAACGTGGTCATGCAGTTGATAGTTCTCCGAAGTAAAGTGCAGTCTGTTTTGAAGGAGATGCATGATGGAACATCTGGATACCATCTTGGCGTTAACAAAACCCTTGATACGGAAGCGATTCTATTGGCTTCATCTTCGCCACGACGTAGAGGAATGGGTTCAGACGTGTGAAATATGTGCTGCAAGCAAGGGCCCACAAACCAGAAGCAGGGGAAAAATGAGACAGTATAACTTTGGACTGCTTTTCGAGAGAATTGGCCTAGACATTGCTGGACCATTCCCAGTTACTGACGACGGAAACCAGTACATCATGGTTGTAGGTGATTACTTTACTAAATGGGTGGAAGCCTACGCAATTCCAAATCAGGAGGTTACCACTGGGCAAGCAGTTAGTTCACAACTTCTGTTGCCGTTATGGAGCCCCTATGGAAATCCATACGGATCAAGGGAGAAATTTTGAATCAGGAGTGTCTATAGAATTATGCCGTCGACTCGGAATTCGAAAGACCAGGAAAACGCCTTTGCATTCTCAGTCGGACGGGATGGTTGAGAGATTCAATAGGACACTTGAGCAGCATCTTTCGAAGGTTGTTGACGAGAACCAAACAGACTGGGACCAACGTATACCACTATTCCTCATGGTGTATAGATCATCAGTACACGACACAACCGGCATGACTCCAGCAAAATTGGTGTTTGGGCAGGAGATTCGTCTTAATGGGGACTTGATGTTCGGATCACCTGAGACTCAGTCACAAGAGCCACAAAACTATTCCTCGCAATTAGAAAACCAACTGCAAGAAATGAATCGCTTGATAAGAGGAAGGCTGAAGATTGCTAGTGATAAAATGAAAACTCGCTATGACATTCGCAGCAATGGTGTGGGTTTCCAAGAATGAGATCAGGTCAGGTTGTTCAACCCAAAGCGCAGTCGTGGTCGCTCACCTAAGCTTCAGACTAACTGGGAAGGACCCTACACTGTGAAAAAAGAATCAACGATGTTGTGTATCGGATCCAACAGGAAGGACAGCGAAAGTTTCAAAGTCGTCCACCTAGATCGCCTGGCCAAGTCTTAGTTCAGAGACGGTTTGCCAGTTCAGGACGAACAGGCTTAAGGAGGAGGCAGTATTACGTCATTACAGAACAGTCTACGTATTTATCGAATGTTCCAGAGGCTGAATGTTGCGACGTACGTGATTCTCAGCGCATTTGCTATACTGTGTCAGAATTCGCGCGGCCGCACGCACTGTGTCAAGGCCGCAATGAATTTCGTTCTAATGTTTTCTACTAGACGCCTATTAGCGAATATTCTGGAAGACCAGCGGGGTATAAATACAGGTACGCAGGGACGCTCAGTTCAGTTTATTGTCGGGGGATTACAAGTGATTACTCTGTGCATTCAAGTGATTATTGTGGCGAATGTTGTGTTTTATAATCGGGCGGTATAATTGTAATACAATTGTGTTTTATATTAGTTGACATTTTATTGCGTATGAACAATTTTTATTTGATTTGTTGTAAGAGACTGTGTTGTTAATTACGAACTGTTTAACTGTGAAAATTAAAGCTGGTGATTAGTGACTTAATTGGTGTCTCGTATTTTGTTTTCCACTGTACCTACGACTATCAAGTAGACCGTCGTAACAATATATTTATTTTCTTCAATTCCATACTTCTTTCTTTTGCCACTTAGTTACAGTAGTTTACTATTCCTTGCCATATTTTCTTTGTCTGCCTCATCAGTAAAAATATAGAAATACATAACTTTACTTTTAGTGCTTGTACTACTTAATTGATCACGTAATGTTTCATGTCTCTGGTAATTGAGTTTATCTTGCGACCACCAGTTCAACATTCAATTCGTCTGGAAGCCTGAAGTTGGAAAGAGGATCACCTCTAAGTAACAGACATAATGCTCAAAGAGAGGATTGGTTACATAAGTCAGAGACGTTCTAAAAATTATAAACTTTTAAGTTTTGGGACCAGTAGAGATTCATGAAAATTTTTAAATAAAAAATTTAACAGTCAATAGGCACTTCTCTAATGTGAACAAGGTACTCTGTTTTATCTTGGAAGACCTTGTTCTGATCTGACTCAAAGGAGTTTTATATTTTTGGTCCATTGAAAGAAGAGCTGCGAGGAAAACATGTTTATTCTGATGAAGACTTAAAAGAAGCTGTGCAAAATTGTTTACAATCAAGACCGAAACGTTTCATCCAAGATGGAGTTCAAAAGGTCATTAAGTGAATAATTAAGTAGACAGAAGTAGAAGGAGATTGTGAAAAGTAATGCGTGTTTCTTCTTTGTAAGGGCAAATTATACTAGTGAGTTTTCAAAATTTAACTTAACTTGTCGACTTACCATTGAAGTAATAGTGTGTCATACAATCACTGTATACATTAGATATGACTGAATAATTTTTTAATATGTAATACTAAATGTTATAATATATTTGAAATAACAATGAATAACATTAATAACAATCCCTAAGTTAGAACAGCAACTGAAATAGGATGGATGCAAATATATAAATAGATTTTATTAGGTCTACTAGTGAACCTGATACTCTTAGTATGCTCTATTCTAATGTCACTTTGCTTCCGATGATGAGTGCCCATTGTACCATCCATAATAATAAAAACTAAATAGAGCTACGTTAGAGTCATATAAATGGTAATAGTACAGTAATGTAATAGTCATAGAGTGTAATCGTACAATAGGGTAAATTAAATTCATTGAGAGGAAGAACGAGGAGGAGAAAACGAAGAAAACGAGTTAAATAAAAATAACATCTGTTCATTTGTATATTAAAAAATGTATATAAATATTTGTATAAACAGAACAGTTGTATGAAAATAATACATACAATAGCTCTATATAAAATAACTTTTATAAGTATATTACAACAACACTTACGATTGTAATGCTCTAATGTTATTTATTTAATGAGCGTGTAATCGTAATAAATAACAGCGTAAAATTGTTTAAATTCATTTAATTTTATTTATTAATAAAATTTCTTATTTGTTTTGCGATTCAAAATCACTATTATTTGCACGGAATTGTTACGCATAATTAGTAGTCTTATATTACATAAACATATTATAAAATCTTATATTCTAATACATCGTTATAAATTTTTATATTGCTCTCAGCTAGCTCATATATATTATATTGATTAGCTTATCTAATCTTTTAATTATCTAAGCTCTTTTTCTAAATTACTGCATATGCATTGCTTTCTAATGAAATTCTCTCCTGACTTTGTCAATTTAAATACTAAAAAATTATAGATTTCAAATTATAGTTACTGATAACAGTTTTCGTTACACAGTCTTAAATCTTACGTTAATAATTATTATACAAAAACATATTTACAGTTATACAATTTCTTGATTCACATTTGAACTGAATTGTCTATTTTTTTTTCTTTGTTACTTATTGTCTTTTGATTAAGTCTCGGTTTTTAAGTGCATGGTTATTTGTCACCTTATTATTTGTGTTACATCTGCAGCGTGTCTTCTTCTGTCCTTGATATGGGATGCTCCTTTGTCGTCCTGAATTCCTGTAGTCCTGGATTCTTGTAGTCTTGGAGTCTTGTAGTCCTTCGTCCGTCGGAGTCTCGTACTCTGGATTACTGCCTGTACTCGGCTGCTCCTTCGTCCCTCTTCATGGCCTCATGTTGCAACTGCTCACTCGAACTGATGAGTAGTCTTGAAGTTCCTGACTGCTGCTTGTGGTTGATGTACTGTTGTTGTCGCTACGCAAAGTCTCTGGCTGCCATAGTAGTCGATCACGATAACGAAGTTCTAGTTGTGGAGTAGAGCCTCCAGCTGCATCAATGGTTGATTGAGTAAGAGTTGTACTCTTGAAGCAGAGCATCCGGCTGCATCAGTGGTCGAACAAGGAAGAGAATGATGTTAGCGCGTCCCCTGTATTTATACCTAGGGCGCCAAAATCATGTCCCGACAATATTCTTCAGGTTTGATATTGTCGAGATCGTCACTTCTACCCCACGCTTTCTTGTCACACTTAATTTGCTCGTCTTCGCGAATTGCAAAATCTTTTGCACATTACCCGATATTCATTCGATCGGTAATTTATAGGCGTTCATCATGCACAAACCGTTTTTCTTTATCTTAATTAACATAATTACTATTGATTTTTAATTTCCTGTTTTTACACTCTTTATTCGTTTTACACTATTTTTTATACACTTATTCGTGTTATGTAAATACACATTTTGGTGTATTTAGTTTTGTGCTATTATGAACACAAGTATTACAAATTAAATAATTGCCAATACTTTATAGCGTTCCTAAAGGGTGGCGCTTTTCAGGAATGGACAGGTCGCACACACCACACACACGCATTTTATGAGTGTACACACATACAGAGAGCAGCTGGCGTTATTCACCTGTTCCAACATGAAAGTTAGGCGTTCCTTTTACAATTCAGATTTCAAGCTGAACTATTATTATTAACAAAATTCCATTATTTTTTATTCTAATTAATTATTTAAATTACTTTGTGCAATGCACAGTACCCTATATATTTGTACTGTTGCAATATATTACAACGATACATATCAAATATAATTTATTTTGTGGAGCCCCTTCGTTCGTGGGGTGCAACAATTATACTACACACAAATGAATGGACAAAAAAACAAATACATAACATACAGACAAAACACGACAGAAAAATAAAAAACCTGACACCAATCAACACAGATATAATTCCCTCGCACAAATTCTACCCACGTACAGTAAACCTCAAGAACGTCACACTCACTAAAAACGAACAAACACTCCTTGATAAAGGCCTAAAACATAACATACATTACAAACATAACAACAAAACACTAACAAAACTCATAGTTGACACAGAAACAAATATACAAAACACAGCACCAGAACATCAAGACACACTAAGACATAATATAAACAACATAATAGGAGTACATAAGACACCAGACAACAACAACCACAACTCAGAAATACACACAGCCATCAAACTGACGGAAAAGGCAAAAAAACACAACATCACATTTGTAAAAGCAGACAAAGGCAACACGACTGTAATTATCCCCACAGACAACCTACACAAAAAAGTACAAAACTTCATAGAACAGAACAACATCACAGAACTAAAACACGACCCCACCGACAGATACCAAAACACAGTAAAACAACTAGTCAACAAAGCCAAACACATAAACAAAAGCCCTACATGAAACAAATCCGACCATCAGCACCTACCCTCCAAGCGCTTCCCAAAATCCATAAAGAAGACATTCCGATCCGCCCCATTATCAACTACCGCAATGCCCCTGCACACAAACTCGCAAAATATCTAGACAAAATTATTAGACAACACACACAAATAGACAACAACATTGCAGTAAAAAACAACACTGACCTAGTAACAAAAATAAAAGACATACACATCCCCCATAATGCCACATTAGCCTCCTTTGACATTAAAAACCTGTACACAAACATCCCCACCTCTGAAACAATCACCATCCTACAAAACAAACTCAAACAGAACACACTAGACGAACGTATTAACGAAATAACAGAAACTCTGAACATTATCACAAAACAAAACTACTTTACTTATAACAATAGAATACTACAATACTACACACAGAACGATGGCTTACCCATGGGCTCCCCCATATCCAGCATTCTAGCAGAAGTCTTCCTCCAACACTTAGAAAAAACAAAAATACTCACAAACAATGACAGACACTCACATAAAATACTATATTGGCACAGATACGTTGATGACATTCTATTACTATACAGGGGAAACAAAAGACAATGTGAACAGTTACTAACGCACATAAACAAAATACATAAAAACATAACCTTCACTGCCGAATACGAACACAACAATACCATAAACTTCTTAGACCTCTCCATCACAAAACTAGAACACAGGCACAAATTCAGTATATACAGAAAACCAACCACAACTGACACACTAACACACAACACCTCCAATCACCCAATACAACACAAACTAGTTGCTTTCAGAACCATGATACATAGACTTAACAACATCCCCTTAGATGAAAAAGACTACAAAGACGAACTAAACACGATAAAATATCTAGCAGAATCTAACGGATATGACAGAACAATAGTCTGTAAACTCCTATACAAAACAAACAACAGACAAAGACAGAAAACAACAAATTCATACACTAACATACATCAACAAACAAACTGAAAAAATAGCCCACAAATTCAAAAAAGCAGGATACAGAATCGCTTACAAACTACTAACAAAACAGAACACACACTATCAAAACACACGCACAAAGCACAAAACAAATTCGATCTACCCGGTGTTTACAAGCTAAATTGCTCAAATTGCAATAAATTCTACATAGGCCAGACAGGACGTAGCTTCAAACAGAGATACATTGAACACACGAAGCCACTCCACTCCACTACAGAATCTACCTTTGCAAACCACCTCATTGAAGCAAACCACACATATAAAAACATCGACAATAACATGAACATTCTACACGTACACACAAAAGCCCGAAAACTAGACACTCTAGAACAATTAGAAATCTACAAACACACAAAAACAAATAAAAACGACATCCTAAACGAACAGACACAATTCAAATCGCACGTATTATTCGAACACATCTCACCCAACACACACAGCATCGATCTTTCGAAAATCTATCCCGTCGCCAACAACAAGACGGACAGCGCTACCTACGGCAGCCTCTGAAGAAGCCTTTTAAAGGAGAAAACCGGTTTAGGCGTTAAGGTAAATCTTTATGATTTTACTTATAAAAAACTTAGTGTTATGAGTCGTTAATACAATAGTGATATTTAATTATACTACGTTACAACTTTATGTGTTATATAACGATACCTTTTATGTATGCAGGTTGTATAGCGATGCCAGGTGTAACTATAATAAGAGTAGTAGATTTATGAGTAGTTAAAATTTCATGTTTATTGTTTTAACAAGCATTATAAATAATAAACATTGTTAATAATCTCCGATCAAGATATCACTCATTATTAAGTGTTTATCTCTTAAGCTATATGGTGTTACACACATTTAAAACACTCTTACATCTAGACATGTTAATAATCTTAATCTAGACATTTATTCAATGTGATTTACTAAAACAAAATAAAATTCTATTTGAATTCATTTACTCAGATCTGACCTCAGCTTGCTCAGTCTATACCAATGTTTTTTAAAAATTAAATTCAAAATTATATTATTTACTCTTAGACTGGCATTTGTTTCATATTAAAAATTTAAATTATTCTTTTCTACAAAATGCAAATATCAAATCATTTTAATTATTTTACTTTGATAAAAAAAATATACTATCTCAAAATTAAACTCTCTTTTTTTTCTAAATTTCTCTATATGCGATCGCTCATTCTTACGACTAAAACATTTACCTAAGGCTCTATTACATTGTTTCTAATTATAAACCTTTTTTGTTTTAATTCATTGTCTCTTTATACAGTTTTTATGAGCTCTTTTAAAAGAATCATTTATAAATGCATTATACATGTCACCTCGAATTTTGATGACCTTACGACTTATTGACGGGGTCCAGCGTTGTCCAGAGTTGGATTCCCGTTACTCCTGGCTTGGCGTGGTCCTGGATATGTCCAGAGTCCAGCGTCGTTCTCCAGTAGTGTGTGGTCCGTCCCAGAGAATTGCTGCGAGGTGGATCTCGTACAGCTGTTAGGCGTTTCAAAAGCATCTCCTAACGTCTAGCATCTCGTGTCGCTCTTGTAGCTTCTCTGTTGATGCTCTTGCTGACTTAAACGGTCCCGGTACTCTACGTTTCCCGGAATATTGTAAACATAATTACTGAACGTCTTTATTCGTTCATAGATGAGACTTATAACAAAATAAACTGTTCTGCCGACGGACAGCGTGTCCGACTGCAACTGTGTTTTGAAAAGAAGAGAAGGGTTTCCAGTCGAACCCTTAATTTATACCCTTTCGAGATTCCGCACCTGTTGGTTCCGAAATTATCCTGTCGAGACCTGCAGATCACATGCTAGCCCCCACTCCCGAACCTTTTCATATATTTGCAAATTTTTGCAAATGGCAATGTTTTGTACGGAATCGAGATAGCACAAATCATAGCTAATTTGATTAAGCACTCACTGTATTAATTTTAGTGTCTTAGTGTAATTTGCGTATTTTTGGTATATTTATTTCGCACTGACTTCGCGTAGTGTGTCCTATTAACGTCAGTGTCTTACTGTGGATAACTATAAAATTTACACACACTTTGGTGCCTTTTGTTTGTTTATACACTAATTAGTTTTCACACAGTGAATTAAAATAATTATTTTAGTAATTACTTGGGGAGGGTAGCTGAGATTCCTGTCTGTACATGCATCACTTAACACACACAAGATACACGCGTAACACACATACAATCGAGCAGATGTTCTTTGCCTGTTGGAACAGGTTAATTTCTCCCCTAGTATAACATTGAAACGTTTTCTACAATTCCAGACCTGTCCATTTACCCCAAACTTATAATAATTTTACAAAATTTATATTTATTTAAATCAATGCTTAATACAGCATATGGCTGTATCGTTGCAATATACATACAAAAATATAATCTTTTTACACATGTATAATCATGGATGTATAATTATTCGCTGCGTAGATGTATAATCATTGTAAATGTGTATAATCTTCGTTGTATTGATGTATAATCGTGGTTGTATAACTGTTCGTTGGATAGGTGTATAATCATCGTTGTATAAGTATCCTTGTAAACATGTATAATCATCGATGTATAATTGTTCGCTACATAGATGTATAATCATTGTAAATGTGTATAATCTTCATTGTATAGATTTATAATCATTGTAGACGTGTAAAAACGCTGTATAAATGTATACTAAATATTTCTTGTATAGATATGTATATACTGTATATATAAATTGTGACCTTTATCGCTGGAAATTTTGCATACGGTCGATTTCAGCTCTTAAGAAAGAATTTTCTGCTTCTATAGCCAAAAGATTCTCCTTATAAGTTTTCAGATTTTCACGGAGAATTTTGTTGTCGTCAGCCAGCGTATCCAAAGAGTGTTGTAAGTCCTACACATAAAACAAATAAATTTGAAATTCCTTACAATAAAATTAAAATCAAAGTTTTTACAAATTGTATTTTACGAAATCTCAAAGAACGTAATAATGATTAAGAGTTTCATACATAAAAGTTTTCATGAAAATAGATACAGTATCTTTATATATAAAAATTCAGTGTACGTCTGCACATGTTCTTAAAACTTTTGAACCACTTATCCGATAGAGCTCATATTCGCACCATATGTTCGTTAGGTTCAGAGTAAGGTTTACATGTGCCGAGTGTGAGGTTGGCCCGAAGGGGGGGGTAAAAATTGGAAAAAATGAAAATACCGCATATGGGGTATAAAATTAAAGGGAATTTCCATGCAAGTAACAATTTTACTTGCATGTATGCACTATTGAAAATTTTTGGGCGGTGGGGGTGTCAGTTAGGCCAAGGGGGGTAAAAATTGGAAAAATGAAAATACAGCATACGGGGTATCGAATTATAGGGAATTTCGATGGAAGTAACAATTTTACATGCATGTATGCACTATTGAAAATTTTTGGGCCCTTGGGCTTAATAAATGGGCGGTTTGAGGGAGGGTTGTCAAAAATGGAAAATAAGAAAAACGGCAGGACCGATTTCAACCAACTTGCCAGAAATATTTTATGCAACGGGAGAAGCAACATAGGATAGGTGTTTGGTCCACGTTGGGAGGTGGGGTGAAAAACACAGTGATTAAAATACACAGTGGTAAATATAATAGGTACTGTTATTACATTTTATTTAGTGGTGAATATAATACTCTATTTACATTTTGTTTAGGAATGTGCTGCAAACAACATATCAATTACCGGCAATTCAATATAAACTCAATGGTAGGTTCTATTTACATTTTGTTTAGGAATGTGCTGCAAACAACAAATCAATTAAAGGAAATTCAATATAACCGCAATGCTACGTGATGTATTTATAAAATTGTTACAATTAAAACGTTTTATTTTCATATATACATTTGTGAAATTTGTGATAGAAAAATACCAAGAAGAGGGAGGGCCTCTTGATAGAAAAAAAAATTTAGAGGCAGGACAAAGTCTGCTGGGTCATCTAGTACACCTGTAACTCTGAGAAAATTATTTGATACTTCTAATACAAAACACGTTATAGCGTTTAAGTGTGACATACGTTATATCGTCACACGTCTGCACAAAAGACGGATCCGGATGAGACTGCATCTCTATTGTACAAAGCAACATCACAAGGGTAGTTTGTCTAAACGGCAAGTATGCGCTTAAAGTGATTTATAAAAATGATGTTTTAAACATTATTTTGCTGCCTTTTGTTCTCTCTATGCTTGTACTCTAGAAGAAACTTAGTACATAGTAAGATGAATGAGGACCCCTCTCAGCAGGTGCTGTTGAAAAAATTTATACCCCTCTAGTTGGGTACAAAGTAACTTGTTTTCCGATTTGTTAAGCCACATTCCGAAAGCCCCTATATAATTATATTACCCTTCCCATTTTAAATGAGTATAATTTCCATAACTGAAAATATAAATAATTTCAACTTTTTTGAGAAAATTAAGATCGATCGTAAGCTTACCCTTACCACATCACACAGAAGGCAGACAGCCGTTTGATAAGTCCCTTGTGGAGCGCTTAAACTTTAATAAAACTTTGAAACTGGATGCAGAACCACCCCAACCCAGTGAAATAGCGGCAAATGAATTTTGTCCTCATTAACCACAGTAAACATAAAATGTTTACCGATGTCACAGTAGGTCTATATATTATACATATGCGTATAGCTTATATTATCTCCTTGCAGGCCCATGTTAAAAACACACTAATTATTCAAGAAAACAAATAAGAAGTAAAAAGCAAATAAAAACCGTCACAAGAATGACAGTACACCTTCTAAGTGACGATAGAACCTATCAAGGAAGCAACTGTAAACCAACCTAAAACTAAAAATGATTATCAATAACATTCACAAAACAGTGAAGACCGCTTTTGTTACGTACGCACTATATAAACACGATCTTTTAAAGCAGGGAAGAATAATTCGGAAAAAAAAGAGAATAGACAAACTTCAAAGCAATAAACAAAGAAGAAGAGAATTTCCATGCAAAGCCGACCATGAAGAGATAAAACGTAGACCCATAGAATCCTATACACTGAAGTTAACAATTGCTACAAAAGAGTGTGAATGAGAATTTACTGATTCAGGCGTAGATTTGGGAGATATAGTACTCAATGTAGTGTAACCGACATTCACTGTTAAGTAACCGACTGACAACACAATTTGTGTATTTTGTGAAGGCCTCCTTTCCGATAGTAATAGGGTCGAATTATAAGTACAGTGCATATTGTGAAAATGTATTGAACTAGTGTAAAAAGTGAAACTAACGAACAATGACGATACAATTAGTTGTTTAGACTGATAAACGTAAATGAAAAAATAATACTACATTGACGGTAGGCATCAACGGAAAGTTGAGGAAGACAAATAGGAACTACTTAAGATTGGGGAGAGAGAATTGAAAGAAGCGACAGACTGTGTACTAGGGTTTCGCATCATTGCAAATATTAGAATACTGCAATACATTACTGATGAAAAATAAGACGTGCATCTGCACACACACAGCGTACAATACAGAATGATTTACACTGTGTAATTACTAGACCAAGCAAACAGAAACAGTTATAAATTACATCTCTACTTAGAGAGTGTGGTTAATATATTATCTGCTTAGGGAAAGATACTATTAAAAACATTCCATGAGCAAAGATACCAATTACCAAAGACATGAAAACTAACAGAATATCCAACAGGATAGTAATAGAAGTAAACAAAACAAATCTACATAATTAAATATTTATTAAGTTTAGAAGACAGACACCAAGAGCGAATCGTCAGATTAAATATGAAAAGCAAATAGGAAGCCTACCTTGTCATGAAAAATAAATACGTAAAAATATAAAAATTTAGTACAAAATAGCTAAAACAATCATGAGAATCAGGAATGAAGGTACTAAGGTATTAGTGGAAGATCACCAAAAAATCTAATTCCTTGTAACGTACTATTAACGAAAAGCAGAGAAATGTAGTAGGCCAGTAAGTCAATGATGCAAAAACAAAACTGAATAGGCATACATGAAACGCTGAAAATATAAAATACTGAATCAAGATGCTACATGTTTTTTTATGGTAATACACCATAAACTAAACCTAAATATATACTAGAGTGTTGAAGGTATAAATAGAAATAATATAATAAGTAATGTAAGAAACATAGTAATGTGTACCATAGAACTCTGAAATACTAAAAAACACAAATGCAAAACTCAATAGCTACAGCAAATCGTTTATGGGGTCATTGAAAATACAAAAGTAGTACACGAAAAATAACTTCAAAGCAGTTTACAGAATTACTCGAGTACGCGATCAGATGTTTACAATAGACAAACAAAACAAAATAGGTGGGATATGTGGAATATATCTAAAGAACCTCAGATTTATAAATAGTGCCTTTTGTTGTAGATGTTAGTGTGTTTAGTAAAAATGCCGTAAAATATTAACTGAATAATGAAGAAATGATGTGCTATACAGGAAAATGAATAGGACAGTTTGAGACTAAGTAGGAAAAAATAAGCAGAATTTATCGAATAATTCTGCACTAGTTAAGGAGACGCAAATTAATTATAGGAAGCTGATACCTAAACGAAGAGAAACGGTTGGGTAAAGTAGAAATGAACAATGAAGATACAACAACAAAATAGTCAGTATAACCAGATGAGAGTGGATGGCTTTGAAAATATGAACAACGTCATGTAAAATTAGTCACTGTACCTAATTTGTGGTTAGCACAGAAGTTCTTAATAAATCTATGTGTCCTGAAAGCCAGTAACGAGGAATACACAAAATAGTGATTCAAAAGCTCAAAGTGATTAGGAAAAGATTAATCTGGTAGAACAAGCAGTGTATTTGGTCATGGAAAATATAAAAGACACTGTAAAATCGTTGTTGGATTGTAGGGAAGAGACGACAACAACAACGGCTATTGCCAGATGGAGGGATGATCAAGTTAATTAGAGGTACAACAATCTTGACCTCAGTTCAAGAGGAAAACCTCTCTAAACGTAATTCATAGAGACCCTCAATATGATAAATAAAATTGGCCTTGGGCTAATAAGTAACCAGTTACAGAGAGAATATATTTACAAAATTAAGAAATAGTGTAGGCATTGAACAGCATTTTCCTTTCTAAATGAGGAAACAGCAGATAATCACAATGATTATTAAGTAGAATATTTTGCTTCCAGCAAATATATAATGGATACGTAATGCATAGCCTGTAACAGCAGGCTTGGTGGATACCTTAGTAAAGTTTCATTGTTTCTATCGATTTAACTAATAATTTAAAATATTAATATTAATTAGTTTTTAATTAACATTTTACAATTTAATATATTTCAGCATATTGTAATTACTTTCAAAAAATACGATAACCTTTAACATTTATTCCGCATATTTTACTGGAAGCTTAAACAAGAAGTTAAATGTACACAAATAAAGCTATGATAGAATCAACGGACGATAACGTACTTTGCAACGGCAGAATGGGTAACAAATTACTATCTATATGTATTTAGCATTGGCAACAGACTAAAAATAGTATCGAGTATAAAGAAATATGTAGTAAAGTAGTTAAAGTTAATAAAATAAATTTTACTCTAAAAGGGCACTGGAGGGGCAAAGTTAGGTGCTGAAATCTTCAAAATCTATTGACCCCAGCACTCCAAACCAAATAATTTAAATCAAAACGCAAATGCATACAACGTAAGATGAAAGCAGAAGAAATTAGATTTTTATAAAAAATTAGATTTTTTGAAAACCAAAATAATATTAAATAAGAAATGGGTGGTTAAAGGTATGATAAAGGTAAATATAAAACCGGTACTAGCAAAGCAGAAATGGTTAACCTAAGTGACACATGAGAGAGGATATTCGCTTGGAGAATGTAAGCAACAATGGTATTAGGATTGAACAGAAGAGACGGACTACGAAAAATTTACATGACGAAGTCAACGAAGTGGCGATGGACATCGTCCGTGCGGAGGAGGGGATTTGTGTGCTCCAATGGAAGCTGTGGAAGCTGGGTGTTTGCCAGCGGTAGTCTAGCTGTTGGTAGGGCTTTTCAAGCTGAAAAGGCCTCAGCACAGGAGAAGACGACGATGTCCCACAATGACATAATTCTTATCCGATGCCCTTACCTATCCTTGCCCATCCTGGTTATCCCTTTCATCGCTCTATGGGCAGACCTGAGTTCACCAGCCGCAGACAAGCCAGAAAGTCTATGAGCTGTAAGCCCGACAATCAGTACAACTGTTTCTCCAGGTTGGGGATTGAGCAATAGGCTGACAACCTGTTCAAAGAAAAAGCACTCGTTCTGGAACCTAATTGTAGGCCTCGGACAGCACTGTATCAAAGGCAAGAAACTAGCAACGTTTAAAAGACTGGACAAGGAAAAGGGCAACGTAACCATGGTAACGTGGAATGAACGAGCGATAAATAACAAACTGAAAGACATACAAAACATACCTATGTTCCAAGAAAAGAAATTGGGTATCGGCTTACTTACAGAAACGAGAAAGGAACTAAAAGGAACGGGCAAATTTTTGTTTAATATATAGTGGAGTCCCAGTACATACATGTGCGTCTGCAGAAGTAGCAATCTAATATCTATTTCATACAAAGGTGGAATAGATACAGGCAAAAAAAATAGAACGACTCAACTCTACAAGTGGTGCGCTATATAAAAATCTTAAGAATAAAGTAAAGAAAGATAAATTATAAAATTATATAAGACTAAAGCTATCGCGAGCTTACTGCATAGCAGTGAAACATGAGCACACAAAGGAACAAATTAAAAAAGAATCCAAACAGCAGAGCTGAACATAGAACAGGACGTCTGCAAGTTGCCAACTTGAGTGCCAAATTAAAGAGTATAGGAATAAAGGAAAACAACATTTACAAAGAATTAGCAAAGAGATGACGCCAAAGATCGTACAGACATCACAGGGAAGGAGATACCTCGGAAGACATAAAGAGGTAAAATGATCATATTGCAATATCAGCCTAATGCTTTGCTTGAAGAAAAAGAAGAAGAATAAACTAAAACGTGAACATAAACAGAAAATATTGAAAAGAGAAAATTATCTCAACTCAACAGCGTCAAACTCATAGAAAAATAGTTCAAAATTAGGTCAGTAAAAAATAACGTAATTATAATTATACAAAAAGTGTTAATACGAAACAAGAACAGTTATGTAATTAATACAAATAGTAATTACAAATCGAATTAATAAAATAGTTTAATAAATAGTAGGCTACAAATCGAATACTATCAAGTGACTGCAAACCACGAGCCATAAGTAAAATATCGGTATGGAGAACCATACATGACTTCCATGTTCTAAGATTTATATTTAAAATAATTTACGAAATGAAATGTTTCCATAGAAACTACTTCTATCCACTTATTGCTTCAGCCTTCACCACAGTACTGTGGTCACTAACGTATACCACCTCACGTTTTCGCACTCGATTTTCACTGAGATGGTAGTCGATGGCACTGCCGAAAAGTCTGGTTTTTCAGAAAACATTGGACTACGGCTGAACAGCCCGGGAAGGAATTTTAACAAAGAACTACTTCTTTGTTGCCGATAACGTAGTACACATATACAAAATTCTCTCCTCTCCCTTCAACTATAATTTTCATTTATAGAAAATTACCCCCACCCCGTCCACCTAACCTCTTCATTTATTGATTTTCATCTACGTTTCTACAGTGGATTATTATGAGCTTCTTATCAGGATACTTTCTTTATCAAAATTAAGCACTTTACTCTTGTTAAAACATAAAACGTTGCAGGTAAAGTACCCCTATCTCTTAACCGATCTGCACCAAAATCAATAGACCTTCAGTCCTCTACAATGCAGGGATGCATGCAAAAAAATATTTGATTCTGTTTGAATGTGCGGCAGTTATCGTTCATCATGGAAACATTTCTCTTGTTACAACATAAAATGTTGCAGGTAAATTACCCCTTCCCATTAACCGATCTTCAACTACATCAGTAGGCCTTGAGTTCTCTACAATTCAGGCAAGTATGCAACAAATTATTTGATTCTCTTTGAATTTACGGCAGTTATCTTTCGTCAAAAAAAAATTACCCTTCTTAAAACATAAAATGTTGCTGTTAAACTACCCCTTTCCCTTAACCGATCTTCAACAAAATCAACAAACCTTGAGTTCTCTTTAATTCAAAAAGGTATGCAAAACATTATTTGATTCTGTTTGAATTTGCGGCTGTTATCGTTTGCCATAGAAACAAATTACACTTGATAAAAAAACGTTGCAGGTAAACTACCCCCTTCCCTTAACCGATCTTCAGCAAAACCAACAAGTCTTGAGAACTCTACTATTCCGGGCTGTATGCAAAACATTATTTGATTCTGTTTGAATTTGCGGCTCTTATCGTTTGCCATAGAAAATACCCTAGTTAAAATATAAAACGTTGCAGGTAAACTACCCAATTCCCTTAACCGATCTTCAACAAAATCAACAGACCTTGAGATCTGTATAATTCAAAAAGGTATGCAAAAGAGTAGCTGATTCTGTTTTAATTTACGGCAGTTATCGTTAGTCATAGAAAAAATTACGCTTGTAAAACATAAAATGTTGCAGGTAAACTACCCTATTCCCTTAACCGATCTTCACCAAAACCAACAGGTCTTGAGTACTCTACAATTCTGGGCTGTATGCAAAACATTATTTGATTCTGCTTGAATATGCGGCAGTTATCGTTCGTCATAGAAAAAATTACCCTTGTTAAAACATAAAACGTTGCAGGTAAACTACCCCTTTCCCTTAACCGATCTTCAACGAAAACAATAGATCTTGAGAACTCTACAAATCAGGGCTGTATGCAAAAAATTATTTGATTCTGTTTGAACTTGCTGCTGTTATCGTTTGCCATAGAAAATACCCTTGTTAAAACATAAAACGTTGCAGGTAAACTACCCCTTTCCCTTAACCGATCTTCACCAAAAACAGTAGATCTTGAGAACTCTATAATTTAGGGCTGTATGCAAATAATCTTTTTATTCTGTTTGAATTTGCGGCTGTTATCGTTTGCCATAGAAAATACCCTTGTTAAATCACAAAACGTTGCTGGTAAACTACCCCTTTCCCTTAACCGATCTTCACAAAAAACAACAGATCTTGAGAACTCTATAATTCAGGGCTGTATGCGAAACATTATTTGATGCTGTTTGAATTTGCGGATGTTATCGTTTGCCAAAAAAAAAAATTACCCTTGATAAAAAAACCGTTGCTGGTAAACTACCCCTTTCCCTTAACCGATCTTCACCAAAAACAATAGGTCGTGAGTACTCTACAAATCAGGACAGTACGCAAAAAATTATTTGATTCTGTTTGAATTTGCGACAGTTATCGTTTGCCAAAAAAAAATTTACAGAAAGACACACACACACACACACACACACACACACTTTTCGAAAAACGACTTTTTTTCATGTTTTGAGTGTAGTACAATCAGAATCTGCAATAATCTCGAACACGATTTTTTTTGCCATCACCATACTTCCATTTCCTTAAGGAATATGGAAGTAAAAAAATCTACAGACACACACACACACACACACACACACACACACTTTTCGAAAAATGACTTTTTTTCATGTTTTGAGTGTAGTACAATCAGAATCTGCAATAATCTCGAACATGATTTTTTTTGCCATCACCATACTTCCATTTCCTTAAGGAACATGGAAGTAATATCGGTATGGAGAACCATACAGGACTTCCATGTTCTAAGATTTATATTTAAAATCATATTCGAAATGAAATATTTCCATAGAAACTACTTCTTTCTACTTATTGCTTCAGCCTTAAACCACAGTACTGTGGTCACTAACGTATACCACCTCACGTTTTCGCAGTCGATTTTCACTGAGATGGAAGTCGATGGCACTGCCGAAAAGTCTGGTTTCGCAGAAAACATTGGACTACGGCTAAACAGCCCGGGAAGGAATTTTAACAAAGAACTACTTCTTTGTTGCCGATAATGTAGTACACATACAAAATTCTCCCTTCCCCCTTCAACTATAATTTTCATTTATAGAAAATTACCCCCACCCCGTTCACCTAACCTCTTCATTTATAGATATTTCATCTACGTTTCTACAGTGGATTATTATGAGCTTCTTATCAAGATACTTTATTTATCAAAATTAAGTACTTTACTCTTGTTAAAACATAAAACGTTGCAGGTAAACTACCCGTTTCTCTAAACCGATCTTCACCAAAATCAATAGACCTTCAGTCCTCTACAATGCAGGGATGCATGTAAAAAAATATTTGATTCTGTTTCAATTTGCGGCAGTTATCGTTCGTCATGAAAACATTTCTCTTGTTACAACATAACATGTTTCAGGTAAACTACCCCTTTCCCTTTACCGATCTTCACCAAAATCAACAGGCCTTGAGTTCTCTTTAGTTCAAAAAGGTTTGCAAAAACCTAGTTGATTCTGTTTGAATTTACGGCAGTTATCGTTCGTCATATAAAAAATTACCCTTGTTAAAACATAAAATGTTGCTGGTAAACTACCCCTTTCCCTTAACCGATCTTCACCAACACCAATAGGTATTGAGAACTCTACAATACAGGGCTGTATGCAAAACATCATTTGATTCTGTTTGAATTTGCGGCTGTTATCGTTTGCCATAGAAAAAAATATTACCCTTGATAAAAAAATGTTGCTGGTAAACTACCCCTTTCCCTTAACAGATCTTCACCAAAACCAACAGGTCTTGAGTACTCTACAATTCAGGACTGTATGCAAAAAATTATTTGATTCTGTTTGAATTTGCGGCTCTTATCGTTTGCCATAATAAATACCCTTGTTGAAATATAAAACGTTGCACGTAAACTACCCCATTCCCTTAACCGATCTTCAACAAAATCAACACACCCTGAGTACGGTATACTTAAAATGAAAAAGTCTAGTTGATTCTGTTTGAATTTGCGGCTGTTATCGTTTGTCATAGGAAAAAATTACCCTTGATAAAAACAAATGTTGCCGGTAAACTACCCCTTCCCCTTAACCGATCTTCACCAAAAACAATAGGTCTTGTGTACTCTGCAAATCAATGCTGTATGCAAAACATTATTTGATTCTGTTCGAATTTGCGGCTGTCGTTTGCCATAGAAAAAAATTACCCTTGATAAGAAAAACGTTGCAAGTAAACTACCCCTTCCCGTTAACCGATCTTCACCAAAAACAACAGATCTTGAGTACTCTATAAATCAGAGCTGTATGCAAGAAATTATTTGATTTTGTTTGAATTTGCGGCTTTTATCGTTTGCCATAGAAAATACCCTTGTTAAAATATAAAATGTTGCAGGTAAACTACCCCTTTCCCTTAACCGATCTTCACCAAAACCAACAGGTCTTGAGAACTCTATAATGCAGGGCTGTATGCAAAAGAGTAGTTGATTCTGTTTGAATTTGCGGCTGTTATCGTATGCCAAAAAAAAAAATTACCCTTGATTAAAAAAAACCGTTGCAGGTAAACTACCCCTTTCCCTTAACCGATCTTTACCAATAACAACAGATCTTGAGTACTCTACAAATCAGAGCTGTATGCAAAAAATTATTTGATTCTGTTTGAATATGCGGCTGTTATCGTTTGCCATAGAAAAAAATCTATAGACACAGACAGATAGACACACAGACACTTTTCGAAAAATGACTTTTTTTCATGTTTTGAGTGTAGTACAATCAGAATCTGCAATAATCTCGAACACGATTTTTTTTTGCCATCACCATACTTCCATTTCCTTAAGGAACATGGAAGTAAAAGTGTAAGTGGATGATTCAGAGTGATAGACATATTCTTTAGGTCTGATCAGAAGGAATGGACAAGTTTAGAACGCATAATCATGAAGGTAACAGGAAAACTACATACGACATAAACAGTGCGTATAAAGAAGGTGGAAGGCAAGAATGTCAAAACAAATTTTTAATACAAACAGAACAGGAATCGCAGACAACGAAGTTCAAGGAAAAGAAAACTTCCGCAAGGAATAGGTGCCGCAGCCTATAGGTTCTACATTCATTATGGTTAGAAAAAAGTAAAAATTACCTCCTTTTTTAAATTTAGTTGCTGGCTGCTGTGAAAAATTTCGTATACTTCACTCAGGATTTTGTAGACGACAACACCACCACACACCTGGAAAACACAAACAAATATTAAATAAAGTCCCTGAATCAGATGAAAATAATTCACGAGTTCGCTAGCGGTACAGTCCGCTTAGTACGGTTCATTATTATAAAAATCCAAGTATAATTGAGAGACTGGACTCTGTGTGGCTGATACGTAATTGTACATTACTGGGTAAAGGTCAGTTTTAGCTTGAGAGAGTCTTAAATATTAGCCAAAGGATTAATTAACAAGTACTGTATTTACAATGCTTTTTGAGGCTTTATAATAATCAGAAAAAGTAAAGAAGAGGATTATGCAATACTTACTGCCAATTGGACTCCAGCAAGTACAGCGACTGGCGAAAGTTTCATTCTTGTTCTTGATGTAAGCCTTTCTGCAACAGTAGGGTACACGCTTGTAAATGTTTTAATGTGATTAGATTACAAAAATATACACATTCAGCCACACACACAAGCGTGCAGTGTAGGGAAAGTAGGACACAGAAATATACAAATTTTATGTAATTAAATATAAAATGCAGAATTTTTAAGAGCGCGCCAATATATATGTTACCAGCAATTACTTTTATCTATAGGATTACGTACGTAGAAATACACATAGCCACATGTCTATATAAAATTGCAATAGAACCAAAATAAAACGTAACAAATATTACGGCACGCTGAAAACAATTTATACAATACATAACTTGAAGCAATGAACATAAGGTTCAGTTGAAGGAAGGAATCTGAAATAGCAAACAACATTAGATAGTCAGCAATGGACAATGACGAAATTCTGTAAACAGGCCTACAAATTCTAACCCTGTATCTACAAATTCTGAAGATAGTAAATTGAAAATTTAAATAATAATATAAAATTACATACGTAGAAAAATACACTGCATTATGTATTGTGTAAATAAATTACGTGTATAATACAGATACATGTATATGTTCATTTTGTGGGTTTATGTCTGTGTGTGTACGTTTGTGAGTGTGCGCGTGCGTTCATGTGCCTGTGCATTCGTGCGTGTTTGTTTTACATTCTACATCACGTATAACTGAACCACTACAAAATGTATAACGTTTTTCCCTATGGAAACATATTTCCGTACTCCATTTTTAATAAGACGTCAGTAAAACGTGTACCTAACAAGCTAAAGAATTTTATAACGCATATTACAGTAAATGAACTTACGTTAATTCATGCCTTTTTCAGACATAAAAATATTGTGTTTCTTCGTAAAAAGGCTCTAGAAAGGCTTGGATATAAATTTCCATAGATAAGCATTGTTCATTGTTAACTTCTGTATAGTAATTACAAAACCAAACTAACCCATATTTAATTATAACCAAAACCCTTTTGTAATCAAATAAGTCAATTAAATTAATTAGTAGACACTTACTGATTACAAAGGTGTGTAAATTTGTTTACAATCAATTAAAATTGATAAACGGCTCCGCGGGGACTGGACGGACTCTTGTAGGCTACTAGAGTCAGCTCCATGGAAGTAGTATCGTCAAGGTCACTCACTTTCACTGCTTCTCCCTGTCACCTCCACGCCCCTCGCCCAGCGTTGTTGCCGGCTAGTACAGTGTGTAGCGTTTTAGCAGTGTTACGAAAACAAATTTCATACATTTCTCTGTCAGAAAATCAATTATTCTGGTTCAGAAGCCTCCGTACTTCGCCTTCTGAAAGTGCTTGGTTTTAAATTTAAGAAGTGCAACGATGGACGAAAATTTTTAATGGGGCGCAGAAACATTGCTGCCTTGAGAGCGAAGTTTTTGAGAACCATGCATATACATCGTACGGAGGACAACAGGCCTATAATTTATTTGGATGAAACCTGGATATCACAGAATCATACGAATAAATACATCTGGCAAGACTCCAGAGGGAACGGTGGGCTGAAAGTACCTACTGGTAGAGGTGGCCGGCTGATTATTGCACATGCTGGATCCGCAAGTACAGGTTTCATAGCAGGTGCCAAACTTGTCTTTCGTGGCAGTAAGCATTCAGCTGCATCTGACTACCACACAGAAATGAATGCTGAAGTTTTTAAGACCTGGTTTGTTGGTATGTTGCGCTCCTTGGAAGAAGGCTCTGTCATCGTGATGGATAATGCCAGCTATCATTCTGTACAAATAGATAAACCACCATGTTCAAACTGGCGTAAAGCGGATATCATGGAGTGGCTGCGTAAGAAGAGAATTTCATTTTCCACAGCTGAAACCAGGGATGAACTTCTTTCTAAAGAAGAGATCCGAACGGCCAAGAAGACGTACGAATTGGATCAACTGGCAAATGAAATGGGACATACAGTAGTGCGCCTGCCACCATATCATTGTCAGTATAATCCGATCGAGCTGATATGGGCCCAAGTTAAACGGTATGTTGCAAACAAGAATACGACTTTCAGATTGGCCGATATTGAACAACTTGCACACGAAGCTTTGGACAGGATAACTCAGGAAGACTGGGAGAAGTGCGTAAGACATGCGGAGGCACTACAAGAAGCCGATTACTCAAAGCAGTGCACGAGAGACACCACAGTGGAGCCCTTCATCATACACTTACGTGTGAGTAGTGACAGCGAACCTGAGTCCAGTGAATCCGAAGACGAATACTGCAGGAGTGTTAAAAAGTGTATATAGGTGGTAAACGTGTCTATAGCGAAGCGTAGTATTTTCTATTTTTATTGAAACATAAAAAACCGTGTGTGCGTGTTTTCTTCAGGAGTGTTATGAATGTGCTCTGTGCTATCACTTTGCAAAGTGATAATTGTGTGACTAACCCTATTTAAGGTGAGTTTTTCAACATACTGCTTATTTATAATAGTCATAAGGAATTCTATAGTTCATAAAATAAGGAAAATTTTAATTATAAAATTAGTAAGGACAATGCATAAAATATAGAATTATAAATTTAAATTCTATATTTAAAGATTTAAGTTAAAATATATATATATATATATATATATATATAAATAAGGAATTTTAAATTTATTTCATGAGACATTTGTATTTGTTGTTTATAAAATTATCCTTATTTTCTTAAGAAATCCAATTCGTTTCACGTTTATACATACCATTATTTTTATGCTACTTGTGCATGTAACATCTTATAGTATAGTTCTAATTTTTTTACTTAATTATTAATAAGCAGCGCAGGAAATAAAAATAGAATATTTTTCTGAGTCACGAATAGTGCGGTGTCTTCAATAATTAAATGGGGCAAGCTTAAGACACAGGATGCGTATAAAATTCGTTCAAACAAACTATAGCTGACGCGTCGAATTGAATGTTATGTATAAGATACGGAAATTAATTGTTAATTAATTATTAACAATATATTAATTGTGATGTAATTATTATTAAGAATTATTGACAATGTAACAATGTACTCTAATGCATGTATTACAAACTTTCTCACTTTGTTATATTCTTTACATTAAGTAGGCTTACTTACTAGTGTAGCATTTTTCGGAAGAAAGGTAAACTGTTGCTTAGTGGCAACGCTGTAAGTAAGCGGTGTGACCTTGACGATACTAGTTCCATGCAGCTGACTTTCTAATATCATAATGTGCGTTACATATTGTACAATGCATTAATTATTGTGTTTTCATAAACTAAACAGTTGAAGACGAATATGTCATGTATTAAAACATCCAGTGTATTTATTGCGTGTTAGGCCTGTTGAGTTATACGTACTATAAATATGGCTTGGGTAGGTTTCATGGATGATGTCAATTGGATTAAATTTTCCCAGGTTGTAGGACCGAGGTCCAAAGTATTTCCTGTTGCCAGGCGTCGGGGAAGTGCCAGTATTTTATACGCGGTAAAAAGTGTCCAATTTTTTTACCTTTACCGAAATGTCGCAACAAGAAAACTGTTGAACCTTGGTGCTACAAACCGAGAAATTTTAATATACACTTAACGTGGTTTAATTTTTTTTTCACGTCAGCTTTGTTGTTTTCTTTTAATTTACTTTTTTTAAAGACAACTTTTTAAAATCATCATTCGTCAAATTATCTTTATTTTAGTGTTTTCTGCGCAGCTTTGTTTCTATTTAAAGGTTTTTAACCGTGTTATTACTTGCTCGTTTATTGTCATGGATCGTTAGGGATTGAGATTTTCTGAGAGGTGAGAGGAATGTAACTGTATGAAAGAAAACGCATATGTTTTTGTTACATTTATTTTTCAAAATTAAATTGTTTTCACAAAGATAAATTATTTTCACAGTAATATACCTTGAGCCTTTTGATATTTATGAACATACAGATAGTGTTCTAGCATGTTACTAGAATTATATTAACAAAAGTTTTTGTGAGTTTAGAACGAGATTTGGAGTGGCGTGTGTGTCACTTGAGCGTTCGCGTAATTGGAGAGCTCGTTAAAATATCCTGCCGTCGTGTCTGTGAAACAGAATTTCACTACGGAACGGTAAGTGGTCTCTCGATGAAAGCTCATCTCGTCTCCTCATTAACTCAATATTCTTGTCAAAATAAACCACCTACTTTGATTTCTTATTACAATGAATAGAAAGTACCGAATAAAAATCTTTTCAAGTATTATACATAACATTCAAAGAAAATCTAATCATGATTATGAGAAGGGAATGTTATTGAGCATGGTAATCTCTGGGATAAATTTGTGCGCCCTCGTGAGTGTATGTTCAAATTTTATATTACAATTGAAGTGCTCCTAAACGAGTAACATTATCGTACCGTGTAGCGTTAACGTTATCTATAGAGATAACGCCTGAACTTCAAGCTCAGTGAAAAACATTAAGCTTTTAAAGTAAAAGTGTGTCCATGTGTAGGTTGCCTAACAAGGTGGGTACTGTTCACAAAGTTTACAAAAACGTCTTTATTGTTATTTTACTTCGAAGGTTCGTAAGAGATGTAAGAATTGCAATTGCATTAAAAAGTTGTGTTCAGACAGATAAACACCAACTGAAAACTGCCTCTAGAAACAGCTACATTATTTAGATGTAACAGTAGCAGAGTATGTTAGAAGAATATCAGAGTACAAGACAAAATCAATGGCTCACTGAGATAGGGGTCCCTCTAATAATTCATAAGAGACAAATGCCATTATCAAGAATTTATACCTAAGGACATGTCTGTACACAACTTCCATATAAATTAAACTACACAAGTGCTTTTAATTTTCACTATAGTTGCAGTCATGGAAATAGTCCCGTCAAGGTCAGGTCACTGACTTTTCAGGAGCGTCTCGCTGTCTCCTCCACGCCCCTCGCCGTGCTGTGTTGCCGGCTGCTACATTGTGTACCATTTTAGCAATGATACGTAAACAAATTTCAGACATCCACTTTATATGGGTCGTTTAAAATTATTATGTGTATCGCGTAAACGATTTTTTTTTATCACCATGTTGCTACTTCTTAACCACGTGTTTCTGTTGAATCTTGAAAGTTTCGTTACTGCATTCACTCACAACATACTTCTCGCAGACAAAACAAATCCTGTACGCGCAGACTAAATATGTATTGCCCTACTTAAAAATGAATATTTATCCAGTTGTAACTACAGATAATTCATAAACTAAAAATGTGAATTCTTACGAGAATAATAATCTAGAACTTAACTAACTTCAGTGTTCAGGTAAAGAAAATGATTAAAGTAACAACTGTAAGGTAAGCCAAGACGCAACCAGTATTTGCAGTTAATGACGAGGACGATGCGATATACAGCCACAAATGCAAATATTTTTTTTATTTCTGTATGGAGAGAAAGAAACAGAAACAAACATGAAAAATATGGAAGAGTAAAACAGACAAATTTTTTTATCAAAACCCACATCAAACAGGAATGCAAACGAGGAGCTTGTTAGGGTTCCGCAGACTTTAAAAACAGTAAAGCTTTTAATTTGAATTCGAGTATTAGTTTATCATACTGTCGCAGTATTTGCCACGGGTCAAAATTTTTAATTTGTTATGTAAATACTCGGCAAAACTTTTACGTAGAGAATTTTTGTCCGCGTTTAAAATAACGAATATAATGCAAAATACGTATCTACGCCGTAAGTCCCGGAGTAGTCTGGCAGTTTATTTATATTTTGTAATTGTAAGCCGTTATTCAATCTAACAAATAACGTAAGCAAGATTACGTTTTTTAAGTTAATTTGCATTCTAGTAGTTTACTTCATTACAGTTTTTATCAATTTGCTCTGAAAGCTGTGTTACGGAATCGTATTTAGATTCAACAATTACGTGCGTATACAGTTATCGAAGTACAGGAAACCAAAATTTCAACACAGACTCCTGCGCTCATTTAACTTATAAGGTAATAAAGCAGACAATTTTTGTGTGACAGATTTTTGAATACTTTTTGTATTTACAACTATGTGTAAGATATAACACAGAAACAGAATGTTTACAGTTCTGTTAACAGATACAGTGTAAAGAGATTCATTTATACTTTCCTTCACGAGTCGGAAGAAAGGTCGAAAGAGCTGTAACCAGTTTGCAAAGAATTACGTTATTACGATCATTAACAGACAATTTGTGCTTTATAATCAGCCAGTCGTTTATTACAAAACAGAGACCCTATCGACTAAAACTTACACTACCCTGATAAGTCGAACATTTTGGAACAACCTCCTACCCCAGGATGTTGGAAAGCCTATGTAAGACCTACTGCTTGGTATTTTATGGTGGCCGGCAACCTTGGTGAAAGTGATATGCGCAGAATCCTGTTTTTTTTTTCAGTGTAACGGCACATTTCACTGAGTGCGTAAGTGTTGATGCGTTTTCAAAAACATTTACCATGAAGCATTTACCGTACAGCCGTCTTTCATTTAATTATTATTTTCTACACAAGAAACACATCCTACGCTACAAAAACTTCATCAACTTCTTAAGTCTAGTGTAAACTTTCAAGGTAACTTATCATGTTTAACAAAAAGTTATTACAAACTTAGGGTTTAAATGGAAGAAGATTAGAAATAAAGAACTGTATTAAATGAACGTCAAGAGACAAGGGAAAAAAGAATTTCATATCTCAGGAAAATAAAACAATTCAGGACAGAAAAGCGGCCAATACTAGTAATTATTTATTATTTACATTATGTAACAATTAACAATGTTCTGGTATTACAAATACATATTTGATAAAATTTCAAGTAATACTGAGTAAAATTACAAATAGTAGTTAGTTGAATGAAATCCAGAAATATCAACAATGTGTAAAGCCCGAGTTGAAATAATTAAATAGTTAACGGCACCCATAAATCCGGACGTTTTTGTAATGAAGTGTTACAACTGAGCACACTTAGTCTCCCCAATAACCTCACTTATCGCACAGCTATGGAGCGGCCACCGTAAAGTAACGCGATTATAGTAACGGAGCGACCCTCACTTGATTAGGCTTGAGGAAGTGATTAGCCAGGTACCTTTGACTGGTTTGTAAATTACAGGTTTACTACTTCGTAAATTACAATTTTATTATTTCTAAAAAATTTAATATTAGTTAATTATGTTAAAACATATGAATTTAAATTTAGAACAGATATGTGATAAAAAAGAATTAAAATAGTTTTTCTGAATATTTAGGTTTAATTTTTTCACACTGTATAGGCTATGCTACACCTTTAAGTATTTAAGTTGTGAAAAATTAAATTTACAAACACTGCTTAATTTTCTGGATTAATATTGCTACTTATCTGTTATTAACCCCACCGTATTTAGGTTAGACGGTAAATGACACAAGCTGTATGTGGCCGGCTATATCACGATTTACATTTTGTGTAAAATAAGTAAAATAGGCTGCAATTTTACGGTAATTAATACTTTTCTTGCTTACATGAGGAAATAAATTTAAAAATCCACATTACAAACTTATTTTTCATTACCCACTTGAAGAGATACCAGTAATTAAATTTCTACTTCAAGCATTCGTTTTCTACTTCTTGATTTACCGCAACGATTCGCAAAGTTTCTTTCTACCTCCTCGATATTTTCATCACTCTTGACTTGTATGTGCTGATTTAAATTCTATAGTTCCTTACTGTTTCCACCGGTCCGATCATCGTTTCTTCTTTCTTCGGCAGCCGCACCAGGTCACACATATCTCGATTATTCCTGGTCTTCGTAGTGTCCTGATAATTCACATTCCTATTGTTGGAAACATTATTGCTGGTCGGTACCCCTGAAACTCTCCCCACCCGGAGAGACCAAAACAGGAATAGTTTAAATCCGGAATATGCTCGTATAAAGAAGAGCATTTGTCAGACCGATTAATTAACTGCTGTGTTTAATGCAATGAAGCCATCTTCAACTGTAACAAGTACATTAAAGTCAACATCGTGTATTTGATTAAACATTGCGTTTAACAAATATTATGCATTACCTCATACGTAATATTATTCTCTAAATCGTTCCTTAGAATTCTATCGACCGACAATACAATTTGTATAGCTCGAGTAATCGTTTCAGATAACAAATTAACTTTGCGGAAGCCAATCCGAGGCGATAAGGTTTTTAGCAGTTGCGCAACTCGTGTGCACGTTACTTTGTCTAGATAACAGTATTTGTTATTTTATCATAACTCAACAGCTCATCTTCCACTTTGTTTTATATATATATATAGACGATGTTGTGCGACAATGGAAGGGAATGGAAAATAAACCCCGGAATAAAATCCAGTCAGTGTATCAGTACATTACTATTTGCGGATGATCAGGTTATTATTCAAAAATAGAAAAATATCTCCAGTTAGCAGTTTTCCACTTGAGCCAAATCTGCAGAGACTATAATCTTATAATATCAATCCAGAAAATTAAAGTTATGGCCTTTAGAGGAAAGAATCCGATACGTTCCAAGATAATTATAAACAATCGGTCTATAGAACAGGTATCTCATTTCAATTTTTTAGGGTGTGATGTAACTTATAAGTAGTATGCCAACGACATCTATATAAAAATTTATTAGTTTCGATGATATGCGGTACTATACATAAAACACTTGGAAATAAGACAAGGAAAGACATCAAGCTAAAATATTATAAATCAATGGCAACACCTGTTTTAACTTACGGAAGTGAAACTTGGACGATGGCGAGAAACGATGAGCGAAGGATACAAACAAATGAAATGAATTTGTTGAGAAAAACCAAAGCTTGCACCCTTAGAGATCAAATACGAATTGAAGATATACGAACCGAATTAAATGTATATTCTACGGCCAGCAGCATAAGGGAAGAACAAATAAAATGGAGGCCGCATATAGAGAGAATGGAAGATGCAAAAAGCTACAAACTAAATGACACAGTTTCGTTTCGTGCAGATTTCGTATTACTAAAACACTCTGAAGACTCACTTTTGGAAGCCTTTGATGTACTGAGGTGTTCATAATTGGGTAAAAAAAATCTTTGTGAGGGGGGTTGTCTTTTTGGGGGAACTTTCCAGTCAGATCAAAAATTGTTCTGACAGGAACAATTTGGAAAAGTCTCTGACCTCAATTACTTGGGTTGCACTATCAATATTGGGAATGACACAGGCTAAGATATCACTACAAAAATATTGAGGTTTCAGATGATACACAGAACATTGAGGAAAAAGGCAAAGAAAGAGACTAGGCTTAAATTTTATAAAACAATAGCAGTGCTTGTTTAGCTGTATGGATGTGAAACATGGGTTCCTACAAATAAGATTAAAAACCTGATACAAACTTCGGAAATGATGTTTCTGAGAAGAATAGAAGGTTGCACAAGACAGGATTGTTTGCACAATGAGGGATATTGCAGAAGAACTACAGGTATTCTCCATAAATGATAAAATCCAGACATATCGCAGGGAATGGTTACAGCATCTGTAGAGACTGGAGGATGGACGACTACCTAAGGTTGCGTTTCGATATAGAGCCTTTGGTACAAGAGATATAGCAACGCCGAGAGTAAGATGGAGAGATACTCTATGAAAAGTCTACTCCGTGAGGTGCAGAAGAAGAAGAATAAGATTGGGTAGCCCTTCCTGGAAATATCTCTATGCACCGCTCGGATCGCACCGTGCGTCCATCAGATTGCCCCGTCAGTAAGATGAGATTACTGTTTGGTGTACACGTTGCCACAATTAGTTCATGTACATAAACATGTCAACGTCTTTCTTTTTTCTTTAGTAACTACGCTGATTTGAAAACAAATTAATTACCACGATAAAAGGTAATTAACGCACTTTACCTTGGTTTGACGTCAATGAGTAACGCTTTAAGTGAGTGTGCTATAACAATGAATTGGAACCAATCAAATTATGATTAATGTATTTCATGAAAATGTATAACGGAGGAGGAAATCCATGCGAAAAATATGCTATTATTTTTCACACGCGCGTGTGCACGTATATGCAATCTACATCAAACCACAGATTTGTATATAGCCTACTGGTCAAATTTGTGTCTTACCTTTGACATTATATCCAGTCAGCTAACAGGAAAGAGATAGTTGTCGGCTCACTTTACACATTCCGCGTATATACATCTGGGTTTATAATGTGTACAATTTACTCTAGACTAGAAGAGTGCTAAACTAGTATTTGAAAATAACAGGTACCAACGAAACCGTTCCAAAAAAATAACACGTACAAATACCCGTTATTGTATACGTACTTTACATATACATGTATTATATAATTTGTTACAAGACATAAATTGAAACTAAAAGTATTAACAGTGTCACTTTACACTGTGACATTATTAAGCTGTTACTGTTTAAAAGAAAATAAGGAACAAGAGAATTCATAGGGCTATCTCCCTTTGGGAATACGAATTTAAGTTTTCACTAGGAGTAAACAAACTGACATAGATTTAATATTAAATTACTGACTCCACTTTGGTTAGACAAATCAGTTGCAAAACTCAGGCAATGAAATTTAAGTGCACGTAATAGCACAACAAAGAATGTCAAAAAAAATTACGTGAGTTGTGCAGTGAAGTTAAAATCATCTCCAAAATCACATTAACAAAAAGTACTATATGGCCTATCAGCCACTCTGTACATTATAACAAAATATAATTCGTTTTTTCAAAATTTATCAAATTGGTGACTAGTATAATATATAATTTGTTATTATAATCTGTATTATATACCTGCATAACACACGATAATAAAATGTAATATCAGTATGAATTTTTTTCATTTATTAAAAACAGCTTCGTCTCTTTGGCATAGAGACATTCTGAATCTCGCTGTTTTGCTTCGTTTCGTACTTGTATGGCAATCGACACATGCTCAGAATGAAATATTCAGTTCCAAAAAGTGGCTTTGTACTCGTGTACTCGTAATACTCGTAGTACTTGTTTACTTGTTTATTATTTAGTTGCGTAAGGGGGTCCCGCGACTTGGAACCGCGAGGCTGCGAGTAATCGGAAAGGGTATTTCAACTCTTCAGTTTTCAGTTATCGTTGAATCGGAACAGGTATTTCAAATTTTTAGTCACTGTTATATCCGTTCCACAAAAATAATCGTTCCAAAATACCTGTTATACGTAGTATATCGGCCCACCTCTACTCTAGACTAACTTAAAAAATATGAATGAAAGAGTTCATTGCTTGCTTCTTGCCATGTGTTGTAATGCTGAATATTATTTTATTCTATATTAACTGTTATTTCATTGTGTATATGTTAATCATTAGTTTATTGTTAACCTAAGAGTAATTTGAATGATTTATCCTAGGCGATATACCAATTTGAATGTATTTAGCTGTAAGGGGGATTTAGGACAAGCTATGTTTGTTCTTAATTATGTAATGCTTTATTCATGAAAATATTTTTGTTTACTGTCAAAAGATATTCTTCCAAAGGATACTTTCTCATTTATTCTAGTAGACGTCTTTTAGTAGGTTTGTCACGCGTTTCCAAACGACTATAGGCTATATAGGCCTATCGCTCAAACGAGATCGTTATACATTAAAATTTGAATTAAAGTTAAACACGCGTCAACAATAAGAAGTGATTCACGTACACACTACTCAAACGGTGTACACGGATGCCTTTTGACGATTATTTTTAATCTTATTCGTTAAATTGCTGTTGAGTTATAGTTACTAAAAAACGTGGACTTTCTATTAATAAACATCCACGTTTGAGAATTCAGTATGTAAACAACCGTTTGTCACTGAAGGTAACAGTGCCTGTCCCAAAAAGTGGCCACTCTTTTCACTAATATATGCCAGCCCTATAAATTCAAAGCGATTGGTCGCCTAGCGAGCGGCCCGTCCCCGTCGTGCCCGTCAGGTCAAAAGCAATTTTAATCAGATCATAGATATTATGATTAACTAAAACTTCCGGGCTGAAAGGCCGTGGTCGAGTGCTCGATCTACTGTAGCTAAACGTTTCGGCCACACCACCGGTGGCCATCTTCAGTGGCAAAAAATGTGTTCGAATAGATGACACGACGAACACGTCTCCCAATGAACTGGGAACAAGTGACTGTTGCTTGTTCCCAGTTCATTGGGAGACGTGTTCGTCGTGTCATCTATTCGAACACATTTTTTGCTACTGAAGATGGCCACCGGTGGTGTGGCCGAAACGTTTAGCTACAGTAGATCAAGCACTCGACCACGGCCTTTCAGCCCGGAAGTTTTAGTTAATCATAATGACACCGGCCGTGAAAGCCTACGTACTAAGATCATAGATATGTTACATAAAACATTAAAGAACACTTCGTTGTACTAGATTGATAAATTTCTCTGCCTATTTCTCCCCCTAAGCGCGGTTTATGGAATAAATGTGAATTAATTTGCTTTTAATGAAATAATAACATAAATTTATAAATTAACTATCACATTAAATGACCACAAGATTGAGCTCTCTGATGTACCGTTGTATAAGGAAGACAAAATTCCTATTGCCAAGGTTATGGATGCTTTAAAACCCATGAAAACTGGACGGGCAACAGGTTCAAATAAACTCCGTACACGTTCCTTCAAAATGGGACAGACCTGCCTTTGGACCTTTTGGCAAGAGATCCCTCTTGAATGGAAGACTGCGTGGATTTCCAACCTCTACAAAAAAAGGCAGCAGGTAGGTGCTATCGAATTACAGAGGAGCAAGCGTAACCAATTCCATCTCAAGGTTATATGAAAAAATTTTCAAAGCAAGAATTGGAAGCCAAGTTGAGGATATGGGTTTCGTCAGGCCAATCTTGTGCAGATGATACCTGAAGCCTGTATTGTATTGTTCTGATTGCACTTTTTTATAGTGTTTTCAATTGTATGACTCAAACTAACAACATACTAAAGGTATTGCAACAAAAGTGTGTGTTTTAACGTATAACTTCGAATAATTTCATATTAGCGCTTCCAACGGCCAAATTGCTAATTCTTGAATCTAACCACAGGGTATATGTTAATTTCTGAGCGTCATTAGTTTATATGCGACCACGAAAGTAACAACATAACAAATTATAAATCAACGGCCCTCTTTTTTTCACATCTGGCTCAGAGCGACCAAAACTGACCGCCGCGCGCACTTTGTATGCCAACTTTAAGAATTTTTGACAGCAGCGCGCACCTTGTATACACCCAAAACGAAACTGGCAACATTTCGTCCAGCGACAATGAAGCACGCCCAACACGGCCTCGATTCGCGATAAGTCTCTTATCTAAACCCCTCTGTGCCGGTGTTTGCATAACCCGGCAGTTGAAGGTATTATAAATTTTGTTTAATATAAACGCGAGTATCAGTGTCGGTTAGCGCGACGATATTGGATGGCCCTGGGATACTGCGCGCGCCATCTCGCGTCGAATGTTGCTGGTTGTTGCATTGTAACTGCATTCAGTTCGGCGCCGGCTCTCATAGAATCTACAGGCTCCCGACCTCGGACAGACAATAATTGAGTAGTTTTCTTCTCAACCTGATGGCAAGCTAAATTTTCGAGACTTCCCGGTGAGTGATTATAGTATGCTAGAAAATCATTGAATAGTAAGAAAATAATTAAACTTAAATATATTCAGCCGAATACGAGAGGAGAATGTACGTGATGCGATCGGACGAGTGTGTGTGTTGTAAGAAACTTATTTGATGTTCAGTATATACAGCCAGTATTTCTTTTAATTATTGTACAACAGTCACTGTAAGCATTTGTTAAATTATTATATAAAATTATAGCTAAAGCCAGTACGTATAGACAGAGTTGAATCATGTGGGTTATGTATGTACACGCACTGGACTGCAAGAGTGTTCTTTTTAATTAATTATGGCAGTTAAAAATAAATTGTGAGACCACCCTTAGATCAAACACTATAAATCTTTTAATTGTATGTAACTGTAAGTGCTTTTAGTGGGGTCATTTTCTGACAAATTACGATAATTGTGTTGCCACGTGGCGAGGCCAACCTGTTTGATTATGTCGGCACTTGTTAAGATCTAGTGCAAGTGACTTTTTACTATACACCTTTTAATATTATTTTTTTTATTTAGTGAATTCATTATCACCTTGTAGACTTAATTACTCCTCAGGCAATTTTCAAAACAAAAAAAAACCGAAACTTATGCATTTATCTTGTGTTGGTCGGAGGCCCGTTCTGAGGTTATTACCTTGAACTAGGGTGCATATTTTAGTGAACAGAATTTCTAATCCTTTGTGAATTCTCAGGGTTCTCGCTCATAGACGGAGATTTGGTCTCGGCTGGTGTACTGACACCTTCACCAGTCATGGACCATCCAACACTTACCTGTTCTGAGGAGGGAGCTTGCTGACCTGCTGTAAGATGCATACTACTCATGCTATTAAGGTGATATAAACTTTTATTATTTTTCGTTGGCCTGGCCCGCAGCTCATCCGTGTTACAAATCGTTTTCCTTGTAAACCATGTGCTTACGCCGCTAGACAGTCCGATCAAGTGTGTGCCAATAGGACATTCATTGTGAACATTATTTGAACTATTATAAAATTACTCCATAACTCTAACGTACTATGATTGTAATTGTGTGCTGCACTGGGGGAGCGTGCCAGAACTTTTTTTTACTCCTTCATATATTTTGTTTTAATGTACAAAGGTCTTAGAGTCATTATATTTTCAATCTAAATTCAAGTCATGTGTTTATTGGTTCTGTTCCGGCTGGTTCAGGACGGGGTTCATATATTATTCTTATTTTGGTTTAACATTTAAGGGCTGGGGGTTTCGTTTTCAGGCGGTTTTCGGGTGTAAAATTTTACATAGTTTTTTTTTCAAGTTAGGCACACGTTGATACAGTTTCGTGCAGGTCTGTGACCTGTCTCATATAGTCTGGCACATGCTGGCACCCTCCCACAGCTGCTAGAATACAACATGCTGTTATTGTAAAATTATTTATGCATAGATGTCTGACTTTAAAGAAAAAAATTTATTGTTTTTGTGGGCATATACTAATAATTTTTAGATTATAAAAGCATACTGATGCTACTGATTATTGTAACTTAGGTTCTGACTTGCTTGCTGGACCTGTCTGTTGAATTAAATCATTATCATTAAAGAACGAATTCCTGATACAGGGATACATATATTTGTAACACAACAATTAACGTTGGAAAATTATGCCAATTGTTTAAACTTAGGTGATAAGGGTTTTTACCACTTGTATACAGTTCAAAAAAAAAAAACTTAAGAGATTTTCATATACTTATAAGGTGCAATTTATTAGATGTTATATATTCATATGGGCTGCCAGGCCACTTTTATCCTGCAGCTATTAGTCATTATCATCCTTCGGTTTTTAAAATATTCTTTTTGGGTTTCATTTTAACGAAGTAAATGGGTTGTGGTTTTAAATGATTAAATTCCAACTGTGGCTGGAAGTTTAAATTTTATGATTGCAGTTTTGGGGCTTTATCGAATATACAGGCTGGCTACCAGGTCGAACATGATTTAGTGTGATGATGTTATATGTATATGTTACTCTATGTTTCAATATGTGATGTTAATGTTAAGTGTTATTTAGGGGGTGAATTAATATGGGCTTATAGAAACTGAATTGTTAATACGATGACACTACTTAGTTATCATTTATATTGTTATTTATTGTTTATTGTTATACGTGTCACTCAGGGGAATTATAATTACACATGCATGTAATGAATTATGGGGCAACAATAAAAATTGTTATTGTTGATTAACAACCGAATTTAATTGCAAGTCCCGTCATACTGGACCCAGCACATTTTTGGCTTCTCTAGGCTCTTGCCTAGTTTTAAATAACTAGTGGCCTCTCTTTAAAAAAAAAATACAAAAAAGGGGGATTTTTTTTATAAAGCATAAAAAGGAAAGAGGGGTTACACCTCATAGAAGAAAACCTTGTCTGCGCCGCTAATATGAGTAAAATGTAATAGAAGTTAAATTTTAAGTGAAGTGGAATATTCTAAAATTATAATCTTTATAGCAGTAAAAATTTCTTTACTTGTTCAAAAATAATGTTGGCTATGAATTTAATAACGTCGTAGTAACATATCCGTTTGTAAACAAACAATTACTAAATAATTATCATTTTACCATTATTAAACTTTATTGTAACATTTTATAACAACACAACAATAAAATAACATAACAATATACCACATCATCATCATCTTCAAGGATTAAACGAAGGATTGTTTGTTCTGGTCTTAAAGAGGCAAAGTCTAAAACTGGTCACTCCAGCTCTTCCTCGGTCCCCTCGGGTTGTAGTTCCAGAGTTGTTTGGGGATGCGGCATTCATCCATTCGGCAAAGATGTTTCCACCAATTCAGCCGATACTGAGCGATCCTGTCGAGTATACTCATAATATTCAGTTCCTGCCGTATATCTGTGTTTCTTCTATGATCATGGAGAGTATACCTTGCCACGTGCCTGAGAAATCTCATTTCAGCCGTTTGGTTGCGACTGGCCTGGCCTTTCGTTAAAGTCTAATTCTCAGACCCATAAAGAAGTGTGGGAAAAGCCACATCACCTTGTAGAATTATAGGCGTGTTCCTTTACTTGCTGACTTAAGGGTCCTGCACATAAGGTTGAAGTTATGCAACTTATTCACAACGTCGTTGCATGCATTATAAGACACACGGAAAAATAATAAAAATATAAAATAAAATCTCTAACTCGGCAAAAAAAAGAAATCAAAAAGCTGCTTCCCTTTTCTCCAACTTATATTTGAGAGTCAGCGTTTTCCATAATAAACCAAATAAAATCAAATACTCGATCTCAACTTCAAACATTGCAACACGACATGAGAGTGTGTTCGTCCTTGTATCGCATTAAAATTTGGAAGCAGAAAGACTAAAAAATCTACTTAATATAGAACCAACTTTAATCTTGTAATATTTTGTGTTTTTAATTATTTTTTAAATTAAGAAAGTGGAAATAAAAGTTACCGTACGTGAGAAAATGTGTCTCGATGGTATTGTGTAGTTTTATAAGTAGCAAAAATCTAGAAAAACGACTTTAAATTTGCGTTATTGATAAATATAATCAATTTGTTGATAAATTTGCGTTACAGTTGGAAAAGTCCACTGACAACTGCGAAACCACAAGTAGTACTGAGGTTAGGTATTAAGGTATATTACGCTGCAGTCCAGTGATTTTAAAAGCATCACGTAAAGGTACTGTTGGGAGGAGGGTCGGGGGTCGGTATGTAGAGCGAGATAGTGTGCCGTGGCTTCTGACTATTTATTTGTAGTATGCCGTGGGCTAAAAATGTTTGAGAAACGCTGATTTATACCAACACAATAATAAAAACAACATAACAATATATAGGACTCGGTTACTAAATACTATTGTGGAGGATTAAAATACTTTATACTTTACTGTAATAAAATAGATTCTTAGTAATATTATTACAACTAATAACAATTGCAGAATGCAAAAACCATAAAAAGACAATTTTTTTTTATTATGTTAGTCCAACGTATCATAGCCTGTCATCTGCCCCGTACAGCCTGTGAGTCATGCGTACAGCATTATCTCTCTAAACATAATTTTTTTTTTCGTTCACTTGTGCAAAAATCGAGGACAATGTGGTTCGTATACGTGTACGTGCGTACCACGTATACGCACTGATCTTGTACAACGCGACGAGTCGCTCACTTGATAACCTACGGTGATCTAACGTGTCACGAAAGGTATCAAACGCTGAATTGTCCGCGGTAAATTTAACGTTGCTAGTTGGCATTTCGTAACATTAGGCAACCGCTCAGATAACTGCGGTTCAGTATCCAGTGTCCAATACACTCGAACGGTGAGTTGTTTGTTACTTGCGTGGGTATCATATAGCGTGATAGTGTTTGACAATGATAAGAGGATACGTTGCCATTGTTAACGGTGATTCGCCGTTACCGGACATTTTTCCACGGCCTGACTTGTACAGGAAATCGGAGGTAAAGCTTCTGGATGACCTGTCGAGCCCGGACACCGACGACCCACAGCTCATACAGTTTTATATCAGCATTCAAGGACAAATTATTGTTTCAAGGTAAAGGAAATTCACAATAATCAGTAGTCGAGATAAGGTGTAGCCTATTTCATTTATATCTGACAAATCGATAAAGTTCTTACTTAATCGTAACTTATAAATTGATAGGTAACGTACAAATCTAGTAGTGTTTTAATATATTTTACACGACTTATCAATTTTTATTACACGTAGCGTGAATTACATTTGTTTACTTGAATCTTGTTACACAGTAGAAGCCGTTACATTACCCGGACGTGGGTATTGCGAAGGGACGACTGGCGAGTATTTTCCAAAGTGGAGAATGTTTCTGCCTTTTCTGCACACTCGCCGAGGCGACTTGAGACAGAATTAGTTAACATTACACTACTAGATGTATAGATGTAGGGCACCTGTTACGATTCTAAACGTGTAGGTGTAGTCCTTTTCAACGTTAAGTATTTGTGAAGCCCCCAACTTCTTGTGAGCCATTTATTTTGCAGCATTACTTACACTATAAAATTATGACAGGTGTAATCGTAATAATAATAACACAACGTCAAATGGTTTAGAATCATTTAAAAATGTATTAATTAAAAATTTTCTATTCTGTTGCAATTTAAAAATATCATTATTATTCGCATGTGTGTAGTCGTAGCACACATCTAATTATTAACATATAAGTAATACTCTCGTATTACACATAGAACATAATATACACTCTTATACTACAATAAACATTTGTTATTATATAGTATTGCTCTCGACTTGCTCATTACTGTGATAACTATTAGATTATCTAATCTCTTTTTAATAATCTATTTTCTTTTTATTATATTGCACATGCATTGCTTTGTTTTCTAATAAAATTTACTATTTACTTTCATATTAATTTAAATATCATTGACTAAATTATTTATTCAAGATGATAAAATTTACTCTTTACTTTCATATTACTTTAAATATCATTGTTTAAATTATTTCTCAAAACTATACTTTCATGTGTTTAAACATTATTCTAAAACTACTATACAAATAAAAATTTACATTTACAAAAATTATTAATTCATCTTTGTTTTTACAAATACAGGTTTTGTTTCACCTTATTTGTCGTGGTAATACTCAGTGTATCCTCTTCGGTCCTAGGTCCTCGATCCTGGATGCTCCTCTGTAGTCGTGTAGTCCTGGAGTCCTTGATCCTCGTCCTTCAGATCCTCTCCGTAGTCCGTTGCCTCGTTCCGTACGCTGGACTCTATTCCATGTACTTGGCTGCTCCCCCGTATCCCGTAATAGCCTCTGGCTGCAGGTGCACTCACGAAGTGATGAGTAGTCGTGCTGAGCCTCCGGCTGCCAGGGTAGTTGTACGAGAAAAAGAAATAAGTTGGTGCGTCTCGAGTATTTATACTCTAGGGCGCAAAAATCATGTTTCGACAATCTTCTGCAGGTCTCAGTCTGTCGTTGGTGTCCCTTTCTAAACACGATTATTTTCACACTTATTTCGCTTGTCTTCGTAACATGCGAAGTCTTTTTCAAATTACCCGATATTCAACTTATCGGTAATTTTTATGTGTTCACTGTGTATAAATCGTTTTTTCCTATCTTAATTAATATAAGTTTTATTTATATTTATTTTCACTATATTCGCACTTTTTATTATTTTCGCACTAATTTTTGTACACACGTGCGTCTTTATTTTATACACACTGTGGCGTATTTGGTTTTGTGATATTATACACACACTCTTTACAATTTAAATAATTCATATAATTAATAGCGTTCATTTAGGGGTGACGCTTTACAGGAATCAACTGGTCTCACACACACACGCGCGCGCGCGCGTGTAAAATACATGTGTACACACAGACACAGCTGCGTGGCGTGATCAACCTGTCCAAGCATGAAATTTGGTTGTTCCGTTTACAGTTCAGATTGAAAGCTGAATTATTATTACTAACAATATGAATTATTTATTTTATTTTATTAATTATCTTAATTAATTGTGCAATGCACAGTACCCTATACATTTGTACTGGTACTGTTGCACCTTATTAGTTGCTATTGTCTTTTGCTGTTTTATCTCGTGGCTTCTTGAGAACGCCCCTCTAGACGGTAAAAAAGAAAAAACGCCTTTCAGTCGGTATTTTGTGTCTGAAATAAAGAAAACGAGAGACCCGGTCAGACACACGAGCGCCTTCCTTTGCTTTCGTTCAGTCAGTAACACATTCAAACCGACCGTGATAGCACGTGATGCGTGTTTAGAAATGAATTCTCTTTTGCTTTTGCCTCTTTTAATTCTTCTTTAATTATTATTTCAGCTTTAACACGGATTTTAACCAAGAACGGTTTAACCATTTCTCTTTGTGAAACCGAAATATTTTTGAGGACCAAAATGTATCCATCACAAAAATAAAAAGGGGAATGGTACATTCGTAATGTTTCGCATGACTTGTGGGCTATCTGTCGGCTAGGGACGAGAGTGTGGACTTGACTCAGCAAGGTGGGGTTATTAGTGGTACAACCTTACCCCAGAGGGTAGGTCGCCAATAAGGTCTTATAAGTAAAAACCTACACGGAGGCAGTATTGTCGTAATGTAACATATTCAGTGGGTTGTAACTGGCGAACTACCCATAGCTATCCGTCCGCTAAAACTCCTGCTCTACAATCCCTTGTGACGATTTTAAATGTATCAAAAATCTCACAGATTACAATTTTTTAATTTTAATAAGTAAGAGTATCATACACCCTTACCTATACCCAGATTCCTGAATCTACTTGAAAACCTTCCAGTACCAACACGCCAAGAAAAGTATTAAGTAGTGAATAATAATAATAATTACTTAAATAATTAAAAATGCGACTAGAGAAATAGAGAAATCCCTAAGTCATAATAAAATAAACATAAAGTATTTATCTTCTAATTAATGAATAAATAATAATAGGAAAAGTACGAACTATTTTCTTAGCGCGTAAATACGCACTAGCTGACTGAGCCCTCTCCCCTGAACCGTACGCGCATTCGGCCGTAGAACGTCGCAATGAGTAGATGTGAGTTTTGGTGTTGTACACATATACGTATGTGTATGTTCTCTAGAAGTATATCCAGCGTGAAATCTTGTTATTGTGAATAATGTAGTGTCTAGAGTTTGTGAGAAAATATATAAATAAAATAGAAAAAGGTAGCCAACACATCTCTTAAAAACAAAATCAAATGTAAGGGTAACATAGTTAACTACTAGACTGTAGTACTGCAAAGTGAGAACTATAACTGTAATTAAAATAAAGAAAATGTGAACTACAAGAATCTGCACTAAGAAAAGTGAAATTACAACATTTGGAACTTCAAGTAAACAACCTATCTTCGAGAGCTTCAAGTAAACTAAAAATCAACCAGATGTAGATACACCAAGAACAACGTACTCAACCCGTAGAAGACAACTGGAGATGTCCCAAGAATACAACAACTACCTCAGGTGATATCAAACCACAACTTTTGTAAATTTCCCTTAATAAGAAGTAACAAAGAACTTTAAAGAACTTTCGCAATGTAATGAACAAATTATCAGATTTGTATATTTTGTAATTTTGTAAGAAGTAATAGTAACCGTAATGTATATATTGATAAATTAATAATTTTGAGAAAATTGAGACCCGGATCCGTGGTATTAAAAGCAACAGTTATATGAATAAATTTTGATATAACAAGAATAATATAATTAAGATCTTTGAAGCAGTAAAAGCACTATTTACTAAAATAACTTTCTTTAAAATCAGGAATAATGTTTGATTAATATTTCAATAGCAATAAAGAGATGTTTTAGCTAATACCTAGTGAGTGAATAAGTTTATGCAAACCTTGTCAGTTTCCTATATCATACTTGTTTTGTAATTTGTTAGTAAGCGTTTTACTAACAACGGCAGCTGGTTTAGTTCACTGGTAAAGAATTAAACTAGTTCCCGATTTTTGTGTTGTCTTGCCAAGGGGCGGCACAAAAATTGCGCAACTCTGCTTTGTAAAAAAAATTGTGTATTGTGCTGTTGTTTTAATAATTAATTGTGTACAGAGTGTCACATACAAAAATTGCGCCACTCTGCTGAATTTAAAATTGTGTAATTTACTTGGTAAAACAAAATATTGTTTACAGAGTGTCACGTACAGAAAATTGCAACATAATTATGTAATTGTTGTTGTGTAAGTTTATAAATCGTTAACGATAAAAAAAGGACAAACATAAATTTATTCACTCAGAAATAAAAATAAATAAATAAAAAAAATAAATGAGTAAAATTTTAATTATATAATAATAATATTAGTATCGCTAGTTTGCCGTATCAATTCCAAACCAGTCGGTTCATGTTAAATACGTGTTGAGGAATGTAAACTCTCCCCTTTGTAAACGCCCTTCTCATTCATAACCCCTCCTCCCCATAAGAAACCAAAACCATATTAGACAAGCTCTTTCCTGTTTTGTATTGTCCTGAATTACCACCCTACGCAACTCGACGACACCCCAAAACAGCTGACTCTTTGTGCTGTTGTTAAATCAATGAACTTTCCGTATATGAAATTTCTCTCTACTAAAATAGTATTATCGTTTTGTTTTGATTAATTATATATGTCAATACTGAGAATTTAATTGTTGTGAAATAAGTTATGTTGATTAATTAAGATAAGATTAAATCCCAAAGCTTAATATGAAATAAGATATATGTATGTGTGTTTAAATAAATTCAAGTTTATAAGTGTTTGAAATAAAATAAATAATAAGTACTTTAAATAAAAAGGTTTAATAATAGGTTGAATAAAAATAACGTGTAATAAAAGTGTAAAGTGTAGGAGTAAAATGAGTAAAAGAGTACTTTGTTTTAAGAAGGCAAACGGAAAATTACTAAGAATAATCGCCCCGGAAATAATCAAACCCATGTTAATGGAGTACTACCATTCATCTACAATTGGAGCTCATATGGGAATTAGGAAAACGATACATCGTATTCGCAAGGAATACCACTGGGAAAACATGAATAGTGAAATAAAAAAGTTCGTGAAAGAATGCGAAATTTGTGCGCTGAGCAAACCAGCAAGAACCAGTCAAGTCGGAAAACTAATCTCCGAAATACCTACCACTCCCTTCTCGAAAATATACATCGACTATTCTGGGCCTTATCCCCGCTCTAAATCCGGAAATACTATGCTGTTAATTTGTGTAGACTCATTCACTAAATTCGTGTGGATGTATCCTATGCGTCGTGCATTAGCATCTACGACAATTAAAATTCTACAAGAACAACTATTTAAAAACTATGGCACACCGTTAAGCTTAATATCTGACAATGGACCCCAGTTTAAATCGAAAGAATTTAATGACATGTGTTTTAAATTAGGCATAAATCATATTACCGTGACCGAGTACAGACCGCAAGGAAATATAGCAGAAAGATACTTGCGCAACTTAAAATCAGCATTAATATCTTATCATGCTAAAGACCAGACAACCTGGGATCAAAATATTTCGTGGATACAATTTGCATTCAATTCAGCGTATCACGAAGGTCATAAATCAACACCATTTGATTTACTGTACAAGTACAAACCCAACCATCCTTTAACCACAAAGTGGAAAATCAATGAGTTATTACCCCGCGACGTGAATGGGAATAACATACGAAAAGTATGGAACGAAGCTCGTGCAAATCTGAGAGCTAATTTACAGAAATCAAGGAAGTATCATGAGAATAATAATAAGCTAATAAAGTATAAAATAGGTGATTTAGTCATGTATAAAACTCATCCTATGAGTAAAGCAGTTGATAGGATCACTTCGAAACTATCTTATCGATGGTGTGGCCCCTATCAAATTCGTAAGTTCATCACCCCAGTTACTGTAGCTCTGTATGAACCCAATACAGAAAATTACGTTCGCAGAAGTCATTTGTCTCAAATAAAAAAATGTTTTTCGTGTCAAGATACAGAAGGAAGACTACGAGAAAGATAGAAAACCTAGAATACTATCTAAGTATTAAGAATAAAATATGTTGTATAGACTTATACCGAAATAGGATAAGATTGTGTAACATCCTATACTATAGGTAACTATAAACTCAAAAACCCCTCGTACGAATACAAGCGAGGCCTGATCAACCTTAGCTAATGTCCTGCGAGAATGGTATTATACATGAGAAATCTGATGACAAGTATAATGAAGATGAAGAGAAAGAAAGAAAGAAAAATAATCTTTAGCGCTGTAAACTAAAAGTAATTCTATTGTTCTTACAATACGGAATTATTATTAGTAAACTACTCATGAGTATAACTCCGTAAAACGAGTGAGCAATTCAAGAAAAAAACCGGTAGTAGATATAAGAATTAAAATAAGGTAGATTTACGTTTTGTGTATTTTATATAGTAGATGTAGTAGAATTTAGATGTGACATAAGTATAAGATAATTGATTGATGAATAGAAATAAGCTGAGAGAGAGAAATTTCAGTATGAAATATAATTGTTTATTAGAATTATATTATTACACCCCCCCGTTTTTCATAGTTAAGTGCAGGAGGATGTGACGATTTTAAATGTATCAAAAATCTCACAGATTAAAATTTTTTAATTTTAATAAGTAAGAGTATCATACACCCTTACCTATACCCAGATTCCTGAATCAACTTGAAAACCTTCCAGTACCAACACGCCAAGAAAAGTATTAAGTAGTGAATAATAATAATAATTACTTAAATAATTAAAAATGCGACTAGAGAAATAGAGAAATCCCTAAGTCATAATAAAATAAACATAAAGTATTTATCTTCTAATTAATGAATAAATAATAATAGGAAAAGTACGAACTATTTTCTTAGCGCGTAAATACGCACTAGCTGACTGAGCCCTCTCCCCTGAACCGTACGCACATTCGGCCGTAGAACGTCGCAATGAGTAGATGTGAGTTTTGGTGTTGTACACATATACGTATGTGTATGTTCTCTAGAAGTATATCCAGCGTGAAATCTTGTTATTGTGAATAATGTAGTGTCTAGAGTTTGTGAGAAAATATATAAATAAAATAGAAAAAGGTAGCCAACACATCTCTTAAAAACAAAATCAAATGTAAGGGTAACATAGTTAACTACTAGACTGTAGTACTGCAAAGTGAGAACTATAACTGTAATTAAAATAAAGAAAATGTGAACTACAAGAATCTGCACTAAGAAAAGTGAAATTACAACATTTGGAACTTCAAGTAAACAACCTATCTTCGAGAGCTTCAAGTAAACTAAAAATCAACCAGATGTAGATACACCAAGAACAACGTACTCAACCCGTAGAAGACAACTGGAGATGTCCCAAGAATACAACAACTACCTCAGGTGATATCAAACCACAACTTTTGTAAATTTCCCTTAATAAGAAGTAACAAAGAACTTTAAAGAACTTTCGCAATGTAATGAACAAATTATCAGATTTGTATATTTTGTAATTTTGTAAGAAGTAATAGTAACCGTAATGTATATATTGATAAATTAATAATTTTGAGAAAATTGAGACCCGGATCCGTGGTATTAAAAGCAACAGTTATATGAATAAATTTTGATATAACAAGAATAATATAATTAAGATCTTTGAAGCAGTAAAAGCACTATTTACTAAAATAACTTTCTTTAAAATCAGGAATAATGTTTGATTAATATTTCAATAGCAATAAAGAGATGTTTTAGCTAATACCTAGTGAGTGAATAAGTTTATGCAAACCTTGTCAGTTTCCTATATCATACTTGTTTTGTAATTTGTTAGTAAGCGTTTTACTAACAACGGCAGCTGGTTTAGTTCACTGGTAAAGAATTAAACTAGTTCCCGATTTTTGTGTTGTCTTGCCAAGGGGCGGCACAAAAATTGCGCAACTCTGCTTTGTAAAAAAAATTGTGTATTGTGCTGTTGTTTTAATAATTAATTGTGTACAGAGTGTCACATACAAAAATTGCGCCACTCTGCTGAATTTAAAATTGTGTAATTTACTTGGTAAAACAAAATATTGTTTACAGAGTGTCACGTACAGAAAATTGCAACATAATTATGTAATTGTTGTTGTGTAAGTTTATAAATCGTTAACGATAAAAAAAGGACAAACATAAATTTATTCACTCAGAAATAAAAATAAATAAATAAAAAAAATAAATGAGTAAAATTTTAATTATATAATAATAATATTAGTATCGCTAGTTTGCCGTATCAATTCCAAACCAGTCGGTTCATGTTAAATACGTGTTGAGGAATGTAAACTCTCCCCTTTGTAAACGCCCTTCTCATTCATAACCCCTCCTCCCCATAAGAAACCAAAACCATATTAGACAAGCTCTTTCCTGTTTTGTATTGTCCTGAATTACCACCCTACGCAACTCGACGACACCCCAAAACAGCTGACTCTTTGTGCTGTTGTTAAATCAATGAACTTTCCGTATATGAAATTTCTCTCTACTAAAATAGTATTATCGTTTTGTTTTGATTAATTATATATGTCAATACTGAGAATTTAATTGTTGTGAAATAAGTTATGTTGATTAATTAAGATAAGATTAAATCCCAAAGCTTAATATGAAATAAGATATATGTATGTGTGTTTAAATAAATTCAAGTTTATAAGTGTTTGAAATAAAATAAATAATAAGTACTTTAAATAAAAAGGTTTAATAATAGGTTGAATAAAAATAACGTGTAATAAAAGTGTAAAGTGTAGGAGTAAAATGAGTAAAAGAGTACTTTGTTTTAAGAAGGCAAACGGAAAATTACTAAGAATAATCGCCCCGGAAATAATCAAACCCATGTTAATGGAGTACTACCATTCATCTACAATTGGAGCTCATATGGGAATTAGGAAAACGATACATCGTATTCGCAAGGAATACCACTGGGAAAACATGAATAGTGAAATAAAAAAGTTCGTGAAAGAATGCGAAATTTGTGCGCTGAGCAAACCAGCAAGAACCAGTCAAGTCGGAAAACTAATCTCCGAAATACCTACCACTCCCTTCTCGAAAATATACATCGACTATTCTGGGCCTTATCCCCGCTCTAAATCCGGAAATACTATGCTGTTAATTTGTGTAGACTCATTCACTAAATTCGTGTGGATGTATCCTATGCGTCGTGCATTAGCATCTACGACAATTAAAATTCTACAAGAACAACTATTTAAAAACTATGGCACACCGTTAAGCTTAATATCTGACAATGGACCCCAGTTTAAATCGAAAGAATTTAATGACATGTGTTTTAAATTAGGCATAAATCATATTACCGTGACCGAGTACAGACCGCAAGGAAATATAGCAGAAAGATACTTGCGCAACTTAAAATCAGCATTAATATCTTATCATGCTAAAGACCAGACAACCTGGGATCAAAATATTTCGTGGATACAATTTGCATTCAATTCAGCGTATCACGAAGGTCATAAATCAACACCATTTGATTTACTGTACAAGTACAAACCCAACCATCCTTTAACCACAAAGTGGAAAATCAATGAGTTATTACCCCGCGACGTGAATGGGAATAACATACGAAAAGTATGGAACGAAGCTCGTGCAAATCTGAGAGCTAATTTACAGAAATCAAGGAAGTATCATGAGAATAATAATAAGCTAATAAAGTATAAAATAGGTGATTTAGTCATGTATAAAACTCATCCTATGAGTAAAGCAGTTGATAGGATCACTTCGAAACTATCTTATCGATGGTGTGGCCCCTATCAAATTCGTAAGTTCATCACCCCAGTTACTGTAGCTCTGTATGAACCCAATACAGAAAATTACGTTCGCAGAAGTCATTTGTCTCAAATAAAAAAATGTTTTTCGTGTCAAGATACAGAAGGAAGACTACGAGAAAGATAGAAAACCTAGAATACTATCTAAGTATTAAGAATAAAATATGTTGTATAGACTTATACCGAAATAGGATAAGATTGTGTAACATCCTATACTATAGGTAACTATAAACTCAAAAACCCCTCGTACGAATACAAGCGAGGCCTGATCAACCTTAGCTAATGTCCTGCGAGAATGGTATTATACATGAGAAATCTGATGACAAGTATAATGAAGATGAAGAGAAAGAAAGAAAGAAAAATAATCTTTAGCGCTGTAAACTAAAAGTAATTCTATTGTTCTTACAATACGGAATTATTATTAGTAAACTACTCATGAGTATAACTCCGTAAAACGAGTGAGCAATTCAAGAAAAAAACCGGTAGTAGATATAAGAATTAAAATAAGGTAGATTTACGTTTTGTGTATTTTATATAGTAGATGTAGTAGAATTTAGATGTGACATAAGTATAAGATAATTGATTGATGAATAGAAATAAGCTGAGAGAGAGAAATTTCAGTATGAAATATAATTGTTTATTAGAATTATATTATTACACCCCCCCGTTTTTCATAGTTAAGTGCAGGAGGATGTGACGATTTTAAATGTATCAAAAATCTCACAGATTAAAATTTTTTAATTTTAATAAGTAAGAGTATCATACACCCTTACCTATACCCAGATTCCTGAATCAACTTGAAAACCTTCCAGTACCAACACGCCAAGAAAAGTATTAAGTAGTGAATAATAATAATAATTACTTAAATAATTAAAAATGCGACTAGAGAAATAGAGAAATCCCTAAGTCATAATAAAATAAACATAAAGTATTTATCTTCTAATTAATGAATAAATAATAATAGGAAAAGTACGAACTATTTTCTTAGCGCGTAAATACGCACTAGCTGACTGAGCCCTCTCCCCTGAACCGTACGCACATTCGGCCGTAGAACGTCGCAATGAGTAGATGTGAGTTTTGGTGTTGTACACATATACGTATGTGTATGTTCTCTAGAAGTATATCCAGCGTGAAATCTTGTTATTGTGAATAATGTAGTGTCTAGAGTTTGTGAGAAAATATATAAATAAAATAGAAAAAGGTAGCCAACACATCTCTTAAAAACAAAATCAAATGTAAGGGTAACATAGTTAACTACTAGACTGTAGTACTGCAAAGTGAGAACTATAACTGTAATTAAAATAAAGAAAATGTGAACTACAAGAATCTGCACTAAGAAAAGTGAAATTACAACATTTGGAACTTCAAGTAAACAACCTATCTTCGAGAGCTTCAAGTAAACTAAAAATCAACCAGATGTAGATACACCAAGAACAACGTACTCAACCCGTAGAAGACAACTGGAGATGTCCCAAGAATACAACAACTACCTCAGGTGATATCAAACCACAACTTTTGTAAATTTCCCTTAATAAGAAGTAACAAAGAACTTTAAAGAACTTTCGCAATGTAATGAACAAATTATCAGATTTGTATATTTTGTAATTTTGTAAGAAGTAATAGTAACCGTAATGTATATATTGATAAATTAATAATTTTGAGAAAATTGAGACCCGGATCCGTGGTATTAAAAGCAACAGTTATATGAATAAATTTTGATATAACAAGAATAATATAATTAAGATCTTTGAAGCAGTAAAAGCACTATTTACTAAAATAACTTTCTTTAAAATCAGGAATAATGTTTGATTAATATTTCAATAGCAATAAAGAGATGTTTTAGCTAATACCTAGTGAGTGAATAAGTTTATGCAAACCTTGTCAGTTTCCTATATCATACTTGTTTTGTAATTTGTTAGTAAGCGTTTTACTAACAACGGCAGCTGGTTTAGTTTACTGGTAAGGAATTAAACTAGTTCCCGATTTTTGTGTTGTCTTGCCAAGGGGCGGCACACCCTCCATGGAAAATTCATGGTCAGTAACCCTCCACTCACGGAAACGTTGTGGATGCACCACTGAGTGTGAAAGATAGACCACTTACTCATTCGGTGACTCGGACGGTGTCATGCAAAATGTCTACGCCGCGTTGCCTAAATGAGAGTTGGCGGAGAATGAGATGAATCTTATTAGGCTGGCGGCGTTTGAATCACTTCGCACTGTCGTTACGCATTCATGCCTTTAGTTTGTCACTCGTACAATCTGTTGTATGACGTTACGTAAACAATGTATGTAACTTAATAGCCGTTGGTCTTGACATTAACTCCGAACCCATTGCAAAGACGAGATTAATTTTATAAGTCTTCTTCTTCAACTTCCTTGTTAGAACTCTGCCCTGTTCTATAACAACGGTCCTACATGCCATCACTCCACCTCTTTCTTGGCCGACCAATGCTCCTCTTCGTGTTTAGTTGCCTATCTCTTGCCTTTTTCACTAGACTTATGTCATCCATTGTTGATATGTGTTCTTTCCATAGCCTTCCTTTTTTCCCCAATCCAAGAATTAATATCTGTTACATTACATGTTTCTCTGATACTGTTGTTTGTCAACCTATCGTGTCTTGTCTTTTCTAGTAGGCCTACCTTCCGCAATGTAGTCTTTTCTATAGTGTGTCGTCTTCTTTAAGTTGTTGCTGTATCTGGCTTGGTTTCTGATGCATACGATATTACTGGACGTATTGTGCTTTTGTAAACCCTAGTGTTTGCTTCTTGTGCTTATTATTCCATATAAGATTATTCATCCATCCAGCAATCATTCTTGCTTTCATCAATTGATGTTCTTCTTCTTCATCTGCCTTATTGTTACTTGTAAATCGTGTTCCTAAGTAGTCTATCTGCATTACTTGTTCTATTATTCTGTCGTTTATCACAAGTTTACACCTTAATGGGTCATGTGAAATTGTAATAGATTTTGTTTTCTCTTCTATTTTCATGTTATATTTCTGGTATCCTTTGTTAAAATCAGTTTTTGTAAGTAATTTTTTCATTTTCCGCTATCAGAATATTGTCTTCTCCATAAAATATAATATTAAACACACTTCTAACAATCCTATATCCTCTCATATGCTTTACCTCCTTAATAATCTCATCTATAACTACGTTGAAGAGTATGGGTCTTAGGAAATCCCCCTGCCTGATCCCTTTTGTTACAGGTAATTTTGTAAGTTTTTTGCGTTTTTACATTTCAGGTGATGCAGAACATCCGAACAGCCGACACCAGTAACATTGCTATACCCTGATTAACGAAAGAAAGTGACTGGCGGAGCGGCCGCGCGGCGACCGAGTTTGTAGTAAAAACATTCCACTTTATAACCTCGTGGAAACGTAAAATACAGGGCGAGAAATGTCTAATGAACTGTATTTTAATCATCAATTAAAGACGTTTTTAACAAACTTTTCTAATTTTTAAAATCTCTTTTCAATAAATTTACATTGTGAGTTAAAGAAAAAAATACACGAATTTGAATTAAAAAATTAGGGTTTATCGTTTTTATTACGTAAGAACTCAGAGGTTAAGCATCGGAAAAAAATTTCTTGTAGACAAATGGTAGTCCACCTTCTTTAGTACAATATATCAAAAATTGAGATTCCTACGATTAAAATTAACGACGTTATTAATTTTTTCCGAATGTCCTGTTAACTCAGTTGTTAAAAGTTGTACACGAATGAGATTTGCGTGACGCTCTCTTTAGATAACTAAATGTAGAAGACATATACAACTTACACCTTGTACGTGATAGGAATACTACAATGGATTAATATATAAAGTGAATTTCACAGAGAGCAATGCGTGGCGCTCTGCGGCGGAAGTACAGTCAGAACCTATTGGACCCATTTTATTCGCACGCTACCGTCATTCCCGTACAGCGTCTCGGCCTCTCCTTTATGTCTACAAATAGCACACGCTTCCAGGAAAACTGAACCGTTATACGCACACTAAGGGTAAGGGAAATTTCCAGCTTTCAGTTTAGTTGATGTGGTGGTTGAGTGATGTCCGGTTGTTGGTTATCTTGATTTTAAGTGTTAGTTTCTTGTGCTTTCATTATAAATTGACGTGTTTTTAAGTTATTTTGTGTGAATATACTTCGGTGGCTGAGCATGGAGCAACGTAACGAGGCTGAACCAAGGAAACATAGGGGAAGACCTAGGACTCGAACTCCAAAGAAAAGACAAACTTCGGGCCGAGGCGTACCTATGAAAGGACAGTCAAGAGAAATTGTGTGCAAAGTGCGGGAATATTTTGATAGAGAAAAGGCGAACAAAGGTCCTTTGATTCCGGTTAATAATGCAATACAGCGAACTGCAGATGCTCTGAAAATACATAAAAATACAGTTCTGCGAGTTTGCAAGGAAAAAGAATTGAAAGAAATACAAGATGACAGTAATAGCCAACTTTCAACTCCGGGCAAACAGAGGAAACGGGAGAAAACTGTGACAAAACTTGACACTTTTCAGGAAGACGCTATACGAAGACATGTATATCAATATTACATAAGAAAAGAATATCCCACTTTGAAAAAACTTTTATCATCGTTGGAAAATGAAGAGCTGTTTAATGGCAGTCTGTCTTCGCTTAGAAACGTGCTAAAAGGTTTAGGATTTACGTGGAGAAAATTTTCGGGCAGAAAAGTGATTATGGAGAGAAGCGATGTCGCTGCCTGGAGGTGTCGTTTTCTTCGCCAAATCAAAGACGAGAATTTCGATAATATAATTTGGCTCGATGAGACCTGGGTCAATGCTGGGCATTGTTTGAAACAAGGATGGACTGATGAGTCACTTCAGGGGACAATGTTAACACCTATAGGGAAAGGTGAACGATTAATAATATGTCATGCAGGTTCTTCAAAAGGGTTTGTTCCAAATTCCCTTCTACTATTTAAATCGAAAAAAACCGGTGACTACCATGAAGATATGGATCACGACAAATTCTTCGGTTGGTGTTCTGAAACTTTGCTAAATAACCTAGAAGAGCCTGCAGTAATAGTCATGGACAATGCTCCCTACCATTCTAAGCAAATTGATAAAGCTCCCACAAGCAAAGATAAAAAAGCTGACATACTTGCATGGCTGGATAGGAAAAATATTCAATCTACAACCGACTTGAAAAAATCAGAACTTTTGGAATTAGTGAAATGGCACAAGCCCCAGAACAAAAGGTATTTTGTTGATGAATTGATAGAGAGCAGAGGTCACAAAGTGATAAGGCTACCACCTTACCATTGCCATCTTAACGCCATTGAGCTTATATGGGCTCAGGTTAAGGGGTATGTTGCCGAAAACAACAAAATGTTTATTTTAAAAGAAGTTGAACGACTGACTAAAGACGGATTTAATCGAATTACTGCTGAGAGGTGGGAGCAAGTAGTGGACCACACCAAAAAAGTTATTATCGATGCATGGAATAACGAAGGACTAATGGAAGAAGCTGTGGAGGAAATGATTATATCCGTGGAAGACAGCAGTAGCTCCGAGGATGATAATTGTTCAGAAGATGATAATAGTGATAACGATCCAATGGAGGGTATCAGAGAACTTTCGTTTGAAGACTACTAACTCACAGCTATAAGTGTTTTTTATAGAGTGTTTTAATAGTGTATTTTTATGATTTATACACATATTTTATGAGCGGATTCCATAAAAGCTGAAGAACACTACAATACTTGTAAGTACCGTACTGTATTTATTATTTATTTGTCAATGCTAATAACAAGTAATTTACTAATTGTTTTTACATTTCAATTACATTATAACAGTAAAATACTGTTATAATTATGCAATATCTGGTAGACCGAGCTTTGCTCGGTAGTTTTAAACTGTAAACTATATTTCATAGTTAAATAATTAGTTATTGAGAAATTTGAATGGCATTAACAATTTCCCAGTAATTACATTGCACTTCAATTAGTAGTATTAAAGCTGATCACAAAACAAAAACAGTTTATTAACAAGAAAACAATAAATACCGTACCGCAAAAGAGTAATAAACAATCATTCAAGACTGTTATAAAAAGCATGTAGTTCAACTAAACCACAAAAGTCTGGTCAGATGTACGTTTTTGACAGATCTCCAGGTAGAAGATTAGATTAAATAAGTAGACAGATAACTAAGTATATACTTATGAGAGATTGGTGACTCGTAGTAAGTTGGCTATGTGTCAATGTGTGAGCCGTGAGCGTATGCACCACTTTCTTTGGGCTGTTACTGTACCTTGACTCGATCGCGCGCCGTTGAGCGATGTTAGTTCTAATTTTCCTATATTAACTGATTGCGGTTATATTTCGTAATATTTAAAGATTACATACCACTTTGTATTGATGAATACAATTTTGTTATGTTTATTGTGAAAAAACACAATGAAAAAAATTGTTAATAACGGAGTTAACAGTACATTCGGAAAAAATTAATAACGTCGTTAATATTAATCGTAGGAATCTCAATTTTTGATATATTGTACTAAAGAAGGTGGACTACCATTTGTATACAAGAAATTTTTTTCCGATGCTTAACCTCTGAGTTCTTACGTAATAAAAACGATAAACCCTAATTTTTTAATTCAAATTCGTGTATTTTTTTCTTTAACTCACAATGTAAATTTATTGAAAAGAGATTTTAAAAATTAGAAAAGTTTGTTAAAAACATCTTTAATTGATGATTAAAATACAGTTCATTAGACATTTCTCGCCCTGTATTTTACGTTTCCACGAGGTTATAAAGTGGAATGTTTTTACTACAAACTCGGTCGCCGCGCGGCCGCTCCGCCAGTCACTTTCTTTCGTTAATCAGGGTATAGTGGCGTCGCCCGATTAGGTTTTATTACACCTGAACTGGATATTGTAATCTCATGTAATCCTGCAGAACTGAAAGTGTTCGTAGACACCGTTAAAACTGTCCACAATCTTACACCAAAGTACAAGAGGTTGTGGAATGGATGTAAGTGTTTGTGTACGCTTCACCAAGAAAGCCAAGAGCTCGAGACTACGTTAAGTTCGCTACTAATTGGCTGGAGTAATGGGTGTCACTGTTCTAGATATGTAAGTAAAATCGGTAAGCACAGATAAGCAACAGAAACCAAGCTCAGATCAGTTTGTTTATTTTAGAGTGCCAAAGTCGTGAAATAAAAAATAAATTTATGGACTTACAAAGTTTATACCTGCACAATGTTTAAAGTTTCAAAGTTTATATACTTTGCAAACTTTCAAATTTTTGGTAAATAAAAATTCCGTTAAAAAACAATAAATTCTGTCAAACTTTTTCGAAAATTATCCTCTAAATACTCGTCTGTAGCACTGTAGACTAAAAACATTTCGGAAAACAGTAGGAGCGGAGTTAATAAATGTTGTTTGCGCTGGAGGGAAGGGTAGTTAAATTCCAGTTACTAGTAAAGCTTTTTCGAGTTAGTATGCTGGAAATCGCCCGTGAAAAAAGTGTTGTAAACAAGGAAGTTCCATTTTGTAAGTTAACTAAAGTGAATCAAAATAAACAAACCAAACCTAAGCTAACCTAACCTGACTCATATTTTATAATTTAACTAAACTAAACGTAACTAACCTAACCTAACCTGGATACATTATGAAATAGTATTTTAAGATAAGTAGGACATTTTTTACCAAAAACTACATAATATACAATCACAACTAAATAATTATACAACTCATCTTATTGGTTTGTGGTGGGTATAGAAATGCGGCCGCCGTATAAAATTGATGGAGGCGTTCGGAGTGCGAGTACTTGGCCTTGAATAAATATTTCGCCAAGTACCCAACAAAGTGTTCCTTCCGCACCCCGAACCTGGGAATCGTATGCCTCATCTCTCGCCGCTGTCTTTCCATAGTGTTAGTATGGACGTCCCAGTGGCTGATTCAACAATCTCAACCCAGTGGTTAACAGTGATGTGTTCAAAACCAGCCTCGTTGGGAGCCCGATATATCTTCCACGTATCGGAAATTATTGCAGTGCCCGGGTCGACCTTTACGCGGATAATGCGTATTAATGTATCTGCATCGCGTTTGTCGACGGGCATAAGAAACGTTTTTCTACTGTCCCTCTCGATGCCTCCAATCACCCACTGACCCTCGACCATACGACCCCGGTTGCATTTACGGCAGCCGAACTTGGCTTCGTCGATTTCCACGATTTTGCCTCGTCCTCCTAACGTTTACTCGTTAACCTCGAACAAGTGATGGACACAAACCTCTTTGATAAAAGAGTACCAGTCGACGATAGTTTTTGACGAGAATTGGAACTTTTTCATCAGCAGGTCTTGGCGGGGGGGGGACTCTAACACAAGAGCTCCACAAGCATAACACTTTTTTGGATTTAGTATACTTCTCCTACCATTTCCCACACCGAAACTTCAGCTTCGCTTTGTTGAGGGCGAGCTCGTTATTGCAAACGCGGCAATTTATCGACGGGGCTATCACACCGTGATTGATTAGCCAAGTTACTAATTCCTCATCCTCCAAATGAGCAAAATATAATAGCCCAACGTCACACCCGCCGCACATTCCCCACTAGCTACCACACTTTCCGCACTAGCTACCACACTTTCCGTACTAGCTACCACATTTTCTCCACTAGCTACCACACTTTCCGCACTAGTTACCACACTTTCCGCTATAGCTGCTACATGTTCAGCTACCGTGCTTCCCCTTTTCAATAACGTTTCGCGTTCCACTGTATACAATGATCTACGCTAAACAGACGCCACACACCTAAACAGACGCCAACAAATTTGCAATGGTTACTGCGTGTGTTAACGAGTATCTAACAGTACTTCTTCGTTTAAAATTGACTAATCACAGAGACGTAATCACCCAAACATACTTTTTTCAACTTCTCTGAGAAATGATTGACATTCCGTCTAACTGGCCTCAGTATTCGAATTTATGACAATTTTTTCGGAAAATTATAATTGAGATTTTCGAATTATAACTTAAATTTTTCCTTGATGTCTTGTGTGGTTGGCATTATTCAGGACCATAGTCTCTACCCGTTTGCAGTTTTGGTTTTATTTTACCTAACAAAAGTCAAGAGGACAGTATGCAAGTATGGTAAAGTGATTTCATCATAAGATGAAAGACTGGTTAAGCGTTAGGAGTGTGAAAAATAAATAGTAACAACCCGGACGAGTTGAATAAGTTTACACGTAGCAAACTACGAGAATACAAAGCTCATTGTAATATGTGAGGCATGGACGTTGACAGTTAAGGAAGCGATGGGAAAGATGTTGGCTTAAGCGATGGAAAAGAAAGATATTGCGAAGGATTTATTGTGCCATGAGAAAAGGAGTGACGTGGATAATACGAACAAACGAAGAGCTCGCGAGAATTTTCGGGGAGCTAGATATTGTTACTGAGATCAAAAGAAATAGAATTAAGTTGGCAGGTTTATGTACAGCGGATGGTGGACAATAAAGCTGTGAAGAAATTATTAAACGGTGATCCATGTGAGAGAAAGAGAAGAGGGAGAATGTGGGCGGAAGAAGACATCCCCTGGGAATGTGCTACGTGAGAGGACTGCCTTGACACAGACGAGGCACGCTGCGCTAGTCGAGAAGCGTGCAGAATAATACTCTCGCCTTTTCGAGAGCGTTCCGTAACTGTCTTAACGATACTGTTACGATGATCCCACTGAACGTCGTATGGTACAGTGGAAAACAAAATACAGACACCAATGAAGTCACTAGTTATCAGCTTTAATTAATCACAAATAACAGTTTTTAAATCAAGAAGGTACTCTCGTAGAATAATGCAAGTTAAATTTGTCCACACGCACTAATAACGCCAAGTAATAGAGTTCCACACTAATTATAACACAGTAAACACTTTCCTCTATTCTTCAACCACTACTCGATCCGCACTAAGGAAGTCGCTCAACTTACCTGACTGACAAAGTCAGACGCTCTTGCTTTCATAGGTCGCGCAGATGTTCAAGAATAACTTTCCGTTCTTACTGCGGCGTGCCAGCTTAATGCGTATTTCAAGTGCTCTTGAACACTCTGGAAAGTACTTTAGTGTTACCTTGAAAAACCCTACACCTGCTCGATCAGTGTAGAAACGCGTGGAAGGTAGAAACGACTTTTCGAGAGGGTTCCATCGTTACAATACATATTCTTTAATACCTGTTTGACTTATTTAGTATATCTGAGTTCCCTTTATTTATTATATCACACTGCAGATAATCGAAGTGTACCACCTGCTATAAAGTTCGTATTGGAGCTTTTCCCATAAATGACATGGTCTTGGATTTTGTATAGAAAAATATTGAATCGATTCATTAAACATTATGCAAATCATAATGCTTGTGAGTGTTATAAGTATTAATTAAGTAAAACCTTTAGTGTACAGAAGAGTTCTCGATTCAGCCACTTGAAAGGGTCTCAGTGACGTCATACCCGTTCCTTAGTACAATAACAGCGGGTTTCAACTATTTGGCAATAATACCAGAATCCTTGGGATTGCTACCATGGGGAGTCACGTCTACTTGTCGAATAATTTACTCGGTGTTACTTATGCTAACTGGAACTGGCTCATTTCTCCATTTATGAAAGAAAATCTCCTGAAAATGGATTTGAGTTTTAATCACGTAAGTATTGTTGTACGTTAAACTAATACTCATGTAATTATCTGTAATACTGATTCGGCGGTAGTGGTGAGCAGGTCATAGTTATTCTCACGTAGGCTTCCGCGCCCGGTGTCCATTATGTTTTTGAAGCCTTCTTCCGATATAGACCGCGTCAAAAATGTCTTGTACGACAACTTTTCACTCATATTACAATAAGTGACCTCACTTAGACCTGAGGATACTTATTGTATTATGAGTAAAACGTTGTCATACAAGACATTTTTGACACGGTCCATACCAGAAGAAATTTCAAAAATATAAAGATCATAGTAAGATTATAATATATAAACTTGTGTAATCAGCCAATAACTGTACGATTTGAATTGTTCCTGTTTTGCAATTAACATCAAAGCTTTAATATATACCATTAACATCTTTGCATATTTCACTGAAACAGAGAGAAATTAATATTGAACTGTAATATAACTTTGAATAACAATTTAAATAATTAAATTTTAAATACATAATTAAACATTCGTACAGATCGGAACTATGATTTTGTTAACCACTGTGTGCAACAAATTTATGTCTAATAAAGCACTCAAATGATTTCTTTATTAAACAAAGTCCGTTTTTTATATATTTATGTAATTTAAATTATTCAAAACGTGAAATTATTAAGTCACAAAACCACAATGGACTGCTGTTGTGCAATGCTAACAAATAGCGGAAACGCTGTTTATTATTAAAATATATTATACCATTATAGTATTTTGTTTACCAACAGGTCAAAACTCTTGCAACAAATCCGTCTTAGACCTTCTACGGTCACTATTTGCAATTTTATCTGTCCATTATATTTTCATCATAATCATCAGCAAAGATTAAACCAAGGATGGTTATGTTCCGGTCTCAAACATACAAAGTCTAAAGCTAGTCACTCAAGCGCTTCCTCGGACGTCCCACACCTCTCCGTCCCTTCCATAGTTGTTTGGGGATGCGGCAGTCATCCATTCGGCAAAGATGTTCCCACCAATTCAGCCGATATTGGGAAATCCTATCTAGTACTTATAATATTCAGTTCCTGCCGTATTTCTGTGTTTCTTCTACGATCATGGAGAATAACCCTGCCATGTGTCTGATAAATCTCATTAGAGCCGCTTGAATACGACTCGCTTGACCTTTCGTTAAAGTCCAATTCTCAGACCCATAAAAAAGTGTAGGAAGGGCTAGAATTTTAGGCGTGTTTCTTTACTTGCTGACTTAAAAGAACCCATTACTTTTTTCTCATTAGAATTTCACTGTTACACTTTCGTAATTCTCACTATCAGTAACAATTGTTAGGTTTAACACTTACTGCTTTTTTTTACGAGAAAAATGGAACGACCAAAAACCGTCATTGTTGATATTTTTATAAAAACGTTCTTCATTTAAATAATATTTGTTGATGTGTTTCAAAGTAACTCTTTTGCTTTCATATAACATCGTTTACAAGTGTTTCCCTTGTCCTTAACATTTTTCCGAATAGTTTCCTTCCTACTATGAAACATTCCATGTAAACACGTTTCATTTATCATACGAAACATCAGTTACCATCTGTTTTTGTGAGCAAATATCAGTACTTGTGAGCTCACACAAAGTTTTCCACCAGTACTTAAACAGCGTTTATTAATGTGTTAGTCAATCCATAATACATTATGCAGTCTTCTTGAATTCATGGATTCTGCATTCTACACTGTCGTCTCATAATACCGTAAATAATTTTTGCCCTTAGGATAAACGTGTATTCGATACGCCTGTGTTTCTGACGTATCCTCTTGTTAATGTCTTTGTAAACGTAATGTTTACTATGCCAAAGTTTTATAAGAATATGTGTTTTCTTAAAATGTATACTGGTTTTCCTTTTGTTTTCAAGCTGTGTTGCTAATAACTAAAAATAACTAAAAATTGCTAATAATAAAAAACAAATTATTTTTCTATCTTGGATTAATGAATCTTACTTTATTAAATAAGTAAAATGCAGAATGAGTTTTTTATTTGCTGTGCTAGTTTAATGATTAAAAAGTAAAAGTTTCTCTAGTGTAAAAGATAGAAAACTGTTTCGTTTTTTAAATTTTATCAAAGAACAGGTTTCAGATGTTATGACAAAACTAAATTTAATTTCCCTATTTGAATTAATTGTCTTATTCATATTTTTTAGTTCTCGGAGATTTTTATAATTTTGTATTGAATATATAGTAATCTGTTAAAAAAAGGAACGCTTTTTGTTTTAGTTTCCTGAAGCTATTGTGGAACTAAGGAACCTAACAAATCTCAATTTAAGTGGCAACCTCTTAAGCGAACTACCCGCTTCGTTGGTGAAATTGAAACATTTGAGGTATTCTTATAGTACATCTTTTTAGTTTCCTTTTAAAAGCTTTTCAAACCTCTCTTAAACGACTATTTTTGTTTTCTTTAAAAGTTCTAAATCATTCTACTTAGTGTTTTCCCTCCTTATAAAGTCAGAAAAGTAGCGTTTCCTTCCTTGTAGTCAGAAAAACCTCTAACGATCCTTTTTGCTCTACGGGAGAATCTTTCAAGCTTTTCCTTGTCGTTGGCGCCAATGCCTTTAAGGCCCTGTATTGTAGGACTTTGGTCTTTTACACTATTGCTTGCAACTGTGACGATTTAAATTGTACCAATAATCAAAATAATAAAAAATTTTAAAAATTAAGGTTGCGAGCTATTAAGCCATTTAAATCTCACTGTATTAATAAAAAAACCTGTATGTACTCAGTATGAGAGGAAGCAGTAATTAGTTAGTTAGAAGATACTCTAATAAAAAGATAAATTGTAAAGAGTTATTAATATCGTATTTAACCCTTTGCTTGTGAGCAGGCGCTGTCCTGTTGATTCCAGACTCGACATGTTTTCCGAGTCTTGTGTAAGTTAGAATAAGATAAAAAACCTAATGTTAATAATTAAAAAATCTGAAGACACAGATAGTCGCTAAAACAACTGATTTAAATTATGTATATTTGTTTAGGGATAGTTTGTATAAATAAAAAAGTTAACATAAAGAGAGACAGGGACTATATTCTCGCGCGGTAATTGCCCCACTACCATTTTTGTCCAGTACCAGGCGAAGGGAGCAGAATTTCGCTCTCTCGCAATGGTGACTTCGTACAGTATAGACGTAAGAGCTGTGCTCTTAAAATATGTTACCTATACTTTGTTTTACCTTAAGATGGTATACCAGAAATAGCTGCTTAAAGCATCTGGATGTGTTAACTAATATAGTTATGTAAATAAACAAGAGATTTAAAGTGTAAAACTCTAAAAGTAAAAAAGGTGTAACACAAGATGACTTCGAACTTCAAGAACTAACAACACTTCCAACATCATACATGGAGATGTGAACTATTAGAAGCCACAAACTCTAGTACACACGACAGAATAGGCAGATCAGGACATCCGAGAATCTACAAGTACCATCGTAGAAGGTTCAACCTGCGAACTTTGGAGCCCTTTACTGACGAAGACCAGACCGAGATGACGACGTAGCTGTTCCTGTTTCCCAAGACGGATACCCCAGGACGAGTCTTCTGCATACCAATTAAAAGGTGACTCGATAGCCTGTCTATCGAGGGTTACTAATATTTGTTACACAACACATCTTGAAAGAGACTTTTCAGAAACTATTAACTTTGTAAAGACTTATAAATTAAATCTAAGAATTTCATGTAACTATTCTAACTTCATACGTTGTAACAGTTTATATGCTAATGTAGAGTAATATAATTCAAGCAATAATACCATTCTTCCAATGGTTGAGCAGAGTTGCGCACTTTTGTAACGTCTGTACGCCGCGTTACAAATCCAGGGAACCCATCGTAATTAAACTCCGTTAATTAGATGAGCTGCCTACGTTGTAACAGAATGTATCACAAATAATTAATATGACAAATTACTTACTAACTGTGTAAGGAAACAATGGCAAGGTATACAATTGATTTAAGCACTCCTCATATGTGTGTAACAAGAAGACTTCTCTTTATTTAACATTTAAAAACATTTACTGACAGATCCCATGACATTACTAATTAAATTATTAGAGTTATTTGAATGCTTTCTTTAACCTTTGGGATCAAAATTGATTCTATTTAGCTATACCTCGGATCCGGGTAACCTTCGCTATTTATTCATTAAAACTTTTAGTCATACTCAATTCATGATATTAGCTTGCAAGACTTTCTTTTATTTAACCATTGGAAGAATGGTATTATTACTTGAATTATATTACCATACATTAGCATATAAGCTGTTACAACGTATGAAGTTTGAATAGTTACTTGAAATTCTTACATTTAATTTATTAATCTTTACAAAGTTAATAGTTTCTGAAAAGTCTCTTTCAAGGTGTGTTGTGTAACAAATATTAGTAAGCCTCGATAGACAGGCTATCGAGTCACCTTTTAATTGGTATGCAGAAAACTCGTCCTGGGGTGTCCGTCTTGGGAAATCGGAATAGAGACGCCGTCATCTCGGTCTGGTCTTCGTCAGTAAAGGGCTCCAAAGTCCGCAGGTTGAACCTTCTACAATGGTACTTGTAGATTCTCGGATGTCCTGATCTGCATGTTCTGTCGTGTGTACTAGAGCTTGTGGCTTCTGATAGTTCACATCTCCAGGTATGATGTTGGAAGTGTTGTTAGTTCTTGAAGTTCGAAGTCATCTTGTGTTACACCTTTTTTTTTACGTTTCGAGATACACTTTAAATCTCTTGTTTTTTACATAACTATACTAGTTAACACATACATATGCTTTAAGCAGCTATTTCTTGTATACCACATTAAGGTAAACGAAAATATCGGTAACATAGTGTAAGAGCATAACTCTTACGTCCGTACTGTATGAAGTCACCATTGCGAGAGAGTACATACAGGTTTTTTATATTATTACAGTGAGATTTAAATGGCTTAATAGCTCGCAACCTTAATTTTTAAAAATTTTTATTTTCTTGATTATTTCTTTTATTTAAATCGTCACACAACTGGCTGTTAATTTTGGAAAATACAAGACAATAATGTTTCTGTTACCGATAATAGAGAAACCTTTTTTGGTTATTAAAGTGCTAAAATATTGTACGTACTTCACCATACATTTTAATTTTATCTTTATAGCTACTGTGGGTATAATAAAAAAAATATAAATAACAAGAAATAGACTAGACACAGTAGAAAGTAACAATGAACAGATTGTTAGTTGAGGTGTTACTAAATATAACAGAGAGGTTAAAACACACCGAGAAGCTAAAACAGACCAAACAGCCCTACCTGCTATGTGTAAGAGACATACTTATTTTACATGTTTCTGTGTGCAAATGTTTCTGTCTTTGTACAGTTGCTTGTACTTGGAATATAACAAACTGAAAATGTTGCCTTCGTGGATGTATCGTAAGGAAAAATTTGTTGAATTATACATTGGCGAGAATCAGTTCGAGTGGTACCCCAATAATAAACTATGTGTAAAGCAAGAGGACTTTGAGACTGGCAGAGTACCATCGATGTTTGAAACTGTTGCCAAATTTATAATGGCTGAAGGGTATGTACATGTTAAGTTTACATATGTATTTTTTAATGTCGTATTTTTATTTTATAATTATGAGAAAATAAATAATTGCCATTGTGTACTTATATAGTGTGCTGTGTTATAATATTGTTACGTAATGCAGTAAAAGTATTACGTCATTATGGAACGTTCTGGTACATTGGAAAACGTTGTTCTACTCTTTTCTCGGCTATTTCCGCAGCTCCAATGCGTACGTGATGCTTGACATTCGAGGTAGTATTACGTAATGCGGAACGTCTCGTGGGTCGATGGTGTCGTTCTAGACGCTTCTTGATTAGCCCAACGGCGTGTGTTTCTCCCATGGCCGCGCTGAAGTATTCTCTAGAATTTTCACGTGATTGTTAAAGACGCATATTCGTCTTTGACCCTGCAGGCTATAAATAGCCCATACCTGCCGCCTAGAGTTCAGTGTTATGTCGGGCGATTTACACAGTGCGTCGCAAGTGGTGTATTAGTGAAAAGTGATTGTAGCGGGAAATTCTTTATATTTGACATTATTATTGCGTGTGGACAAATCTAACTGGAATTATTGTACGAGTTGATTATAAACTGTTATTTGTGATAATTAAAGCTGGTGATTAGTGACTTAATTGGTGTCTTGTAATTTGTTTTCCACTGTACCATACGACGATCAGTAAACCGTCGTAACAATATGTCAAAAAAATGACTATCAATATGGCACAGGAAAATAAAAATAATATAGGACTGTACCATTCGTTGTCTTAGGCTTAAGTGCTTTTAGGGAAGAACGCTCGCTCTTGTTGTGTCTCCATACTCAGCACAATGTGTTCCAAACGTAGACGATTTGGTAGTGTACAAGAGTCCAATAAATGAAGACCAATTATAGCACAGCCAAAATGTCTACTTCACTGTATGAAAAATTAGTTAAGACTTTTCATTTTACCAAGTGCATGTACTCCATGAGACTGAACTCTGTGTCTCTGATGGAGGGGATAAATATGAGCGAGTGTGTTTGTGTTAGGGGCGTTAGTTTGTTAGGCCAATGATTCATGACAGCTGCCACGCTCTGTTCACAGTCAAGTTAGCATCCATTCGCTTAGGATTAGTGTACTTTTAGTTACTTTCAGTTAGTGAGTGAATTATCCTGTTATTTGTTTATTTGTAGCTGTCTATTCGCAATGTTTCTTCATGGGTCAAAAGCAAGAAAATGAAGTTTTGTTGTTCACAGTGAGGGCCGCGAAATAATTACTAATATAATTTAGAAATATAATGAAGAAAAACAACGAAACTCACTGACATACCCACTGAATCAAGCAACAAAATGAGATGTGTTACTGTAATAAATCGAAAGGTTTCGTTAAATACTTGAGAAAACAGAGGAAATGCACTTCAGAAAGAAAACTGGAAACTACATTTTGAAATTCAGTTCAAGAGAAAACTCCACACCGGGGAAAAACGTAAAACATGTGAGAAAAGCAAACCATTTCTATAAAAATCAAAATGTTGTGCCCACCGTTAAGGAAAACCTACTTGTCGTGAAAGAAAGAATCTATTTTCCGTGGGGCACTAAATCATTAAAGCGAGTGTTTAAATGAGTGGGATTCAAGTGGAAAAAATGTAGAAGTAAAAGAAAAGTGTTAATTGAAAAAGCAGAAATTGTAATGATGCGTTTCAAGTACCTTGTGCAAATTAAAAGTTTTGGGGAATCTAGGAAAAAATTTTTTTTAGATGAGAGTAAAGTGAGCGTTGAGTGAGTTTTGATAATGTAATGTGAATCGGTATTTCTCAGTAGTAGTCGTTTGTTTACACCACTGCTCGTGCCTACGCGTGCGCGTGTCTACGCTCTCTCTCTCTCTCTCTCTCTCTCTCACTCTCTCTCTCTCTCTCTCTCTCTCTCTCTCTCGCTCTCTCTCTCTCTCTCTCTCTCTCTCTCTCTCTCTCTCTCTCTCTCTCTCTCTCTCTCTCTCTCTCTCTCTATGTCGCATTCCTTTTAGGAACACAGAGTTCAGTCTAAAGTAGTAGTACAGTGTATAAAATGGTTGTAGAATTAATTTGGAATTACTACAAATTCTAGCCATAGGGGTAGCCACGGTACAAACCTTTCCTCGCTGGGTAGTTTGCCAATTGTAACTTATAGTTAAAGTCTAGTGGCAAATGCCCTACTACAACCGACACTCTTTACTACCACTTATCGATCTGCAACCCACACCATAAACAATTTTTGTGAACTGATTCGGTGTTTCAAATAACAATACTTGTATGAATCCCTTAGTTTTTAGTGACCGTGAGTCAAATTACGAAAGGTTTTGTTAGTAAATACACACAATTTTTTAAGCAATTTAACTAGTTTTTTTATTTCCATAATCAGGATTTGTATAAAGGAAACATACTTACACAGAGTGCTTACTTGTGTAAATGTGTGTGTGTGTGTGTGTGTGTGTGTGTGTGTGTGTGTGTGTGTGTGTGTGTGTGTGTGTGTGTGTGTGTGTGTGTGTGTGTGTGTGTGTGTGTGTGTGTGTGTGTGTGTGTGTGTGTGTGTGTGTGTGTGTGTGTGTGTGTGTGTGTGTGTGTGTGTGTGTGTGTGTGTGTGTGTGTGTGTGTGTGTGTGTGTGTGTGTGTGTGTGTGTGTGTGTGTGTGTGTGTGTGTGTGTGTGTGTGTGTGAAGAATAATAGTGTTACGATATGGTACAGTGGAAACAAAATACAGACACCAATGAACTCACTAATTTTACCAGCCTTAATTAGTCACGATGTAAAATCAACAAGGTACTCTCATTCAGTAATTCAAGTTATCTTTGTCCACACCCAATAATAATATCAAATATTATAACACAATAGTCACTTTCCGTAACAACCACTTGATCCGCACTGAAGAAATCGCCCACTGTAACTAACTCTAAGCCGGCCGCTGTTGTTATATATAGCCTGTAGATGTTCCAGAATAATTTTTCGTGCCAGCCATAATTCGCGTAGTTAGCAAGCACTCGAATAGTCTGTAGCAGTGGTTCCCAAACTTTACAGTCCGCGGACCCCCCCCCCAATAATTACAAATTTACTGACTCCATCTGAGTTTTGAAATAAAACAAACAGTAAATATGATACAAACTCTTATATTTTAATTAAAATGTATTAAAATCTAAATTCTCTTAACTTGCAAAATTATAATATTAATGATATCAAACATAGTTTAATGTGAAGAATGAAGCTGCTTTTGAGCAATTAGCTCTGCAATATTGGGTTTAATGTCTGATAATTTCAATATTAAGTCACTCTCAACATTAAGTTTATTTCTTAACTTTGACTTCAAGTATGTGAGCAGGAAGAATGAGGTTTCACACAAATAAGTAGAGGAAAACACAATTTAAACGCTTCAAAGCTTTTTTTACGAGTTCAGGATAGTCAGTCATTACATATAACCAGAAGTCAACTAGCTGTAATTGCGAAAACTCTAATTTTAAAAATCTTCACTTGAAAGTCCTGCCAATGAATCTTCTTTCTGTAGTGTACGAGAGAGGTCTAGTCAGTTCGGCTGACAAACAGATCTGCTACACGACATGATTTAAAGACATTATTAAAGCCATTAGTTTGAAATTACTTTTACAATTACAATTAGTTTGAACCCCCCCCCCCCCAAATATTGGAATCTTCTACGCACTAATTGCTTTAAGATTCTAAAATTTAGATTTCAGAGCATAAGAAATCGGAGTAAATTACGGTATATTCTAATTTTTCTTAAAAGTGTCTGCGGACCCCCCTGAAACATTGTCGCGGACCCCACTTTAGGAACCACTGGTCTATAGGGTACTTGACTGCGCGGCCTTGACCTAGACGCGGCACCTGTACGACGAGCCGAGAAACGGGTGGAGGCACATTCTCGACTCGTCGGGAGCGTTCCGTGATTGTGTAACAATATAAAATAAACATATATATTATTCTTCTCATATTAATAAGATGTAAAAATAATATTTCATTTGCAACGGTATAAGTTGTATGAATAGTGTACTACGATGCATATGTAAATTAAAACTGAACACTCTGTAAAGTTTTAAAACTAACAATCTAGGAGAAGCGCGATAGCTGATGTGAGGTCAGGAGGGGTGAGTCTTCTGTGTACGTTGTTAAACAGTTGTGTGTGTGTGGGGGGGGTACCATAGCGTTTGCAGATGACTTGCATCTTGTAGCCAGCTCGTAGAGAAATCTTCAGTATAACTTGGGGATGTTTAGAATAAAGAGCTTAGTAGGAGGGGGATGAAAATAAGCACAAGTAAGACAAAGACCATAGTAAATTCAACAGCCCCTGAAAACCATCGCATTAGCTGCGAAGGTCAACCACTCGAACAAGTGCAACAATTCAAGTATCTTGGCTGTGTAATTAGTGCCAATCGAAAAATATCTGCAGAAATAAATCAAAGAATAACCAGTGCAGGGAAGCTGTACCATACTTTAAATAAAAAGTTTATTTGCAAAACTCAAATCCCTAAAGAAACAACGGTAACAGTTTTTAAGAATGCGTATGTCCCAATCCTTACCTAAGGGAATGAAACTTGGGCACTAAATGTAAGCCACTTCAGTGCCATTCAAAGTCAGGAATTCAGATACTTGAGACGAATGGAGGGTAAAACTCGCAGGGACCGAATCAGAAATGTTACAATAAGAGCGGCATTAAAAGTAAGACCAGTGGCTGACACAATCAAAAAATCCCAAATGAGATGGTCCGGACACATTCAGCGAATGGGTGATGAGAGACTTCCCAGAAAACTCTATGAGGCAAGAATAACGGGACGACGATCTAGAGGAATGCCCAGAACGACATGGCAAGACAATGTGCTTCATGGAGGACAGGGGTATCTCTTGTAATCAGACAAAGGGCGCTTGCCCTCCAGAGGCAGTAGTGGCAATCTCTTTGCAATTCCTCGACACCCCAGAGTAGAAGAGGACGCGACTAAGACTAAGACTAAGACTAAGTGTGTGTGTGTGGGGGGGGGGATGAAGCCGGTACAGATTTGAAAACGAAACGCACGCAAAACGATACGTTTTTCATGGAACGTGCGAAACCAATTTATGCCACCTTTGAAATCAGATCGCCACTTTGAATGTCATGTTGTTTCGCGGGTTTTGTCGAAATGTCAGACTAGGTTCGATCTCACACACACGCGTTCGCACGCACTTAATCTTAAGGACACGATAGACACGTACACACCAGGAAACAGTGATTAACAGCATCAGATGACAATGAACTGAATTATCATTTAATTTAAAAAACAGTATGAAAAAGACAATAATGATAGAAGTTAGAAAATGTTAAGAGTATAGATCTGTAAATAGTTTGCGTAAATTGTTAATAGCAAAATTTATATTTAAAAATACAAAGTCAAAAATTTGCAATGAAGATTTGATTGAACACTCTATGCATTTAAATTCTTTAGATCTCATTAGAATAATGTTTTTTGAAAAATAATTTTTCGACGGTCTCCTGATCGTCGTATGGTACAGTGGAAACAAAACACAGACAGACATACAGACACCAATGAAGTCACGAATTACCAGCTTTAATTAATCACAAATACCAATTTGTAACCAACAACGTGCCCTCGTATAGTAATTCAAGTTAAATTTGTCCACACGCAATAATAATGTCACCTACTAAGAGTTCCGCACTAGTTATAACAAAGTAATCACTTTCCACAACTACTTGATCCGCACTGAATACATCACCCACTATAACTGACTAAGGTGGCCGCTGTTGCTTATAGACAGCCTGCAGATGTTCCAGAATTATTTTTCGTAGTTAATAAGCACTCAAAAGATTTAGAAGATACTTATCAACGCAGTCTAGACATCGACACTGCACCTGCTTGGCTAGCCGAGAAACGTGTAGAACAACACTCTCGACTGTTTGAGAGCGTTCCGTAATTGTCGTAACAGTATTTATTATCACAATTTTAAACTGTTAATTTGGTAGTTAAATTGCTAATTGTTATTTTTCAGTGATAGCACAGTATCTATCTATACCCAAATTAAAATAGGTTTTATATTTACAGTATAATAACACGAAGTTTATCATTATAAGTGAAAGTTGTTAATGTAATGAGTATTACATATTATGATATTACTACATGCACACTTATTAGTAGGGGCATACAAAAACGTAAATGCATCAGAGATACGTTCCATATACGATCACGAATGCACCAGATCGTAACGTCGGACATTATTAAGATATTATTATTGTGCCGGTTGTCCACGAACCGGCGCTTATATACGAAAAATAAATTATATTATATATTTATTATATTATATAAATAAATATAAATAACGCGAAATCGGTTAGCAGTTTCGGTATTTAACGGAAGGTGAAATCTAGTTTGCTGTGGTACCAGCCACGCACTCTAGCGGTCGCCTGGAAACGTGTAATTCGTTAAAGTTCCGATCCGGCCGTTTCGCGTTGTCTTGCGCCCGCCTCCTGTCCGTGCACAGCTACATCTCTCCGTCAGAGCAAAGTCTTACTTTTGAAAATATTCTATCACCCAAGGATGGGTAGATAATCTGGTACAGATCTGCGGTAAGTTACTTTAGCACATATATAATGCTTTTCATAAAAAAATAAAATGTGAATTTCAGTTTTGTAAGTGTGAATGGGACTTGATAGCTTTTACACCGCGTGGCGTACACCGGAAGTATTCAATATCAGAGATTCTCAATTGTTTAAACCCTCATGAAATAATGTATATCTTAATTAAGAGACAATATTTGCCTGTATCACTTTAGTGCTGTAAAATTATGCAATTTCGGCTGACGTATAAGTTTTCAAATGTAGTACCTCGTGCAAGAGCACAACTGGACAGGTTATAGTGGGTCAACTTTCTGCCCCCATAGGCATAATCAAGCAATTAAAAATTATAAATTGGTTTTGGGAGAGTCTGTGAGTGAATTATAAATGTCGAAAGAGAAGACTTATCTTTTAATTATACCGAACAGAGTTTCAAGGGTCCAGGGGAGGCCTGTTCAAATTTGTTCTGTACAGGTTCTATCCAGTGTGCGTGGTGCTGTATAGTGTGAAAATAAGTGTTGGGACAGCCCACTAATTATTTATGTATGCGCAGGGTCCCCGTGCTCAGACGAGGATGTCGGCCCAAAAATGAACATCTCCTCCTGAACGAGTCACCAGAGACTCTCGACTTCGTCTGCCGGAGGGAATAGCGAGATGAGCACGCCACACCAACACTACAGGCACTGGACGTGAACTCAAGCACCACAACATGTGATAAACAAGGTGACCTCAAACCAATTTTTTTTTTTTTTTTTTTTGACCTACATAGACACCCGGATTTGTGCCGATAACACTTCATAAAACTTGTGGGGTATGAGTGACACACTATGATATTTCTTTCATCTTTTAAACTTTTCAATTGGGCCCCGGTTTAACTGGACATAATTGTGCGCGGATTTTGGGGGAATTTAGTATATTATGTACTAATATTTGATATTAAGTGTAAGCCCGGGGGCTGGCATGTATCCGAGACTTCTTACAATTCATTCACTTATATTTTCTTTCTCGTTTTCGGTAAAAGGGGGTGGTTCAAGTATTAGGGGACTGGTATTTCAAATATGTAAAGGGGGTTCCGTTGGTGACAGGATGAACCCCACCGGCTGGTAGGGTTCAGCTATAATTCCTGTCAGGTTAGTTCTGGTAATTGCGGTTATATCACATATTTAATTTAGGTTTTGGGTTATGTAAGGGTTGTAAGTTTTTTATTCAGTAACAGTCCGGCCCCCTGTTTAATCCTGTGTAGGCAGGTTTTGCATGCAGATATATGCATAGGAACATGTCGGCTACCGGGCCAATTCAGTTTTCTTAAAAAGGTTATATAAAGTATTATGTCACCTCACAGTTGTAAAAGTTCTTTTTAATGTATTATTGCCAATTCAGTTTTCTTAAAAAGGTTATATAAAGTATTATGTCACATAACTGTTGTAAATTTTTAATCATTATTGCTAAACTAGATTTCTTACAACAACAAATTTATAAATTATTATCTCACCAGATTCACAAATACTGTTCAGGTCACGGAAAGATTGTAGCTTACCTTCTTTTCGATTTATTATTGTCAGTTATGTTTTCATTGATTTATTGCTTATAATTTCACCAAGTTTATATGCACAGTGTAAGCGCACTTTAAAGTTGTATCTGGTATTCTGGCCAACCCAGATTCTTGGGGGCACTAGTGATATATATTGTAACGTTTATATATGCTGTCCTCGAATTATATTGAGGATCTAGCTTTCTCTAACGCCTCACGTTGTTGGACGTCAATTTGTAACGACACAATCTTTTCGTTACCTTTAATAATTATCTTATGCCTCACTGTTGGTTGCGCCAATTCTGTAACGTGTAATATTTGTTACCCGTTCTTGTATTCTATTATACAAATCTATAATCGTTCTTTCTAAATTATATTTTATTTAGCTTCACTATTAGGATAGCCAATTTGTTACATCTAGACTCGAATCTATGGTCATTTATCTGAATTTGTGTCTTGTTTAATTCTGTTATTATTTGTATATATTTTTGTTAATATTAAATTAAGGATGAGTATCTGTTCAGGGGGATGTTTGTTGAGCGCCAATTTGCAATCACCGTTTGCAAATAAAATTTTATTGGTGAAATATCAATAATAAATTTTTGATCAAATTTATGTAAATAGTATGTGGTCTCTTTATTCTGTAATGAACTCTCTTTTATTCTTTTCTTTCAGCAATGGATATGATAATTTGTACTCATCACCACATTTTTTTAAAAGAAATCTGCTAAGATTTTCAATTGATGAGTGTTGCCAACTTAATCTAATTACTGAGGTCAACTCACAGTATCAGATATTTTGGTTCAGAATATCATACCCTTTTTGTTTTCATGAGATAAGAAACAAATAAACCTTTTTCTGTAATTTGTAAACTCAAATCCTTTATTTATTCTTTAACTTGTTCTAAAGGAAAAAACATAATTTTTAACAAGGTTTGGCCAGCTGTATTTTTATAAGCTCAGAGTGGCAGCAGTAACTCTTAGATCTCAAGGCTTTTTAAAACATTTTATATTTTGTATTTAATAAATAAAATACAATTATGATGTTCTGTAGGTCCTTTAGACTACGATATAACAACAGTATTGACAGGGAAAGAACCAAAATACATATGATGAGAAATAGTCACAATGTATTTTAAAAGGATTATATTAAAAGTGTAAAACAGTTCAGTGTATAGGTTAAGTTATAAAAATGTTTTTTAGACTTAAATATCTTTAAATTATATTAGCACTATACATCACTGGTGACTTATGCTTATGTCCATATTATTAATAATTATTGTTCTTAGTGAAAGTCAATTATGGTTTTTATAAAAAGTGTATTCAAAGTTTTTTGAAACCTTTAGATCAGGTTTAACAGGGAATATTTCAGAATAATTTTAGATCAAAAAATACTTCTCTCCCTGTTGTTAATTGGTCCAATTTCTTCAGAGATGTCCTGGTTTGATTCTGTAGATTCTTGTAGCAATTATTTCTTCTATTTTAATCTCGTTATATATAATTATTCAATTGTTTATCTGTAGATACACTGATATTACACATATTAGAATTTATTTTTCACTATAAGTATTTAAATCAACTTTCTTGCATTCAGTTTTTTAGAAAACTATTTTATTCCTCAACATATATGTTGCTAAGGCCTCTCTTAGATATCTCCTTGGTTTCCAAGTATCATTTTTATATCACCCTGGTGACATCATAAGAATAATATAAACAAACTTTTACTATTTTATATGTCATTTTCTTTTAAAAGGATATGCCTTTTTTATAAGAGCTCTTATCTTCTTTTTATTTGTTTCTTTGTTCTTCTGATAAAAAACTGATCACTTTGACATCACTCTTGACTATTTTCTGATCTATATTTCCTGAGTTAATGATTCACTTTTTATTTATTTTTGTTACAAACTTATTTATTATTTCTTTTTTGTACCTTTCACTTTCTTAAATTTATTTTATACACTTGGTAATCTTTTAACATAAACTGACATTGTTTCCTCATTATTTTAATAGACATCTTATTCATATAATTTGAATGACTATGATTTTGGTACTTTCTTGTTAAGACTAACATTAGTGTTATTAACACTAGTATACATAATATTAATAAATGTGACAAAAACTGATTACTAATAACTATTAGTAATATGTTATAATTCCCCTTAACTGACTGTGTTTATAACTTTACAGTCTGCACACACAAAACAAATTTCATAAGTAAGTTCTTACTTTAATTATAATAAACATAACATACAATAAACAATTAAAATTAAACATATTCAATTAAATCTTTCTTAAAATATTATGTCTCCTGGTACTTTTAATAATACAATCATGGTATATTTATGTTACTAGGGCCTGGTAAAAATGTCACGTAACAATATATATATATATTCGGATGTCTGTAGAGGTATGGTGGTTGAAATTCCTATTAATTATTAATTATTTCTTTTAGATGGGGGCGATATATGTATGGCGAGAAAATGTATATAGGGGGGTGGCTAGGCTTTAAGTTTATAAGGGTGTTGGTTATTCATGTAGTGATATTGACATTCATGTGGTTGTGATAGACATATATATTTATATGTGTATTTATGTGAATTATGTATGTGTTACTTTTGTGGGTTATGTACGGGGAAGGTTTATACAAAAAAATTGCAATTATAAAAACAAACAGGTATTGTTACCTTAGATATGTTAATTTACCAATTACTCAATAAATGCTATTATTCTTAGTTATACCAGAGAGTTTAATTGCAAGTCCCGTCTCACTGGACCCAGCGCATTTTGGCTTCTCTAGGCTTTTGGCCTAGTTTTAAATAACTAGTGGCCCCTCTTCAAAAAAAAAAAATGTTTATAAAGCATAAAAATTCTAAAGAGAGGTTACATTATATTAGCATAATTATAATTATTTTACATGTATTCCGTACCCATATATTCACACAATAACACATTATATTATATTAATTACTGGCTTATCTAATTCACATGTATACGCTATTGTAATTTTATTGTTGCATCGAATCCTTAAGGAGGGGGCAATGCTATGTTGAACTAAAAAATAACAAAAATGCCTACGTGACTCCTAACATGTGATAACGCACGAAATTCTTCCAGGTGTTTGGAGATCGTTCGCCGCGGCAGAATTACGTAACGCTCTAGGTTGTTCGAAATGATTCTTACACACGTTTCCCGACTACTCAACCGGCCATCAGCCAGGTCCGCTGTGTCATTACAATGCGAGGCAGTCAAAGTATTAATGCTGGATTTCGAAGAGGCCGAGTGCAGTTAGACCTGGCGATCATCAACATTATCATTATCAACCTCAAGGATTAGGCTCTATCTGAACCGGTTCCGGGACCCACTTCGCTCTCGGCCGTCCTACATCTCTCTTCACCACCGGTCTATATTACATTGCTAGCATTGGAATCTCGCCAGTCACCCACCATTCTTCCCAAATGATTACACCATCTTCGTTTGTTGCTCCCTAGCTCTTCCAACAATGGGTCGTCGTCTAGTTCTGTCCTTATATCCACATTCTTTTTTTTAGCTGTAATGGTACAGCCCAGACTACTCCTCATTAATTTCATCTCTGCTGCCTGAATCTGTGCTTACCCATTTGCATAGTCTTGATCCCTTTGCTGTGGTCATTTTCCCATTAACACCATTTCCAAGGCTTTTTTTGATCCTGCAAGTAAGATATTTTTTACATTGGTGGGTTACTGGCCCAATCCGCACAGCATCCATCTTCGAGGTCACCCTCCCCCTTTTTGCGCAGTATTACAGCCGTCTGAATCATCCAGATTCACGCCGGCAGATTCAATATTTCAAAGATAGGCCATTACAGGATCCCTTCCTTTGCGCGTTAACTTACTACTGGTGGACACTGCTGCTCTCCACCAGGAATGTTTATCGACGTTCCGGTCTAGATCCGTACTGTTCTGCAAAAACAGGGTCACCTCATGTAGGATATGGCTCTTCACCACGCAGTACGGTCTTGGCTGGACTGAATCTAGGGGTTTCATTGTGGCGCCATCACTTCCTCCAACCCTGTGACTTGTCAGGACCAGTGTCCAGTCAACCCGCAGCAAAGGTGCTACCTGTACAAGTTCCGTTGACTTCAGACTTGGCGATAACTAGAGTAATTATTCCGGCTTACTGGAAAGTGACTATTACGTTAATTAAGGGGTGTCTGTAAGGCATTTTGATCAAAAAATTCTATTTTTTTCCAAAATATTGTATGGAATATCTGCTTTCTTTTGATATTAATTTTAAATTAATCGGACAATTATCAATTTACGATTTTTTTTTAGGTGATGATGTCAGGAATAAACTCAGTCCAATATGTCACCCATTCGAGCTTATGCATATTTCGGTTTGTTATAGTACACAGGACTATTGTTTTTCGTTCTTATTTCTCTTTGTATTTATACTACACATATGGATGAGCTTAAACCTATTTTTAAAGACTTGACTAACCCAGAACTTTTAAAAATTGTCTTCATGGTAAAAATCAAAACCCCAATGAGTCGGTAAACAGCATAATTTGGTCGCGCATTCCTAAAACTGTTTTTGTTTCCCTACAAACATTGAATTTTGGGGTTTATGATACAGTTTCATGCTTTATTAGAGGTTATTTAACCAGGTGCTTAGTGTTGAAACAACTAGGCATGTCATTAGGAAAAACCTGTGCTGACATTTTGTTGGGTATTGATATGAAAAGAGTGCGGAGATCTGAACAAGCAACTGCAGAACTACTGAAAGAAACCAAAAAATAAGAGAGAAATTGGAAAAAGAAAGCTGGAAGAATAATTTCAAGCTGCAGAAGACCCAGATAAACCTTCATATGCATCAGGACTTTATTAGGCAACGCACACAAATTCATGATATTGATGTTTAATCTTCAGTTGCTGTTTTCCGAAAATTTTTATTTTTCACACAAAAGACCCATTATCTCTAGAACTAACAGTGTTATAGAGCTCACATTTTCTGAACATGTGTAGGGAAGAATGGTACAACTTTTAACACAGGGATGTTTTGATACAATGTGCCTGTCCACGATAAAAAATTATAATATGCAATTTTTTGAAGTATTAAAGATTACATTAAATTTAAATTTCTAAAATGGCTCAAAATAAGCATATCATAAAACCTCTGTGTTAAAATTTATATTGAGGGCCAATCATCAATGGTATAAGTTTCAAACAGCTCAGTTAATTAGTGTTTGAGAAAACGGGTCATGAAATCTAGTAAATTAACATGAGCGAAATAGGGCTTATAAACGCCCTTTAAAATGAAACTGTAATAAGGTGACATTTATTGTTGTGTGTTGGACAAATGTAACTTGAATTATTATAAAAAGTGCCTTTGTTTGATTTATAACTCTTGTTTGTCTAATTAAAGTTGTAATTAGTGGCTTCATTTGGTGTCAGCTACTCTGTTTCGACTGTACAAGACGACGATATGTGTAACCGTCGTAAAAATATTCTGTATTCTTAAAATATTAGTAACAATCATACGAACATTGAACATTATACGATCATACGCGTACATCGCAGAGTGCATCGCAGACTCACTTCGTACTTCACTTCACTTCATGCAATTACTTTACTTTGCTTTGAAATTTTCATGTACCAATCAATTACATCAATTTTTATGTTTTACCTTTACGTTTCCTTTCTGGCAGTACAACATACCAGACACATTAGCAGACTATCTGGAAGGACCGTATCAATGTAGCTGCGGGTCCATCTTGTTCAGTGACACTGTCGGTCGAGTTGTGTGCTGCAATATTAAAACAGAAGCTCTAGCAACACAATATGATGTTTCTAGTTGTGACATTAATATCCGATGTTGTTCGTATAATTGTTACAAGATAATTGAAAATTATGTTTTTTACCCTTATTGCATTAATCAAATCAATGCATGAAGCGTTCATAGTTTCTGTACACGTAACAAACAACCTGTTCGGTTTTCTTCTCAGTATTGTTCACATATTCAAGGACAATCCATACTTGTCTTATTCTGTTAATATTTTCTAACATCTAATATTTAAAGCTAATATTAAATCAATTTTAATGTTATAGAGACCTCAGCTAAAATAATTTTACGGACATTGAATATTCACTTCGGTAATTGTATTAAGCATTGTGTTTGTCATTTCCTTAATTATTCTTAGAACTATATTTTTTACACGCTTCTGAGACTCACCTCAATGATCACCCTCACATGCTGACTAAATTTTTATTAAACAAGACTATTTTACCTGCAGATTTCAGATATTAGTGAATTGTTCTGCGAATTTTAAGTTCTCCGTTCTTCCTCATTGCTCGCTTACATCCACTATCCAACAGCAATGAAGATACTTTGGTGACAGGTTACCTACACTACCTGACGTACGTTAATTATAAAACGCCGAGTTTTATTTAACCTCATGACAGACTACACAGAACTTGTCTTCTGAAGCTTGTATACACACACACACACACACACACACACACACACACACACCTAAAAGGATTTATATATTACTTTGGTGTGATTTCTGTTAAATGTTTTAAATGAAAACTGCAACTGTTGGTTTCTCTGTTATTTAATCAATTCAATCGTACCAACGAGCACTATCCACGTAACAAAATTAAATATTTGTTTGGGTCTGGAGTTGATTCAGTATGGTTAGTGTAATTGTTATTGTAAACCATAAACCTTTTCTGAACAGAGGACACAAATCTACAGATCGATCTTGGAAATGCGTATTGATAAACTGATGGTGTGTGTGTGTGTGTGTGTGTGTGTGTGTGTGTGTGTGTGTGTGTGTGTGTGTGTGTGTGTGTGTGTGTGTGTGTGTGTGTGTGTGTGTGTGTGTGTGTGTGTGTGTGTGTGTGTGTGTGTGTGTGTGTGTGTGTGTGTGTGTGTGTGTGTGTGTGTGTGTGTGTGTGTGTGTGTGTGTGTGTGTGTGTGTGTGTGTGTGTGTGTGTGTGTGTGTGTGTGTGTGTGTGTGTGTGTGTGCAATTCAAGTCAGCAGGGTCATAATTGTACCATTTCTTTTATTGTCTTCTATTAAAATATAGTCTTTTCTGAACAATCTGATATGGTTTTTGTCTGTATAAATATTTAAAATTTAATTTATAAAATTGTACTGTGTGCAGTTTTTCATCGTATTTTCAGATTTGGTGTAATCTTATACACATTATTATCGGCTGTAACTAATTTTACACTTAATATTGTTACGTGTATTATAGTATTCTTATTACAGGAACACTCGTTAACATATTTTGGTTTATGTAGTCAAAGACTGGTCACACTGATGCCACTGAGCTGGCAATGTTTTGTAATTGTGTTTTTGTGAGTGTCAAGAAAGCTAGCGTTTTAAGGTAGAGTGAAATATTTGTGAGAGTATTTATTGGTCATGTTTATTGTATCACAAACAACTAAACAAAATTCCCAGACGGAAAAAGTAGAATAGTAAACGTAGTTTTACAGAAAATAAACGTATAAAATATAGAATAGCCTATCTTCTACAGTAACTAGTGAGGTTATGCCTACCCCGTCACCCAGAAATGCCTCAGGGAAAAACTTTCTGGAGGTTTAGGCAAATTGATCAATTCAGTGCTTCAACAAGTAACATTATTTTGTCATTGGAAACTTTATCACCCGTCATCAAAGGTTGTGCTACCTGTACGGATTGCGGATTGCAGTGCTCAAAAGAGCCGAAAGGGCCTAGGTTGTAAGTAATTCATAAAATGTTCACATAATTATTTTAAACTTAGTACAGAATTTTGGACATCAGATTATTTGTAAGAAAACAAATAGTTTAAAGTCAATGGCTGACTTTTTTGTAGGTAGCGTTGTATTGGTAAGGGCCTTGAAACAGGCAAGATGTGCGGAGTGATAAATTTACCCAAGCCCAGCACTTACGTTAGAAAATTCACAGACTCACGTAGAAATGCTGTAGCTATTGCAGCTGAAAAACCCATGTAAGTGACACATAAGAGGCAGTGAAGGAAAGTTCAGAAGACAGAAACCCCACTGATATGCTTTTGATGGTAAATGGCAAAATTGGCTCGTCTCGAAAAATGCTTATTGTATCGTTTCAAGTGTGATGCACGGCAAACAAAGTCTTGAATGTTTAGGTCCTCAGCAAGGACTGCAGAGAGCGTAAAAACAGAAAAGGTAACGTAGACAAAACAACTACTCATTAGTCACATTGTTAGAACAATTATGAGGCACAAGTGATGGTGGGATGGGGACAGTTGTCGCAGTTTCCATTCCAAATTTCTGCAGTCGATGATTCAAAGCCATATAATCCACAGAGAGGGGTCGTGACGCAGACTGCGTCATTGAAGTTCTGCGGCGTTGACAAAAACCTTGAGAAAGTATGAAAAATTATAACTATGTTGTAATTAAAAGTTAAATCTTTTTAAAAGTTCATGGTTTTGTAAAGGTCCCCCGTTACTTTAAATTTAAAACTAGAAGCTTGGCCTAGATGAAGAGAAAATGTGCTGGAGCCCAGTGACAGGACTTGCAATAAAACACTCTTTTAAACGTAACAATCTTTTTATTAGTGCTTCCTCATTTCATAATCATAACATGTTTTACTACAGTGCTCAAACGATTAAGTTCTTGTATTTTGATAGCAGTTCTTAATTTTCATTTTATCGACTATATATATATATATATATATATATAATATAACGATTCATATAGTCGACCTATCAGATCGTTATATGAAAGTGTCAAACTGTGCTAGTCTAGCGGCGTAAGCAAGAGAGAGAGAGGGAATAATCACAGCCATCTCCCTCTAACCTCGCCACTGCTACTACTGACGCGTGCACAGACATGAAATTTTATTCAATTAATTTTATTTATTAAAACTGCAATATCTTCAAAACTAATAAATATACGGCAATTCTGAAACCTGCATAGTGTTCAGCAATTAAAGTTCTATAAGTAGCCAAAATATTAACTAATATAATTAACATTTAAAGAAGTTATACAGAAGAAGAACGCCAAGAGATATAACTAGAGAATTAGGCTAGGTACGAATTAGGTGTTTTCACACACATACAGAGAAAGACCAAAGCAATAATATTCTGAGGTCAGATCTTTGAAAACACGTTTGCAAATACCTGTAATCAAACGATTTGCAAACAGAAGAAGTATGAAATTAACCAGAAATTCTCTACCATCTCAAACTTGTTAAGGAGAGTTTGACCGACCTGTTCGATATTGTTTCAAATTGAAAACACATGATTTATTTGGAACAACCAATCACAACCCTGTATTAAGAGTAGACGCTAACTCAGAATGAGGGAATAGGGACTCTTCGTTCGGGCATTAAATAAGCAAGACGTGTGTTAAATACGATCTCAATTGCACAAAAACGCAAGGTATTTATTTAAATAAACAGTTCGCGAAGTGGTCCGCAATAGTAGAGGAACTAGTGAAATTCAATAAATAATCTCGCTGCGTAATAACTAATTAATTAATTAAATAATTAATTAATTAATAATTAATTAACAGCGAAGTGACCTGTGCACCAGAATAGCTACAGCATCTGTAATTGTCCAGGCTCATCAGTCAACGTTATTGGTCAACATCATTTCTTCTGAGCCGAACCATCAAAAGGAGTATCTGTACTGATTACTATCTACGGTCGACGCATCAATCAGATAAGAAATATATTCATTGATCAATAACCATAAAATAACAAAATAAATAATTAAATCAATAAACATTTTAAAAGACACTATATAAATTCAAATTTTGTATTTAAGTATTAAGATTAGATATAAAGTAATATAGGCGTGTTGAATGGAGAGTGAGGTGTAGTATTGAACGTGCAAATTATTGCAGACCCGTTCTTTAGCACTGGTTTGGGTGATATATAATCCCTAAATCAACCAGATAAGAGCAATTGGTCGTTTGGACGCTTTAATCTTCACTTTTCAGGCACACTCATTAACCAATAAGATTTATGTTAGCAATAAGTCACTAGATTAACTTTTAAAGAAATTAATTGAATAACAAAGTCATTAATTAAATAAATTTCAACAATATTTAAGAGTTATTTGTAACGATTCCCCTTAAATATTCCACTCACTGAACGAATCCTGAGATAGTGTGTCTCTGTGCTCTGAGCTAAGCTGAATGCGTGTCATTTGTATCTGGGATTTGTTCTGGCGCCCAAGTAAAGTAAAAAAGTTACGGGTAAGTAAGATTTGTTCTATCATTATATACACACACAAAATAGATAGACAAAAGGTCTTTATATAACTTGGCGCCGCAACTAAAGGGCCCGATTAAACTCGATTAAACCGATATTAACCCAAGTGACTAGTTTGAATTGTAATAATACTTAATTTGAAACGAAGTGGAGAATTTAAGGTTACAAATAACTGTTGAAGGGTTAAATATTAAAATAAGCTTTGTTAAATAGTTATTGTAAAAAATAAAAAATAAAAAATGGCTAAATCACAAGCAGTAGATATGGCAGCAATTGAACAGATGTTCAAGCAGTTGACCACTAAAAAATATGAAAATAATAGTAAAATTGAAAGTAAAATTGAAAATACAAATAGTCGATTAAATAGTAAAATTGAAAATACAAATAGTCAATTAAATAGTAAAATTGAAGAAAATAATCAAAAATAGAAGAAAGTAATAAAAAATTTATAAATGATGTTAATAATAAAATAGAGCAAACTAGTAAATACTTATCTAGCGAAATGAAACAAATAAACGAAAATTTAACTAGCCAAATAGAACAAATTAGTAAAGAAGCTACATATAAAATAGATGAAGAAATAACTAATTTAGCTAGTAAAATAGATAGTACCAATAGCAAAATAGATGAGAGTAATCTTAAGTTTGATAAGCATACCGAAGAGGTTAAAGCTACAATAGAGGAATTTAAGAAACAAGTAAATACTAATTTTCGCCGCCAAGACGAAAAACTAAATAAATTTAGAATCGAATTTCATGAACGGTTAGAACAGAAAGTAACCCTTATTAACCAACAATTCAGCGAAGTAACTGCTGAGTTAAAAACCCAAACGCTTCTAAATAAAGAAGAAATCCAGAGTACTAGGGTAGAGTGCACCCAACTGGGTGAAAATATTAAGGAGGTTAAGAAACAAGTAGAGAGTAAGGCTGACCGAGACGAAGTACATCAAAAGGTAGAACAGCAATTAAAGGTAATGCGGGAAGATCTGACTAAGGCAATGAAGTCACAGCAAACCAAAGTCGTGAGGTGTGGCAGCTATAAGGAAGAACCGGAAAACCTTGTATTCTCAGGAAACCCACGTGAGAATCCTTTGGAGTTTCTACGGCTGTTTGAGTCTTATGTAACTCGCGTAAACCCACTGATGGACGACGAGGACAAGAAGGACATGTTAAGCCGATTCCTCAAGAATTGGGCAGGTACGTGGTGGAAAGTCATCTCGGACCGAGTCCAAAGCTACGCCGACTTCAGAGAGAAAGTCCTTGCTCAATACTGGAACGTACAGATTCAAAGAAGGGTGCGTGATCATCTGGAATTTGGTAATTATCACCCGTCCATGAATATGACAACCACCAACTATGTGCTAAACGTAATGGCACAAGTGAAGCATTTAACACCACCAATAGAGGAGAGAGACCTAGTGTACAAGCTAGCGCGTCATTTCTCGGAATGCACTAGAGTAGCAACCACTACTAGAGGAGTGGATACCCTAGAAAAGTTTATAATGGTCGTGGATGAATGTCAAGACCTAGAGAGGGACCTGAAGAGAGTAAATAATCAGCTGAGTAACCACCCTAGAGGCGATCATCAGGAACCAACTTTCTACCCAACGAGGAGAAGAGACAATGAGCGCCCAAAAGAAAAAAGGTTTACCCCGTATCCGGGTAACAAACCCCAATATCGGCAGGAATTGGAAGAGAAGGGTAGAAGTAGGAGCATTAAAACCCGACCAAGTAAAGGGTTTAAGGTATGTAAGACAGCCATATCATCAACCGAGCCACAATCGTCTACTAGTAAAACGGATACGGGAAACGGGAAGTCACTGCAGGTAGAAAAGAAACAAAACTAAATCCACCATTATATATATATATATATATATATATATATATATTCAGTCTGTATGCATCACAGTTACGAATATTATCAACAATAAAAATTAGTCAATCAGTACATAAATACATGCATTTTAACACAGTTAAGAATATACATCACAGATGTATATTGTAACGCGACGAAATGAAAGGCCTAATGTGCAATAAAAACTAAAATAAAAATACCCTTGATTAAACCATTCCCATAACCTAGGTAAAAGAAATAACAAAAAAGTACCTAAGTTACCACAAGAAGTACCACACAATAAATAAAAATGAGTGTAGGTAATTATGTAAGCAAAGAACTATGTAGATTAAGAATTAATAGTGAGCAGTTATCAGTGAACACCAGTGTAATAAACTAAGTAATAAATGGAGTTTAGGTAGTAATAGAATATACTACTTATCATATAGTAATTTGTGAGTTGTAATTATTATACTTGATCAATTAAAAGTATTATAAATATATTTAAGTGTAAAGAACTATCAGTGTGTTGATACACAAAATATGTTGGTAGTTTCACAGAGGTAAAACCTAATATGACTAATTCCAAATGAAATAAATGAACATTAATAATAATTTAATAGTTAAGAGGAGTTTAATATAATATCGTAAATTGTTGTTGTAATTATCATAAGACAAGACCAAAAATCAGAAGTAATGGTGATAAAATAGTTAGTGAGGAAAAATATAGTGATTGTTAACTGCAGAAAGGACTGCACTGAGTGATAGCAATTAACTAACTGATTAAGTGTAATGGCAAATAAATATTATAAAGTGTTACAAACTAAAGAGTAGAGTAAAATATGGACAGTAACAGGGGTTACTGTGGTGTTGCATTTTAATTTTTAAGGGTTTTATATCAAAGAATATGATGATGGTGTAATATTAGCATTCATATATTCAAGAAATGGACTTTTAATGCGCCTAAGCACAGAATATATGAGTTTTGGTAAACTGAACCAGAAGGGGAATGTTATTAAATCAAAATGGAATGTTAAGAATAATTCATACTAGACCAAATAGAAAAAATGTTAATGTTAATAGTAGATAGTAAACATTTGTTTAATGTTTTAGGTTTTGATTTAAGGTCAATTAATGTTAGTTAAGTAAGTATTACAATATTTAAATATGTTATTTCTTGTTCATGTTAACATTTTTATACCACTTAAACGTTAGAAGTTCTTAAAGTGTATTTAGACCAACAAACTAAATAATTTCTGTAAACTGGAAGAGTGTACTAAAGAAATGGCCAGAACAAAGGTCAAAACAGCACTTCCTTGTAAAGCAGCTATCAAAACATAATGTGATTATAAACTTATAAAAAATAGCAAAACCTATACTTTAGGCCTAATTCAGAAATCGAGAACAACATTGTAATAGCATAATGAAGTTGTAAAATAACGTTTAATGTCAAACTACTAGGGACCAGAAACAGCATTTTGTAAAATGTTTAAAATAATCATTAGGTCATACCCATACATCATATGGGATATCAAAATATTTGTAATATTATGAAGAAGATCATGATGTAAAGTAATTTTAGATTTATTTAGTAGTAATTAGGGAGTAATTGTGATTAGCAAAATGTAAAAACCAAAATATTTTAAATAATTAAGTCACATGACCGAGTGGCCCAGCGTTTTGACCAATGGGAATCCAGCTAATTTTGGTCAAATTAGTCGAGGGCAGAAGAAAAATGTTTATTCTATTGTTAGACTTGAAAGTGAATAGTTTGAAATCTGTGCCTCTATACAGAAAGAAGTGTACTATAGAATCATGTCTGAGGCAGACAAGAAAAATTAACAAATTTTAAACATAACTAATAATCCAGAAGATGATAAAGTAAAAATATAAAATAGAAGAAGGAAGAATAAAGCAAAAAATATCATAACGTTTTTAAATACTTAGTCTACAGATTGGTGAGAGATATTTAATCTAGTTATGAACCACTTTTAAAATTACACCACACTGAACAATATTCACTAACACATCAGCACCAGAACAATAGTGAAGAGACTAAATTGATAAACAGTGGAACATTTACATAATCAACTAAAACTTATTTTCAACATTTTTGGAAGCTTGTGATATATGGTGTAGTAGTGAGCTAGAGCCGCCATCTTAGACAAATTTGCACAGGAGTCTGGGAATATCGCCATCTTGGTTTCTTGTACTAAATCGAATTTTATAATTAATATTATTGTGTTCTGCCTAGTATTAAGCCTTATTATTTTTTCAAATAAGAATTATTAAATTTGTAATGTGTGATACTTCTTCATAAGCATTTTGATCTTTACTGTCAAAAGCACCCCGAACTGAGAAGTTATATTAAATTAAATCAGATCAATTGAAAGGTAAGAATCGATACCGGTGTTGAGTAAATTCGATATTTTACAAACCAGAATTGTAATTATTAAAAAATAAAGGAAAACAGTTTCTTTAATTACTAATAAACTGTCTTTGATTGAACGGAAGATAAACATAAAAAGAATTTTTAATACAGCAAGGAAGAGTCAAGTAATTACCACGATTTAAATAATACGTAACTACAAATAAAGGGAGGTAAGTTACATAACCACAAAGAAGAACTCGACAACATCGCAATGTGACGATTTAAATAAAAGAAATAATCAAGAAAATAAAATTTTTTAACAAATTAAGGTTGCGAGCTCTTAAGCCATTTAAATCTCACTGTATTAATATAAAATACCGGTATGTACTCAGTATGAGAGGAAGCACTAATTAATTAGTTATAAGATACTCTAATAAAAAGATAAATTGTAAAGAGTTATTAATATCGTATTTAACCCTTTGCTTGTGAGCAGGCGCTGTCCTGTTGATTCCAGACTCGACATGCTTTCAGAGTCTTGTGTGAGTTAGAATAAGATAAAAAGATTAATGTTAATAATAAAAAAATATGAAGACATAAATAGTCGCTAAAACAACTGATTTAAATTATGTATATTTGTTAAGGGATAGTTTGTATAAATAAAAATGTTAACTTAAATATAGTTAGGAACTATATTCTCGCGCGGAAATTGTCCCACTAACTTTTGCCCAGTACCAGGCGAAGGGAGCGGAATTTCTCTCTCTTGCAATGGTGACTTCGTACAGTATAGACGTAGGAGCTGTGCGCTTAAAATATGTTAACGATATTTTGCTTCACCTTAAGATGGTGTACCAGATGTAGTTGTTTAAAACATCTGGATGTGTTAATTAATATAGTCATGTAAATAGACAAGAAATTTTAAGTAAAAAAATCGAAACGTAAAAAGGAGTGTAACACAAGATGACTTCGTGCTTCAACTAATAACAACAATTCCAAAGTCATACCCGGAGATGTGAACTATCAGAAGCCACAAACTCTACTGCACGTGACAGAATATGCAGATCAGGACATCCGAGAATCTACAAGATCATCGTAGATATCTACACGACGTATTGTTCAACCTGCGAACTTTTGGAGCCCTTTACAGAGGAAGGCCAGACCGAGATGACGACGTAGCTGTTCCTGTTTCCCGAGACGGATACCCCAGGACGAGTCTTCTGCATACCAATTAAAAGGTGACTCGATAGCCTGTCTATCGAGGGTTACTAATATTTGTTACACAACACATCTTGAAAGAGACTTTTCAGAAACTATAACTTTGTAAAGACTTATAAATTAAATCTAAGAATTTCATGTAACTATTCTAACTTCATACGTTGTAACAGTTTATATGCTAATGTAGAGTAATATAATTCAAGCCATAATACCATTCTTCCAATGGTTGAATAAAAGAAAGTCTTGCAAGCTAATATCATGAAATGAGTATAATTAAAAGTTTTAATTGCAGAAATACAGTAAGTTGACCCGGATCCGAGGTGTAGCTATGTAAAATCAAGTTGATCTCAAAGTTAAAGAAACCTTTCAAATAACTTAATAATTGAATTAGTAAAGTCATGGGATCTGTCAGTATATATTTTCTTTTAAATGTTAAATAAAGAAAAGTCTTCGTGTTACACACATATGATGAGTGCTTAAATCAATTGTATACCTTCCCATTGTTTCCTTACACAGTTAGTAAGTAATTTGTTATATCAATTATTGGTGATCAATTCTGTTACAACGTAGGCAGCCCATCTAATTAACGGAGTTTAATTACGAGGTGTTCCCTGGATTTGTAACGCGGAAAAAAGACGTTACAGCAAGAGATAATTATTTAAGGAGGAACTTAATGCACTTTAACTAATTTAACAACACTAATAAAGTTTAATAGAACAACAGAAGAAATAGGCATTGTTTCGAAAAGGAGATGTCAAATAAATTATAAGATCCTACTGCCACTATTCGAATACAACGGTTAGGCCTAGTTCCACCTGGCAGTTACGAACAAATTAATTCTTCTGTTAATAAACCAATTACTTTTTATTTAACACTTTCTAAACCAACAACTAATAAATATTATTTAAAGGAAAAATAAAAGAATTCCAACTCAGCTTCATAAAAATAATTATTAACTAGAGATTAATAATATAAATTATTTACAATAATTACTTCACAGAGGAGATAAGATAATTGTAAGTAACAATATCCATAGGACTTGTTCTAACAAATTCTTAATCATCACAGATATGAAATATTGTTTATATGTGTATGCTCTCTTTTTATGCTTTGAAAACCGGTGGAGTGTTGTTGTATAATGGTCCCACCTGTGCCTTTGAAGAATGGTAATACCCGTTAGAGCCTGTGAGGAAGAGTGTGGTGATGCGCTGGCGAATTCCGAACTCCTGTTTGTCTCCTTCTAGGGAGGTGTCTTTTTGTGTGGTGGAGCATCTCTAGGTCTGACGGCGATGGGGGAGCGTTCTAGAGTACAGCTCTGCCGATGGTGACAGATGTTATTGTCATCATCTCTGCATTCCCTTTCTCTTGGCTGGTCGAGGACCCTGTAAGATTTTTTGGTGTACAGTGGGCCGTCAGGAAATATAACTACCACAATTCTCTCTCGCTTCGTAACACCGACACCACACACACACACACACACTGTCACAATATTATACACACTAATATTGTGTTACTAGCAATACTGCTCTGTGCAATAAGCGAGCTTGAAAATTTACATTTACATTCTCATTAACATGTACGGCATTCAAAACATTTACATCAAATTACCATTACAAGTGCTTTCACTTTTGCTTTTACTTTTATCTTTTATTTTTTTTACATTTAAATCTATACTTGAATATGTGTGTAGTAAGTTATCACCTTTACTTTTAAATCTCTCAAATGGTCAAGTGCAAAACTCGCCACGTGCTCGCATATGTACCGGAAGTAACATGTGAGACACACACATACACAATTAACAATTAACACACACAATTCTCATTATTAAATTAAACACATAACCCCTTATTAAATTAACAGTGAATAAAGTAATGATCCTCACCTGAGGCACTTTATGAAATTACGAACTCATAGTAGTTGAAGAAATTATCTGCCCCGCCGTCAGACCTCGAAACGTGCAGTCGAAAGGATGGAGATCAAATGAGAAAAAAGCAGGGGTTTTGCGAACCCAGATGGTGCAGAAAATACTTGTTACAAATTGTCGAAAAGCTGCGTCCAGCGATCAGCTGAGGTTAACTAGCTTCCTTTATCGCGTCGCCGTAGCGCAGCAACCTTGATTTAGTCGGCCCCGTCTCCCCACGGCCACAGTGGCGGCTTTTCATTTGAAACTTGCCGGGAAAATTCAAGTCCCGGCACACTCTCACCCCAAAAGGACAACATGGTTGCCCCAAAATCAAATCAAACCACAGCCTATTGGCTGCCCTATCGTTATAACCACAAACCACTTGACTGCCTTTGGAAAATCTCAGAAAAATACCGCACTTAGGAAGACAGAGGCTCCGAGGAAATCGAAACAAGAAGAAGGAAGAACTGGAACTGTGTGGGTGCATGTGTGCCTGAGTGTGTATGTGTGTAAGTGTGCGGTAACTGCATGCTGACTTGATCAGGGTCAGCATACAACGACAAGAGACAGAAGAAGAAAAGAAGAAAGACAAGAATCGGGTACAACTTCTCTAGAGCTCTGACCTCCTAAGGCCTCCCAAACTCACAAACTGAGAACCCGATAGCCAAATTAACACTTTAACCCCTTACGACTCACCTACCACCACTCACATACTTATACCACAAGGCAAAACTTGAACCTTGATATGTGGGTGGTTAACTTCTCTACATCACTGCCGGGGTCGCCCAACTTCACCGTGCCGGGAGACACTAACCTGAGAATGCGGTATGGCCCGGACCAAACGATAACTCAACTTGGAAATTATTGACAAAATTCTGGCGTAGCTACGACGATCGGGTAGAAACAAAACCTTCCGCCTTAATTTCCGCATTTTCAATATTTATATACAAGACAAACATGAAGGTTGTTTTCCTGAAGATAGATTAATAGTAATTAGTGACTAGCTATTAAAGATATCCACTATTCCACCGCCCCTTCCCAAAATCAACGAACTGAATATTTCAAAACTTAACTTTACACAGAAAAACACCAACTGAATTACTCACAAAGCTGTAACATGTCAATAAACCACACTTTCCAAATTTCCTACTCTAACTTTCTACCGACCGACACTCCATATTATACATTGATAACATATTGATGGATCCAGGATGCTCACTAATCATAGATTATGTCCTGAACCAACGGGACTCTTCCCAAAACAGGGGCGGATAATAAAGATCTCCGAATTATTACACCCAAAATTTAACTATTAAATCAGCCGTCAAAATTTACCTAATTTAAAAAAACACACAAACAACAATTTAACACAACACATGACAGAAGAAAGAAAAGGAAAAACTTGAATCCCTTCAAGTGGCCTCAGGGTCCCCTAACGAAGCAAGAGAAAGGGTGAAGACGAAAGCAGAGCAAGCTCCCATAATTCAGCGAACAAGAATACACACAACAACAATGATCCCAAAAAAAATTACCATAAATATAGACACACAACACAATATAACATTCGAATAAATATAATACACGACAGCCAATAAGCAAGTATAACTCAGTTAAAGAATTGGCAAAATTCAAACAATTTATAAGTCAAGGATCATATAACTCAAAGTCACTAACGAGGTGCCTGGTCCGACCATAACCGCATTCGAAAAAATTAAAATACTTATATAGTGCAGGTTAACTCTCATATTGCCTCAATAACTCAACCATCAAATTAAAACATGCGTGTAAGCACGTCAGGGCTGGAAGATCATTTGATGACAGGGTATGTTTCAACAATTTAGGTCTGTACCCAACAGGGTAGAACATGTTATAACCAGTGGCGAAGTTACATGGAGGCAATTGAGGCAATGCCTACCCAAAAAATTCTGTAGAATAAAAATTATAAATACGTATGAACTACATAACGTAAAGATTATACATTGTTACCGCGACTGTCAAATTTATTAAACCGAAACGTGCTTTACTGAGCGACCGCTAGATGGTGACAGGTGAGATTCGGCATAGCTCGTTTAAAGCGAATGAGGCAACCTGAACTTGCCTCAGCGTTTTTTGTATACATCGTATGTAAGCAATGTAGTGGTGAGATAGGGAAGTGAAGGGAGGGGGGATTGTCCCGCGCTGTATACATAGAGCGTTGAGGCATGCCTCACTTCTGTGATCCAAACAGTTAAGTTAAAGCGCCTGTGTTGTTTATAAGTGTGTTTATTTTATGCGGTTATTAAAAGTGTCCCTGTTATTCCGCTGAACTAACAGATGATCAAGATTGTTATTTGAATTATTTGTAACATTAAACATATATATAGAAACTAATCAAGTTTAAAATTTTGAAGTTCAGTCAGTTGTATTATTGTGTATGACTAATACAAGGATTGTTCAATAGAAACACGTATAGAGCTGTAAAGCATTTTTTATTCAACGATTTTAAAAGAAGTCTCCATTAACATTAAGACATGAGTTCCACTGTTGCGCTAACCTGTAGATTCCCTGCTAGTAAAATTCTTACGACTGTTTGTGGAACCATTCGGTTACAGCAAACTCTACCTCAGCGTCCGATTTGAACCACCGTCCTTTTAGTGATTCCTTAAAAAAATTTTAAGATTAGATTTTTGCCTACCCATTCATTAACTACTAGCTTCGTCACTGGTTACAACCTACTTCCAACAAGTTCTGACAGAACCTGGATATGCCAACAAAATTTTTTAAGGTACACCCAACGTACGTAAAACTCCAAATATCCCACATAAGTAACCTTTGGATGAATATACATATCATATAACATACAAATGTGTGTGACTTCCCCACAGAATTGCATATGTTACTTCTGGTATACAATTTGATAGTACTCATGATTAAAAAAATAAGAAGCGATTATAACATTAAAGACATGTCTTGCCCTAATTATAACAATAGTAACCACATTTTTCCACACAATATTAACATTCTAATACAAATATACAAAACAATATACACAGGATCCCCGACAGATACAAAACTTCTTACATACTGTCATGCCACTTTACGAAACATCATGTAAAAAAGGTACGTGTGGAATCATTTAGAATGAGACCGGAGTTATGTACGTGCTCTCCCTTCTGTGAAGCAGTTCTTGCGTTGTTGCTGCTGACATTAAATTATATTATCGCGTTCTGTGCACGCCAAGGAACATGTACATGTTTCTCCGAAGTTAAAAATACCAAGTCAACGGAGTCAAAGAATTTGAATCGTAAGCAAACAACAGGAGACCTAGGAGTTATAAACGTAGAACATCCTTCCATCTTCAACAAACGGTACGCTATGATTCGTAGGATGACTGACTAAAACTTTACAAAAACATAATGGTTGTTCAACTAAGCATACAGGGAGGCCTGCATGAGCCGAACAATTATTTAAGGCACTTCTAAAGAACGAAAACAAATTGGTCGGCGCAGATCAAAGTAATGTCGAAGATAATGGCAAGAGAGCTCGTGATCATTAACGTGCTGTGCAGTGAATTAATTAATACTATTTAAATAAGAATGTAGTTTTTTAGTTCTGATAAATACTAGAAATATTAATTTCGAACATACAAATTACCATATTACAAAGTTTTGCTACATAAAAAACCTACCGCTTCTCACATATTACGCGGTCATAAAATATTGCTGGTTTATGTTACTTCATTGTGTAACTCAGTTTCCGTGTAGGCCTACTGCTGCTGAATGTAGACTATTTCAAATTCTCTGTTTACCCTAATAAGATAAAGACCACAACAAGGACTTGCCTATAGCAAGGGCAAAATTATACATGGATGTAAGGTTGCTCGTCTCGCTTACCCCACCAGTTTGGCATGACCCCCAACGTTTAACTTAATACACAACTGTACACCGCTATCAACACTGTCAATGTACAGCGCGTAAGGGGAGTACATCAAAGGATGCGGAAGGAATACGCGTTCAAGAACTCGTCCCGCCTATGGATTTCATCCACACTATAAAATTGCTTCATTTCGTGTTGCAGATGTTGCATCGCTTGGGACTGAGATTGTAGCGTCACTAAACACATATAGGTCTATATACTACTTTTTAAATAAATAGGCCTAATTACGTTTGTGTTTAGTAAAAGCATGTTCTTGATACACATTTTTTTCACATACTTTCACCTTAAAAGTATACTAAATATGCGCGGTTAAGAGTAGGGGTATATTATTATTATGATCTAGGAGCGACTACTTGATATTATGATCAGTGTATTATTATTTCTTACTTCTTATTTCTTTCTTATGTTTTTTCTTTTGCATTTCTATGAAACAAAATAGTGTCTCTCAATTAGCCTTCTGTAAATGTTTTAATTTCCCACATATACAGCCCGCTTCAGTCAAAAATGATAATTAACGATAGGGCACAAAAGCAAGTAGGTTACTCGGTCATTCTATTAAATGTCAAAAGATTTCTTTGTATCCACGTGTATAGATTGTACCTTCATGTAGTGTGTAGGTACATGTATTTGTCTGTTTGTGTTTTCTGGTTTGTGTATGTTTGTTGTACATTTTAAGTGTAAACAGCAAGTGCGTGGATGTAATGCTGTAATCAATATACTTATAATTTTAAAAAATGTCACTTTCATTTCACTTTTTCCTACTCTTTATATTTTGTCGAAAATGTATTCACTAAATTGACTTAATTCCCATCGAATTTCAGTATTAATCTTTAATTCCCTGCTCGATAACAAAACCGGATTTTTTTCTACACTTCCAAAATAATAATCCTATCATGTTTAAAATCCTTCTAAAATGAATAAAAAAACTGTAAGCCTTTTATTTCAAACTGATATGTAGATGAGAGCTTTACGTGTGTACACGGAATTATAAACAGTCAGATACGAGGCGAAACAATTTTGTGTAAAACAAAAAGTATAAACAAATGATAAAGCTATTATTATTAATGAATTTTGGAATACTTTCAGATGACTTTTTTGGCTTTTTCAATTTCTTCTCCGCTGTTGACATTATTCACCACCACTTTCCTTACAGTCCATATTCTCTCCAGATAGTTACTATTTTTTGTAATATGCTACTTTCAAAGAATGAAAACGTCGTTTCTGTGTGTATAGTTTCTGTGTGTTTTATATGTGGTCGTTTATAACGTTTAAATAATTTATTTGATTTTGACATACTTTTCTTCAAGTTGTTTCTCTTGGAAAGAAGTACTGATTACCTGTTTACCATCATCTTCTCTTATCCTGTACTGTGTAGTTGAAGATAAATCCGGAAGGCGATCTCTAATCCGCCGTCAGCGGTAACTGACACAATCATAACCGATCTCACCGTCTCTTTTTTTTATCGTGCAGTTCTCGTTGTAGGTATAACAACTAATAGTTTTTTATCCAAGTTTAGGCATGGCCAATGCATTCGCTAGACTAGTGTAAATGATGCTGGTAGTGGTGATAACAACAATTCAGATAAGAGGACAGTGTAAGAACGCAATAAGATATCAAAGCAATGAACACTGACAACTCCTTAATCTCCTAATTCCTTAACATCTTAATACTACTATTGACTAAAAGCTTCATGTTCTTTCTAGTGTTTCAGAAAATGTAATTAGTCGTATTTTTTTATAAATGGAAACCCCCTTCAAAATGTACCAGGCAAGTGCCCAGGCTGCCTGGTGCTATCATATTTTTACCCACTAAAAACCAGTGTTTGTCTACAATCCCCCAAGCTGGAACCGCTTTCCCATTACTTCGGTCTGGGGTGTGCACGCTTAACTCAACAAGCTACCATCTATGACTGGCTCGCTTCGTCTTTACTATCACGGGTCGTACGAATACTCTACGTCTTTATTAGACACAGGATGCACTCTATGTACACTGCGATTGCTTCTCGGTTCACTCTGAAGCATCAGTCCAACAATGCTATCAAAACTTAAAATTCCGATCCGTTATCAGACGGTCATCCTCGAAATGTACTCACTGGAGAAAAAGTGTGAGAAACACTGTCTCTCTGCCAGATTCGCAAGAAAATATCCGTGGCTTGTCAGGAACTGCATGAGGAAAACGTTTACCTCCCCATGCGCCCCATCCACGGTTGCTGAGGAATTCTGCCGTCCAGTGACCTCTGGTGCCGTCTTTATCCCGTATTGTGGAGTTGAACATAAATCCGGAAGGCGGTGTAGGTTGTAAAGGAGAGAGGTGTCAGGAAAAAAAGAACTAGTGAAGAGTTATTTAATCTACTACACGGATATGACCATAATCAAAACGATAAAGATAGGACGGCTTACATGGCCAGGGCACATTGTCAGGTTGGACCCGCAGGACCCTGTAAGGCGCCTCTTCTTAAAAGGAAAGTGATGGTAATGAAAGTATGAGATGGTAAAAGGAAAGTGGGAAGACCAAAGCTGAGATGGATAGATGGAGTGCAACAGGATGCAGAAAGGACAGTTATCATATCCGCAATTGGAGGACGGTTGCATCGGGCAGCGACCACTGGCGTGGTCTCTTTCAGAAGGCCAGTACCCTCCTAGGGTTGTAGAGCCGTGATGATGATGATAAGATGTTGGTTGTGGATAGAACTACTATGCCTCACTGCCCCACTTTTACGCCCCATTAGAATATCCCGTCGTTTCATGAGGTCATATGACTCAAGGTTGAAAACCATAGGACTTGAACACAACCTGGTCTTTTCATAGCCATCAGTTCAAAACTGTATTTCTTTATTAAGTTAACTGATTTACGTCTCAAAACCTTTTTCAATCAGCACGATATCTCATACTACCTACAATAAAAGGTCTTACTATTATTTTACGTACGTCACGCAAGTGTAGTTATCCCTTGTATTGAAGTTAAAACAAAAATTACATTTTACCTTCTTACATGTAGAAGTCGTTCTTAATTAATTGTAAAACATATAGTATAAAGGTTTTCCTTTATGTCTCAATAAATGTGTATAATAAATTTTGTTTATTTTTTTATTATCTAGGTCCCGTGTGTTGGAACGCCAAATTTAACAATAAAGGTGTTTATTGCTCTTTTAATTTAATTAATTTATTAATTAATGACTCTCTTTAATTAATTTCCACCTTGTTGTGGTGCCAAATTGAACAATTATAGTGTGTGCGCCAAATGTGTGGGCGACAAATATAACTAATGAAGTTTTTGATGTTAATTAATTGGTTTGTTAACTACTACACAATTTATTGAGTATGTAGCTGTAAGTTAAAATCTTCTTAAGCTTCCTAGGTGAAGCGTCAAATAGAATAATAATTTGTTGTGATTGTTATTGATTACGTACACCTATGTAATATTTTATTATTGTTTTAGAAGTCGTTGTTTAATTTCTTTGATTCATATACTAATTTTTAAGGGTAGAGACCACAGTCGTCGCCACCTCTGTAGTTATCGCCACCTGTGGGCATTTCGTTAATTAAAAAAATATCGAATAGTGTTAGAAACTCGAAAGTTTCATAAATTTGTTCGGTGGCGGTAACTGTGTCATCGAATAGACTGATTAATTAGTTAATACGTAAATACGTAAAAATTGGTGGCCATAACTGTGTTATCGAATAGACCAATTATTCAGTTCTGGCCATATGTACGACAATAGCAAAAACTTAAAATGTAAATACGTTACTTAATTATAGTATTTATGTACAGTAAAATGTTAAATATATATGCTAAATAAAATTTATTTTCTACAAGAAATATATTTTTTCCTTTATTAGGTATGTATTTCTTAACACCTAAAAACATATGGCGATAACTGCCATCACACCTAAATTGTTCCTGTCCAGGAACTAAAATGCGGCGTTCACGCATTTTAGTACCTCTTACGTCTTTCAGTAGAATATGCACTGTTCATCAACCGTTGCGCGTGTGGCAGCACTGATAAAATTTGTGCGCCTGGCAGCACAAGTGAAAACTTCAACATAACCTAGTTAGTGTGAAATATTGAGCGAGTGCATTGTGTAGTAATTGAATTGTTTTATAAATTTTGATTGTTTAATCTACCTAAAACCATAATAATGAAACGGAATTATTGCTCAGGAAGTGAGAAGAGGAAAAGACAGAAAATAAAACACGAATTAGAAATTAAGCAAAAAGACAGTTTGTTTGTGTTTTTAAAACCTAGAAATGACGAGGCATCTGACGAAGCAACTGGCAATAATGACAAGGCACCTTCTTCGTCTTTACATCTAGAAACCACCGTAGAGCAAATTACGGTTAGTGAAGAGTGTGAAGATATTTCAGGTAGGCCTAAGCAAGGTTCAGAAAATAACGAAAGTAAAAGTAATGAACATGAACTAATTTACAACATCGACAAAAATCAATTGATTGATAATTTACCTTGTGTAAAGCCAGTTAGCTTAAATCAAACTAGGCCTACAGAACACAATGCCGCTGATGCGACTGATGGTAATGATTTTCTTGTTGCATGCCCTACCTCAGTAGAACATGTGCCAATCCCATACCCGTACCCGCAAGATATAGCATTGTGGCTACGACATCTAACTCAAGATATGGTTGAATATTACCTTATAAACAAACCGAAAAGTGTTGGGAATTTAAAAAATGTAAAAAAACAATACATGGATACAGGAAAACAATATTATAGAAATTTAAATGTGAGCCATTTTTATCGGGTGAAAAAAAATGGAGCCAAAGAACGAAGAGAATTGTTAATATTCTCTGAAACCTCAAAATGTGCGTCTTGTTATGTGTGCAAGTTATTTCCAGACCCAAAAATATATAAAAATTCCTTTGTTGACGGTTTTTCAAACTGGGCATGTGCTAGCAGACTACTGGAAGAACATGAATGTTCCAAAATGCATGCTACGGCAATGTTTACTTTTATTAAGAGAAGTAATTCAAAGAACAGAATTGATACTAACCTGGCGACACAAATTGATAAAGAGTGCATGTATTGGAGACAAATATTGCACAGAGTAGTAGCAACTGTTAAGCTATTAGCAAAGTTAGGCCTTCCGTTTAGAGGGCATAAAGAATCTGAGTTATCAAAAAGACAGGGTAATTTTTTTACGTGCTTAGAATACTTAGCAGAATTTTATGAATTTCTTAAAAATCACTTAGATAAGTATCAGCACTGTGGTTCAGGCAGAACTAATTACTTATCCCACCAAACTTATGACGAATTTTTAGTTCTTGTGGCAAACCAAGTTCAGAACAGCTTTGTTAAAGAAATAAAATACAGTATTTATTTCTCTATTGTAGTAGATTCGACACCAGACGTAAGTCACACAGATCAACTTACAGTAATTTTAAGATATGTAAACAATAAAGGCGAGATAGTTGAGCGTTTTATATGCTTCACACCAATAAAATGTCACAAATCTGAGCATCTAGAATGAACCGTTTTACAGAAAATTGAAGATTTGGGATTAGAAATAAAAAATTGCCGTGGGCAGAGCTTTGATACAACAGCTAACATGGCTGGCCAATACACTGGCTTGCAAGCGAGGATAAAGGAACATAGCCCTAGAGCTCTTTATGTTCCGTGCTCCAGCCATTGGCTAAATTTAGTCGGGAACAGTGCTGCAGAATGTTGTCAAGGTGCAATACAGTATTTTGATTTTGTTCAGAAGATCTACACATTTTTTTCAGAATCAACACACAGATGGCAAGTCCTTACGCAGCTTCTAGAAAGTAAAAGTGAGGGTATTAAGAAACGAAAAACAGTTAAAAAAATCTGTGATACTCGATGGTCCGCTCGAGCGGACGCAGTTGTTGCTTTAAAAGAGAGTTACAATGACATAAAGAATGCTCTTCTTAAAATTTCTGAAGATTCGGGTAAAAAAAACAGCTACGAGACATGAAGCAAAATCACTAGCTAATCACTTTGAAAAATACGATAATGCAGTTTTAACCATTTTTTGGAATCGCTTGCTGCAACGAATTAATAGAGTAAGCAAATCTCTGCAAGCCGAACATGGAACTGTAGTGTCAGCTATAAACAAATTAAGTGCTCTCACACCATTTATTGTTAAGGTCAGAAACGGCTTTAAAAATGTAGAAAAACAGGCTTTACTTTTAACTGACGGAGAAGTCAATGAAGATGAACAGATCAACAAAAAACGAGTGTTAAAAAGAAAATCATTTTTTGATGAAGACACCAGCAATGACACAGTGTTGGAAGGCTCTCAGAAGTTTATTGTTGAAACTTATAACAGTATATGCGACCAGCTTGTTGTCCAACTTCAGAGGAGATCAGAAGCCTTAAAAAACATATTTGATTTATTTAAATGTATCTTACCTGACTCTGATGAATACAGTGATACTGACCCAGCATCTACCGATATTGAGAAACTAATTGAAATGTACTCTGATGATATACACGCAAACTATTTTGAAGACGAACTTCGTCACTTTTTGTATTTAGTGAAAGAAGATGATAAGTCAAACTCAAAGTGTGATATGAAGGAAAAGAAACAACAGGAAGAAAAAAACGAAACAAACACTAAGAAAAAGTCCTTATCAAGTGATAGTAAGGAAGAAGAAGTGACTGAAATTAAACCAAAATGGTTTAAATCACTTGTAGACTTATACAGAATTATAAATAATGGTTTAGGTGCAACGTTTCCTAATGTCAAAACTATTCTACAGATCTTCATGACACTTCCGAATTTAAATGCGTGGAGAACGTTCCTTCAGTGCTTTGAAAAGAGTAAAAACATTTTTTAGATAATCTTTAAGCCAAGAACACTTAAGTAGCTTAGCAATTTAAAATTAGACTGTTAATAAAACTGAACAATTGTACTGTAAATTTGTTGTGACATATTTAGTTTTTCGTTTTTGACTAGGGGACCCCCTAATTTCTCAGCGCACAGGGCCCCTCACAATGTAAATCCGCCTCTGACTCTCCGGTATAAAAATAAAACTTAAGACCCCCGCTCGCGGTCAACACTCTAGTTTATACCCCAAAAATTCCCAATATTTTCTCTAATTCCCACTTAACTTCTCAACCTCTGCGCTTCTATTGGTTTTCGTTTGTTTTCTGGTGGAAACTCCGCCTTAACACTCTAGATTTTCTTCTCCCTTCCTTTCTTGTTCGTTCCTCCAGTTCGTTTCCTTGGTAACCACTTCTTGTAGGGACGTTCTCCTCAATTCTCGACTCTGATAGGCTTCCTTATTCCCTACCCTTACAAGTTCCTGGTTGGCTCCACCCATCGTTTGAGTCGGATGACCAATTTCACGGCTGTCTATCACCCTTGTATCTTGGCGTCTTGCCCTTTTTAGACAAAGTGCTTTTAATTGTGGTGTGGCCCTCTCATGTGCCCTTTTGTTCAACACGTGTACTGCTTCTTACCCGTGACCAATGCTCGTATTGTCTACTAGTTTCTCATAGCCGCTCCCACGACGAGTGTGGTCAATTCCGAGTATTCCAGATAGCTGCTACAGATGCTCTTTAAGCCTTCCTTCGCCGCGTACCCTTCTGGTAAAGCTGGACGTCCCGCCGTTCGTTCATTGTGCAAACGTATTGTCTACTCAAGCCGGGCTTTTCCTGTCTATTGTAGCAGTGTAACACTGCGTTTGGTGTGCAGCTCAACGCATGTGGCTAATTGTCTTTTGGATAGCGTCACTATGTCGCCTTGTCAGCGATCTTTTGTCTCTTCTTAGCGATACATTTCGCCTTTGCCTCTCTTGGGTCATTGCGCGCCACCCGCAATTCGCTTAACCGTACAGCTGCTGCGACAGAGGCATTGTTCTCCTACACCCTGTCTTCCTTTGTCTTGGACAACACATGTTACTGAGCCATCGTATATCTTTGTACAGCTGTCAGCAACCCTAATTACAACGTTCGCTTACAACAAAAAATTTTAATTAGAAAAATTATCGTTATAATAGGTATGTCAATTATATACCTAACCGCAATAGTAAGTTCATACCTAAACCCAATAATAAATATTTATTTGAAATTTTACGTTTAGTGATTTATTATTAGAACGGTGGGCCCTAGAAATTTAATACAATTGCTCTATATAATCTTACTCCACCTACTGTATTCTCTGAATGATTGTTTTGTCTAGACATAAATCTAAATGTCTGGATTTCTGTAATTTTTATACTCACACACACAAGCACGCACGCAGAGAGAGAGAGAGGGGGGAGAGAGAATATGTAGATGTGTCTTAAAAATAGATATGATCACAAAATCTTTTCTAGCAAAATACTCAAACGTCAAAAATCGTAAACAAAATTGTACGTCATGATAAACTCATAATACAGAATTACAATTGGTATTAAAATTGTTGTCTCTAGATAGTGAAATTTAAAAGGACTTCTGTATTTTAATTTATATCGAAGTTGTGTTCAGACATGTCCTTCCGTATAAATTCTTGACAAGGCGTTTGTCTTTTATGAATTACTTGAGGAACCTAGAATTTTTAATATAATGTTTGACACGGGCAAACTCACACCCGCACATGCGTATACATATCCTTACTGACCGCACATACAGCGAGGTTGAGTGGACACATTGCTAGTCCACAACGTTTGCGTGTCGAGGGTACCACGCGCTGCGTTGTCTGCGGCTCAGCACTCTTGCACGCTCAGGCATGTAAAGCTCTCTCCTCTCTCTCTCTCACACACACACACGCGCGCGCGCGTTTTATTTTTTAAATTGTGACAAACATTATAGTGAAATTTTCCTCTCGAGTGTTTTACAATGAGCAAATGCGGCCACGAAGAGAATTATTCCATCTATAGGTATATTCCATCTATATTATAAAACTCTAAGTCTGGAGATTTGTTTCTTTGTATTGAATACAAATCTACACCGTTACACCTATTGCCACCAAATTTTACACAGGTAACCTTTGACACAAGGTGAAAACCTTGTCTAACTTGGAATTTGTTATTCTCCCCCGTTCGCACAATTTAGGCCCTTTTAATTGTGCCCTTTTGTTGACCGTATAAAGATGTCAAGAACACCATCGAGCCCAGAATTAATTACCATGGTAACAAGTAAATGAACAAATGCTATTTAGCAGCATCGGAACTGTACCTTTATCGGTTCCTGCAGTACATTCTCGATGTTTTAAATATGCGATTGTATGGATTTATTACGACGTGGAAGAAGTGTACTTATTGTAAATTGTACTATTTCTTAATCCAAAGCGAAAATACATGTTGTTTTCATTTATGAGGTTAGGTGACAAAGGTTTTGGTTTATAGTTTACTGCGAAATAAATAAAAGCCATGGTTGAGGAAAACACAACGTTTAATGTGTATATATAATGCTTATAACACAGTAACACTTAAAATAAAGAACCTAACGTTTTTACTTCCATGTTCCATAAGGAAATGGAAGTATGGTCATGTCGAAAAAATCGTGTTCGAGATAACGGCTGATTCTGATTGTACTACCCTTGTAACCCCTCTTCAACTTTTAGACTTTATTTTTAAAAAAAACTTTTTATTTTATTTTATTTTATTTTTATTTTTATTTTATTTTATTTATTTTTTTTTTTTTTGAAAGAGGGGCCACTAGTTATTTAAAACTAGGCCAGAGCCTAGGGAAGCCAAAACTGCGCTGGGTCCAGTATGACGGGACTTGCAATTAAACTCGTTGTTAAGCAACAATAACAATTTTATTCACTATTTCAAATAACATGCAAGTATCACTCCCTGTCATTACACTCCTCTGAAAATATGCACGTATCATCTCATCAAATTATAATGCATGTAAACATCAGCATAATAGTATCTCCCAAATATAAATAAATATAACATCAATCAATATAAATACATAAATACACATAAATAAATAGTCACATAAATACACATAGCGCACACATATCGATATACACACATATATATACTACACACATGTTCACCTGGCAGGCAGCTCATAGACATTTAACCATGCCGCCGAAGAATACCATCTTCGGTATCAGTGACCTAGATCCCCATCCCAAACTACTGTAAAAGGGTAAAGTGCGCAGCCTCCATAAAAAAAACTTTCATAAACCAATCCATTAACCCGTCCGGTTATGACTGCTTGCAACCAATGAAATTATCACAAGAATTCAAAATTTTAGAAAGGTCCCCCCCCCTCCAGATAGGACTGTGCCATAGCCAGGTCAACATGGCTGCACGGCCGTACGAATGTATAACAGAATTTATGATTGGAAGTAAGAATCAATAGTGTACTCATATTAACAACTGAACTAGTAGTACACTGGCTATGGCAGTAAAAGAAAATGAATGAAATTTCACTTATACTGAATTATTACTGAGTTAAGATAATTTTTATAAAATATATATAATACGGTTTATGATTGAACCAATAGTGTGCTCATATTAACAACTGAACTAGTAGTACACTGGCTATGGCAGTAAAAGAAACTGAATGAAATTTCACTTATACTGAACTATTACTGAGTTAAGATAATTTTTATAAAATATATATATATAATGACAATTTTAATTTTAAAAAAACTTTATAACATCAGCCCCTAACAAACACATTTGAGGTGTTCCTACAGAATTGGCTTGGCCACAGGCGAGGCCATGCGCACCACCAGATCCAGCAACCTAAAACATGCTATAGACCTGTTACTAACGGCACCTACGGGTGACGTCCACAGGTTACAGCACCTCCCCAAACCTTTAAATCAACAAAAAAATGAAACGCATATAGCTATGAATACCCTTAATCAATGCAAGCATAATTCACCCCCCTATAAATCAGTAATCTTAAGTCACACACACTTTTACCCTAAAAGAAAATTTCGCAGCAAAATTCGGTAACGCATGACCCCGTCCGGGCTCACACTTACTCAGGGGGGCTTAAGCCTTAGTAAAATACACTGACAAAATTTACAAGCACTAATTGTCTCGCTGGACTTGTGTCCCAACAACTTTAACTGGAGATGTTCCAGGAAGAGAATAAGATGTTCTACATTGTAGAGGCCAAAATATAGAAAAATGGGTTAAATGTCACCTGGTAAAATCCGGCACAAAACCTGATGTATTGTCTATTTCTTCCTCCCGACGGCACAGACGGAGAATCACTCGTGTAATACCATTGGTGGCAGATGTTCGGCCACCCGCTGAAGTGAATCGAGATTCGTCTTAGGTCGGGAACCCTGAACAATTATATATATTGACAATTACTCAAATGTTACCCAATTCACGATCCCCCTAATATTCATGACTCCAGCATAATTCACACACTACCACATGCTCAGATTAAAAGAAAATTTTGAATTTTTAAGAAAGCACAGAAATTACCTTCAGTAAAAAAATTTAGAATTAAATGACTAGTATTTATAGACAGTTCGTCAACTAAATAAACCCTTATTACAATTTCGAGATGAGTTGCAAACTTAAACAGGTTCATAATACATATACAGTTTCATATACCTCTACATTTAGTTAATAAAACATTCTCTTACGCCCCCCCTTTGATTATAATGACATTATTATGATACACTTAGGAAAAATACACAGCCATAATTACTTTATAAATGCTTTAGCTCAGCCAGTGTTAACTTTCAAGACATGCATACACAGAATTTAACCCGCGCTTGCCACGTGGTGACTTTCGTATATATATCGCATTGCATCGGCATCAATTCAAGCTAAATTACAATTCTTTTATTAAATAATAAGTAAGTTACCTTGAACAGACTTACCGAAGAGTCGCGTAGTCGATTATCTAGTCATGATAGATTTTAGCAGACCCAAAAAAAAAAATCAAACTGGTGGCCGCCGGAAGAGAGAATGGTTGCTGCGTTGCGTTCGGCTGCCTGGTGAGTACTGCTCAGAGCAGTGACAAGTAAAACGCTGCGTATCACTCCCCCTAGAGCGCGCACGGATCGGCAACAAAGCATGCAGATAACAGCGTATACTCCGCTCAAATAATTAATTCACAAACCCCCGCAATGACCGTCACATAATTAACTGGGACAAGGGCCGAGTATTCCAAAACTCGGCACACCCTCAAAACATGAAGAAAAGTCATTGTTCGAAAAGTGTGTGTGTGTGTGTGTGTGTGTGTGTGTGTGTGTGTGTGTGTGTGTGTGTGTGTGTGTGTGTGTGTGTGTGTGTGTGTGTGTGTGTGTGTGTGTGTGTGTGTGTGTGTGTGTGTGTGTGTGTGTGTGTGTGTGTGTGTGTGTGTGCGTGCGTGTGTGTGTGTGTGTGTGTGTGTGTGTGTGTGTGTGTGTGTGTGTGTCTTTCTGTCTATCTGTGTGTCTGTGTGTCTATGTGTAGAATTTTTTCTATGACGAACGATAACTGCCGCATATTAAAACAGAATCAAATAATTTTGCATACGTTCCTAAATTATAGAGAACGCAAGGTCTATTGATTTTGGTAAAGATCGGTTAAGGTAAAGGGGTAGTTTACCTGCAACGTTTTATGTTTTAACAAGGGTAATTTTTTCGATGACGAACGATAACTGCCGCACATTCAAACAGAATCTAATAATGTTTTGCATACGTTCCTGAATTATAAAGGACTCAAGGTCTGTTGATTTTGGTGAAGATCGGTTAAGAGAAAGGGGTAGTTTACCGGCAACATTTTATGTTTTAACAAGAGTAAAGTACTTAATTTTGATAAATAAAGTATCCTGATAAGAAGATCATTATAATCCACTATAAAAACGTAGATGAAATATCTATAAATGAAGAGGCTAGTTGAACGGGGTGGGGGTAATTTTCTATAAATAAAAATTATAGTTGAAGGGGAGGGGATAATTTTTTATGTGTACTACGTTATTGGCGACAAAGAAGTAGTTTGTTGTTAAAATTCCTTCCCGGGCTGTTTGGCCGTAGTCCAATATTTTCTGCAAAACCAGACGTTTCGGCAGTGCCATCGACTGCCATCATCAGTGAAAATCGAGTGCGATAACGTGAGGTGGTATACGTAAGTGACCACAGTACTGTGGTTAAGGCTAAAGCAATAAGTAGAAAGAAATAGTTTCTATTGAAATATTTCATTTCGAAAATGATTTTTAATATAAATCTTAGAACATGGAAGTCATGTATGGTTCTCCATACCGACATTTTAGTTAACGGTTACTTGTGTTGACATAATTTTAAAATGCAGATACGTCTATATATTTTGTAATTGTCTTAAATGATTATAAAATTTATGTATATACTTATTTCTGATGATGCAATAAATAAGTAATGAAATATATAAAATACTACTACTAATTGATCTATATGTATTAAACTCAAAGTCTGAGGATTTGTTTATTTGTATTGAATACAATTCCACACCGTTACACCGATTCCGACTAAATTTTGCGCAAGACATAAGGCAAAAAATACTGTCTAACTTGAAATTTGATATTCCGCCTCATTCGCACGATTTAGGCTCTTTTAATTATGCAGTTTATTCACAGTCGATGTGTGACACGTATAAAGATATCAACAACACTATGGAGACCAGAATTAATACCATAGTAACAAGTAAATAAACAAATGCTATTTAGTGGCATCTTTGAACAGTGCATGTGACCACCCTCGTGCATGTTAAAAACGTAACTAAAACGCAGCAGGTTGCGTTTCGATGCGGGAGACCTTGAAAACGCAGCAGAGTTGATGACCGTGCATTTTTTAAACGTCCGTGTGACCAATTTTATTGCTGCCTGTGTGTTAAATTCAATGCGTTTCCCAACCGTATACTAAAACACCTGAGGAACATGGGGAGCGCGTAGACCAACAACGTCTAAGCCAAGCTGACTTAAGAGCCGCGGAAACACTTGAGGAGCATGAGAAGAGCGGTGAGCGGAAATGCGTGAGGCAGGCTTAATTAAGGGATGTGGAGTTACCAGAACGACTTGAATATATCGGCTTGAAAATGCGATAATATTATTATTAACTTCTGTAATAATAATGACTTGTGCACCGTCGAATCCGTGTAGTTTTGGGGACAAAGACAAGGAAAGTCTCAACGAAGATCTTCTTAGGGAGCGACAAAGAGCTAACCCCAGTATTGATTTAAATTTTAATTCTGATGTATTTAATGACGTTCTCATTTTGCTCAAAAATAAATGTGTATCGATCAACGGCAAAACTCTTTGTCATTAGGTTTACCGGCCCCAGTCCGAACAGGTTTTCGTGTACTTGACAGGGATGTACTGCGAGAAAAAAGCTACGACACTGAACAATTAAAAAATTTCGTCGTTATCAATAAGCCTCTCCTACTTAATAACCAGAGGGAGGCATATAACGCAATAATGGACCTCATTTCGAGTGAAAATTGGGGCCTATTTCTTCTCAATGCTTCGGGTGGGACAGGGAAAACATTTTAAATTAATTTATTACTAGCAGAAATTCGGGCGCAGAATGAAATTTCTCTTGCCGTTGCATCGTCAGGCATAGCCTCTACACTTCTGGAAGGAGGGCAAACAGCTCATTCCGCTCTAGGTTTGCCCTTGAATTTTACACTGTCAGAAAGTCCTATTTTTAATATTAGCAAAGGCTCGGGAAAAGCTAAAGTCTTACAAATGAGCAAAGTTATTGTTTGGGACGAGTGTACTATGGCGCACAAGCGAGCTCGTGAAGCCCTTGATCGTACAATGAAGGATTTACAAGGGGGGACACTCGAATAATGGGAGGAGCTGTTGTGGTTTTGGCTGGAGATTTTCGCCATACATTACCAGCTGTACAACGAAGAACACCTGCCGATGAACTTAACCCTTGCCTCAAAGCATCATATCAGTGGAGACATATTCAAAAGCGAACACTGGCAACCAATACGCGAGTTCATTTACTGGGAGATATTACTGCCGAAAAGTTTGCAAAACAACTACTGTGCCTTGGAGATGGTAACTTTCTATTTGACCCAGTAACTGGCTTAATTTCTTTTCCGGAAGATTTTTGCAATATTGTGCCATCTGTTCAAGATATTGTTGATTTCCCGGACATTGCAACCTATTTCAAAAACCATCAATAGCTTTGTGAACGCGCCATTTAGGCCCCCAGAATGACAGCGTGAATAACATTAATAACCTAATACAGAACCGACTTCCCGGCACCGCTGCGACTTACAAGTCCAACGACACAGTCATAAACAATGAGCAAGCTGTGTTTTATCCCACAGAATTCCTCAATTCTTTGGAGCCCCACAGAATGCCTCCGCACATCTTGACTTTAAAAGTTAAAACGCCAATAATATTATTACGTAACATCGATCCACCAAAAATGTGCGAGGCTATGCGTTAAGACCCTCATGCCGAACGTAATAGAAGCTACCATCATAACAGGGTACGCCAAATGAGAAGATGTCTTTATTCCACGTATTCCATTAATACCAGCGATATACCTTCTTTCAATTTTAAGTGGCTGCAATTCCCCATTAGGCTTGCACTCGCGGTGACAATAAACAAAGCGCAAGGGGAGTCCCTTAGAGCAGCCTGAATCAATTTAGAAAATGCATGCTTCTCACATGGCCAATTGTATGTGGCCTGTTCAAGGGTAGGCACGCCTAAGCGTTTGTACATATATGCACTAGAGAGAAAAACTAAAAATATTGTATATCCTAAAGTGTTAGTAGTGACAGTAGTGTCATGCGCCTAATTGAGGACTTTTGTTAATAAATTACGCATCACATAACAGAAATTGTAAATAAAAAATTATAATTTCACACAATAATTTCAGTTTTTATAATTTTAGTAAAATGATTAATGTAGTTTTTTAATGAACTTGATTTTAGTCAAGAAATTTCATGAATCAATTTTAAACAACGTTTCTCAAAACTTTCGTTTCTCACAGATTTCAAGGCAAAATGTAATGAAACTAACCAAAGTATAAAAGTCCAATGCCTTAGAATTTTTCACACTTATTTCAAATATTTGACATATTAATTTCATATAACGTTTTACACATTTATCTGTCAAAATATGGTGTTTGCATAGGTGTCCATCCAAATAGGTAGGCTGTCAGTTTAATGAGGGTTAGGATGAACCTTACAAGACTCAACCGCTTTAAGCCTTCTGAACTTCGTACACATTCTGATTACTGTTCAGTGTTTGTCGGATTGGGTATATATATGATAATTTTCTTATTTTAAGACAGGAATTGGCTCACTGGAATCGGTTCTGCATGTCTGTTGCAATTAATTATTGTCTAATAACACGAGTATTCCCCATCAGGATAGATTGTGTATAAAGGAGTTCAGTAAATAAAAGTTGCATATTCAATTAAGTAGATTTACATGGTGACACTGAAAGAATAAACACCATACAAAAAAGTATAAAAATAATAAAATCCTAACATCGTAGTAGGCATACATCTCTTCCTGTCTTCTGTCCTGTAACTGAGCGAATTGTGTATCCAAGTAGCATGTCTACGGTTGTCCCAAAGAGCTCGATCTGAAAGTGCTAAACTGCTAATTGCTGGACGTAATTGGCCTGCGTCGTCTTTAGGATTTGATAATGAGAGAGACATCGAAAGGCCTCGTCAAAGTCGGAGCAATTAGTGGTTCGGCAATAACCTACGACAAAATTGGTATTTACGGAAACTAGTGACAAAATTGATTTCATAGAGTTAACTATACCGAAACTTACAAAACCGTGTTACATTTTCCTCTTAGTTTTCTATCAGGTGATACTCTATCATCACCACCATTTTCTTCTTGAAACGACCACTGTTATATCTTCCGATCTACTTCGTTCTTATGCGGTTCGGGTCCAATGTTTCATAATTCTGTTTGTGTTGTTCAGGCAATGCATATTAGAGACTTGCAAACTAACTAATCGTCACAAAAACACGTGTTCTACAAATAACCGGAAAGCGATATCATGATTCGTCATGAAGGTCCTGCAGTGCTCAAGAAAGTACAACTAAACAAGTCTGGTGTTTCATCGACTATCATACACATGTTTATATTGTCGGCATTCCTTTATTTATACAGCTTGTGGCTGAAGCTCATCAGTCTGATCTGCGAATTGTTTTACACCTATTCACCATAACAATACCATCAGACGATCTTATTGAAGGCGTCCCTTTATTTCTGTACATGTCCTGCCTAGCTTTCCGTTCAATTACTCGCTTTGCCCACCGTTAATCTCACGACATGACGCCCAGTTACGTTTTAACTTGTCCATTGTGGTAAGAGTGTCTTACGCTGTTCTGTGTCTAATAGTGGCGTTCCATTGGTGTGGCGTTCCATTGAAGTAGCGTTCCAATGCTACCCAAATTTTCGTCTTACACGCGTATGTAGTAACTTATAGGGGTCCATAGGCATATGTAACAAAATATTGCAGCTCTTTTGTGCGCATGTAATAAAGTGGAAACGAGATGAAAAACAATTCTATAGAGTCGATACTAATACCCAGTGGCGCCTCGTGGTTCTGACAGTTGAGGGTTCAATGTCTGAATGTTTCTACTAAGATAAGAGCAATTATCCCACATTCCAAATGACACACGGGGTGGGTCGCAACATGAAGAAATAACTGTTGACAACTTTAAGTAGACCTAATATTAGGTTGTGTTTATGCTATTTGTAAATTATTCTAAAAATACCGTATATATATTTTCAATAAAAAAGCTTAGTAAATCAGTACTTTTTTCACACTTCTAAAATCATCCCGCCCATAGATAATTTCTAACTGAGTTTTTAGCTTTTCCTCCTAAGGAAGGGATATGATTGAATTATAACGTCCAGTATACCATCTGGAACTTGTTTTTTTTTTTTTAAATTACCAAAACTTTCAGGTTCAAACAAATGTGCAGCTAATAAGTGACCAGTAAATTCATATCTCTCTTCTGGCTGATTTGATAACATCATAAACTTACTGTATTTTGCTGCACCACACCGTGATATATACTCTACAACGATACAACGTTATTAAATGTATGCGTGTCGTGCCACACTTTGACGGGCGACAAAATTATAAAAATACAAATAACGTGTATGTGTAATTGGGGTTCAGGTGTAATTATAATAAGAGTATTATATTTATGAGTATTTAAAATTCATATTTATTGTTTACTCAATCTTATAAATAATAAACATCATTAATAATCTTCGGTCACGATATTGCTCATTATTAAATGTTTACTCTTATACTATGCAGTGTTACACATATTTAAAAACCCTCTTACATCAAGCCATGTTAATAATCTTAATCTAGACATGTTAATAATTTGATTTACTAATAAAATATAAAATTAAAATGTACTTTGAATTGAATTCTTTTAATTCAGATCTGACCTCAACTCGCTCAGTCTATACCAATGTTTAATATTAATTTGAATTTATATTAATTACTTTTAGACTGGCATTTGTTTTAATATTCAAATTTAATTTATTCTTTTCTACAATGCAAATATCAAATCAATTTAACTATTTACTTTAATAAACAAAATCTACTCTCTCAACTTTAAATTCTTTTTTTTTATTATTTCTTTATATCTGATCGCTCATTCTTACGACTAAACATTTATCTACATTTCTAAAATATTATTTCTAATTATAATGTTTTCTTTGTTTTAATTTATTGTCTTTTGATATAGTCTTTATGACCTCTTTTAAAAATCATTTAGAAATGCATTATGCATGTCACCTCAAGTTCTGATGATCTTACGACTTATTGGCGGGCCCAGCGTTGTCCAGAGTTAGTTTTCCATTCCTCCTGGCCTGGCGTGGTCCTGGATACGTCTAGAGTCCAGCGTCGTTCTCCAGCAGTGTGTGGTCCTGGCTACCTCTAGAGTCCAGCGTCGTTCTCCAGCAGTGTGTGGTCCGCTTCAGAGAGTTGTTATCTGCTGCAAGGTAGATCTTAAACATCGTCTAACGTCCAGCATCCCTCGTCGCTCTGGTAGCTTCTCCGTAGATACTCTTGGTAGACTTAAACGATCCCGGTACTTTACGTTTTCCGGAATATTGTCACATAATTAACGAACGTTTTATTCTTTCGTTATGAGACTTGTAATAAAAATAAAAATAAAACTGTTCTGCCGACGGACAGCATGTCCGACTGCAACTGTGTCTTGAAATGAAGAGAAGGGTTTTCGGTCGAACCCTCAATTTATACCCTCTCAAGAATCCGCGCCAGTTGGCTCCAAAATCGTCCTGTCGATACCTGCAGATCGCCTGATAGCCCCCACTCCCAAACCTTTTCATCTATTTGCAATTATTAGCAAATAGCAATGTTTTGCACGGAATCGAGATAGCACAAATCATAGCTAATTCGATTAAGCACTCACTGTATTAATTTGAGCGTCATAGGGTAATTTGCGTATTTTTTGGCACGTTTATTTCGCACTGACTTCGCGTAGCGTGTCCTATTAACTTCATTTTTTCACTGGGGATAACTATAAAATTTGCACACACTTTGGTGCCTTTGATTTGTTTATTCACTAATTAGTTTTCGCACAGTGAATTAAAATAATTATTTTATTAATTACTTGGGGCGGGTAGCAGGATTCCTGTCTGTACATGCATCACTAACACACACAAGATACACGCGTAACACACATACAATTGAGCAGGTGTTCTCTGCTTGTTGGAACAGGTTAATTTCTCCCCTAATCTAACTGTTGCGGTTTGGAAGCTCTTGATGAATCTCGAGTTGTTCCAAAGACGCTATGCAGGAAAGGCTGGATTGTTTGTACGAAAAGAAGTGGACTGTATTACTGATATTTGAAATGCATTTATTGAAATATTAGAATGTATTGATAATGATCGACACGTGCGGATGTATTAGAGGCCATAACGCCCATAAATTAGTTTTGAAGGAAATCGTAGTCCATTGAAGATGGACGCTGGTAGTTTGATTAAATTAATTAGTATGATACATATTTAAGAATTGTCCAGAAGCCGCGGCTGGAAGTGAAATTGTTTAACGAGAGATCCGCTCGGAGCCTTGTTAGAAACTAAACTAAAACTTGTCTCCCGTCGGCCAAGCTGACCGCCGGCAGCGTTTGATAAGCACGTGACGTCATCCGCCCGTGTCGCATTGCAGTAGGCACTGCGTACAGCTGATAAACAAAGTACAAAGTTTAAACATACTGCCCACCAAAATCGGGACGATTTTGTAAATTAAACGTTAAATTAATAATACAATAATTAGACTTACATGGCAAAAATGATACAACAATTGGCGTATTGGCTACAGCGCAATGACATAATAACCATAATATGAATTCAATTAACAATTACAAGGTATGCAAGAAATTAACCCTTATGCAAATAACAAGGGCAAACTGACAGTAAAATTACCCAAAACATAATAGTAACACAATACACATAATAATACAATGATTAAGTAAACATTGATCTTTCCCAAATAATACCCATTGACATTTGCAAAGCATTACAATAACAAGTGATAACACCATAAAAAATATAATAATTTCCCCAAGATATTGACAGAACAACCCCAATAAATTTCATAATATATGACCATTAGAAAATACAATACATACGTAGAATAATTGACACCATAAGTAACACTTGTAGTTCTTGGAACTTGGATTATATAAACATATGACAATACACAACATCCATAAATAATTGATAGTACATATGAAACACAGTCACTATTGCAGTAATAGCTATCGGCACGTAAACAATACTTACAATGTTTATGATACAATTGACTTGTATGCTCGCCCGGGGAATGCCCCGGGCGTAGTCCAGTCAATGTGACAAGTTCACAATCCTAGTATGTCTCGTATGGCACGCATACGACTAGTTTGTTGCCACCGGAAGGGGGCATAATTTGTGGATGGGTCGGCGTAAGATACCTAGCGCGGTGCGAACTTCTGCGACGCGTACTAAGGAATCTTGACCCGGAAAAACATTGGTAATTACCCCACGCTTCCACTCTAGTGGGGGGGAATTATCATCCAAAATGAGGACAAGCTGTCCGACATTCAAATTCCTTAACGGGGTGCGCCATTTATTGCGCTGCTGCAGCTGGTGCAGATAATCCCTAGACACACACACACACACACACACACACACACATGCATATGAATAACGCGAAGTATGCCTTAGTCGTGGACTTAGAGCGCTGCCCGCCATGGCGCAAAAGTACGGGACCGGCGTAGTCCACGGCAGACTGTGAAAATGGCCTAGAAGGCGTGACCCTAGAAGGGGGTAAGTGACCTAATAGTTGATTCGCGCCTCTAGCCCGGAAACGAAAACAAGTGACACACTTATGTATCACTGAGCGGATATAGGATTTGTCGTGTATGATCCAATATTTTCGCCTAAGCGAAGCTTGAGTTGATTGCACCCCAGCGTGCAACAAACGGATATGTTCATACTCAATTATTAATCGCGTGAGATGAGAGTGCGGGTGCAAAATTATTTGGTGTTTACTCGCGTAGTTAAGTGGGGAAAATTGCAAGCGTCCACCCACTCTTAAAATGCCTGATTCATCCAGGAAGGGGTTGAGAGCAAGAATTTTACTACTGCGAGGAAGGCACCGGTGTGCCTCCAGTTCCTTAACTTCTCCGCCGAAATGCAACTGCTGAGATTGCCGGACAAAAATCAAGAGTGTGTCAGACAATTCTTGAGCAGACAAAAAGGACGTGTCTCTGTCAACAACCGGGAGCCTAGAATTGCGAAAAAATCTGCGGCAATATGCGAAGACACGAATAAGCCTAGTAAGGGATGAATAATTTTCAACATAACTATGTGTTGAGGACGCGACAATTAGTGAGGTTGGAACCTGCTTGCGACGTTCCTGCTCAAGGTCGGGATAAGTACAGGGAGTATTAATGTCGAAAGCGCTGACTGGCCATGAAGCTGACTCATGCGCCAACCAGGACGGACCATGCCACCATTGCGTATGACAGTGCAAACTACGAGGGAGGGTTACCGCGCAACCGCGCGATAAAATGTCGGCAGGGTTGTCAGCTGATACTACATGATGCCAAGTTCCCCTGCTGCTAACAAGACGCTGTATTTCCGCGACACGGTTGGCCACAAATACCTTCCAGCGGGAAGACTGTTGATGTATCCAATGCAACGCTATCATCGAGTCCGAATAGAGATATAGTCCGTCAAAATTGTAGTTGATGGCGTTTAAAACCTTGGACGTTAATTTCGACAGCAATAAACAAGCACAAAGTTCAAGACGTGGTAGCGTTATCTGTTTCAGCGGAGCGACCCTAGATTTAGCACACAACAAGTTTGACGATATGGCGCCGTTCGAATAGACCGCCCGCACATAAATGCAACATGCGTAACCTTTAGCCGAAGCGTCGGCGAATCCGTGAAGCTGTAATGAACTAATTGGGTAATTGTTCGAACTCTTAACCGACCTCGTAATCTTAACATGAGTGTCGGAAACTAATTGAGAGTATAGTTCTAACCACTGATTGGCTAATGACCCCGATAGGGGCTCGTCCCAATCTGTGCCCGCCAACCACAACTGTTGCACGAAATGCTTGCAGTAAAATGTGATGGGTGCGATAAGACCCAGTGGATCATAAATCCCAGCGATGACCGACAACACGCTTCTTTTGTTGAACACGGTCAAATTATCATCACCCCTAACGGTGTATAAAAAATTATCCTTTTCAACGTTCCATTGGATTCCCAATGTACGCACGTTTTGACCTTTGCTGAAGTCATGGGATACTTGGGCGCGAAGGGTCATAATCTTATGGTGGTTAGAGAACCACTTATGTAACGTGAAACCATACCTACTTAACAACTTCACGATCTCGCATTTCATTTCAGCTAAGACGTTCGGATCATCCGAAACCGTTATAAGATCATCTACGTAAAAATCATTGGCTATGGCCCTAGAAGCTGTAGGGTAGTCGGAATTATTTTCGTAGGCTATCTGAGCCAGACAACGTATAGCAAGGAAGGAGGCACTAGCAGTGCCATACGTAACCGTCCTTAAAGCGTAATGTCGCAATTCCTTATGTGGCGCATCACGCCAAACGATGCGTTGCAGGTTTGAATCCTTTGGGTTAACCATGATCTGGCGATACATCCTTTCTATGTCCGTAATAAGTACGTATCGGTGGGTACGGAACCGAACCATTATCGAAAACAGATCCTGCTGGATCGTAGGACCGACCATTAGAGTATCGTTGAGGGACAGATTATTTGTGGTTTTAGCGGAGGCGTCAAATACCACGCGCAATTTACTGGTTAGGCTGGAGTTCTTGAAGACTGCGTGATGGGGCAGATAAAAAATATCTGAGTTGTCAAGCGACAAATCGTAATCATTAAGTGGCGACATGTGACCAAGTTTCAAGTAGTCACTCATGAACTCGCTATAATCCTTATAAAGGATAGGGTTCTGCTTGAACTTGAACTCTAACGATTGGAACCTGCGGATAGCTCCGCGGAGAGAATCTCCCAAATGACATATATCAGACCTGCGGGGCTGGGATACCACGAATCTCCCATCTCGGTTGCGGCTATTGTTTTCCACAAAATGTTTTTCACACGGCGAATCCTCAGAGCAGGGTTCGCGACTAGAGATCTCCTCCAACTTCCAAAATTCTTTTAGTTGCGAGGAAATCTGACTATCATTCTTACAGACCATAAAGGACGAAACTGTTTTAGTTACATCGACGTTGAAGGGTAAGTCACCGGCCAAAATAAATCCTAACTTAGTCTCCTGAATTATAGGGAAGTGCGGTCCGCGCGTAAATTTAATAGGTTCAATTAGTTGGAGAAAATATTGAGCGCCGAGTAATATATTGACTTGCGCCGAGCAATGTAGGTGAGGATCCGCCAAGAATACGTGCTTGGGTAAATTCAAAGAGGCAAGATCGAACGACTCCGCCGGCAAATTATTAGTTATACTGGGTAGTACGGCACAATGTACATTTAACGTGAAGGGTTTATAGCGAGAATGTAGCCTTACCCTTGTACTAAAGTCAGCCTGGGAAAGCGAGTTGTTTATACCCGTGATGGATAGTTGCGATTTAACCAATTGGAGGCCCATTCTGCGGGCGAAATCCATTGTGCAAAAGTTCGCTTGAGAACCGGAATCCAGTAATATCCTAACGGGAAAATTCCTACCGACCTTATTAGCGGTCATACAGACGGCGGTGGATAACAATACCGATTTATTGGTCTGTGACTTCAGTGAGCATTGGTTATTAATGGAAGCTCCGTCTCTGTTGGGGACATGAATTGTGGTGTGGTGACGCCTAGAACATTTTTTGCAAGAAATTTTGAGGGACATTTTGAGCTTTCGTGTCCCGAACGAAGGCAATTTAAGCAAAGTTTGTTTTTTATTAAAACGTTTCTTCTGTCAGGGATAGACAGCGATGTGAATTGTAAGCAGTCGATAATTTTATGTTCACCGTTACACAGTCTACATAAATTGTTTCTGATATGAGAATGGAATGCCCCCTTAGGAGCGCTTATCTGTTTAACTGCCTTGCGATAAGGAGACTTATCGCTTTTATTCAACCTGCTCGTTGGGGTAGTCGCGTTATCAAGATTTTGTAGTAATTTTCTTCGTGAATTTAGAAAATTCATAAAATTATTAAAATCAGGGAATTTATGTTCCGACAAACTCACTTTCCACAACCGGAAAGTGTAATTATCAAGTTTTTTAGCTAAGTAATGTATGACAATAATTTCGAATGTGTTGACTGGCAGTTTGAGATTATTTAAAGCGTTTATATTGGCTGAGATTTCATCAATGAATTTAGATATGCTGACTTGGGATTCTTGTTGAACCAATGGTACGTCCAGGACATTCCCGACATGGTGGGCGGAAACAATTAGCCTACTGTCATATCTATTCTTCAACAGATCGATAGCCACCGCGTAATTCTCATGAGTGATTGGTAACGACTTTATTACGTTAAGCGCCTCGCCTTATAATGACGAGTGCAAATAGTGAAGTTTCTGTATATCCGTCAGATCTGTTCTGACGTGAATTAATTCAAGAAAAATGTGATAATAATGTTGCCACTCAACAATACTACCCGCAAACCGTGGTAATTTGATTGGTTCCAATTGAATGGGGGGTGTTTTAAGCTGTTTACTTTCAGCATTAATTACTGGTTTCTGGTTCATATGCTCAACTTGCTCCAGCAGGTGTTGCAATTTACACTCTATATTACAAAGATCGTCTTCCGTTTGTACCCTATCACTCGTTAAAGCAACGTCCGCTTCCTCGGCTTCGATTTGGGATTGAATCTCATCGTATTTGGTGGATAATTCCATCAAATGTCGCAGTTTTATTTTCAGCGCATGAGGGTCGCTGGTTACCAAATCGAAGTTATCCGCGAAAGTATTCACGCGTGATATTGAGGCTTTAATTGTGCCTCGTTTTTTTATTAGAGCCCTTACATCTGCCAGTATTAAAATTTAAGAAAAAAAGAAAAATACCTTGAAAGAATTTGAGCACAGAGCGTGTGAACCATAAACTTAAGTTTTAATAAATTTGAATACGTTGTGGTAGCTAGCGATCGTTGTTTAGAACATAGGCTTACTCTCTCTATTAATCAAGCTTCGTTGGCAATTAAAATTATTAAAATTATGAATTTAAATGATAGCAACATATATCCTTATCTTTGAAGTTTTAACTGATAATGAACTGCCAACCACTTATTAAGTTGTATTGTGTAATGATGGTGTTTGTTTATACAAATGTGTTAAGAAATAACTGCTAAATGTGAAATATTGTTAAACGTTAAATATAAGTAAAAAGTTCATAGTCACGTGGCCGTTGATCCATTCGTGCTGAAGCTGGCTTCGATCCCGTTGCTCGATCCTGTTAGGAGCTGTTGCACCTCCTGTCTCTACTGGTCAGATGACGCCTCATGTTGTAACCCTCCATGAATTAAAGCTGTGGAACCTTTTTTGATGACCTCGCAAATGCTGTCCTGCCGTGTCCCGTCGTCTCTGGTCTACTGCTTGGCCGAATCCTGTCGTGTTGACTGCGATGTGATTCACAAAAATGGTGTCGCTCAGGACGAAAATAATGCCCGTAGGGCGAGAATAAATTCAGATCGGTTGGGCCAAAAATGATGCAGACAAAGAAATGCGGTCGCTTGTGGACCCAAACATAATAAATCCGTCCCGTGGTGACCAAAAATGTTTTCGTTTTTGGGCCAAAAATAAGAAATCCTGCCCGGATGACCAAAAATGTTTTCGTTTTGGGGCCAAAAATAAGAAATCCTGCCCGGATGACCAAAAATGTTGCGGTTTGGAAGCTCTTGATGAATCTCGAGTTGTTCCAAAGACGCTATGCAGGAAAGGCTGGATTGTTTGTACGATAAGAAGTGGACTGTATTACTGATATTTGAAATGCATTTATTGAAATATTAGAATGTATTGATAATGATTGACACGTGCGGATGTATTAGAGGCCATAACGCCCATAAAATAGTTTTGAAGGAAATCGTAGTCCATTGAAGATGGACGCTGGTAGTTTGATTAAATTAATTAGTATGATACATATTTAAGAATTGTCCAGAAGCCGCGGCTGGAAGTGAAATTGTTTAACGAGAGATCCGCTCGGAGCCTTGTTAGAAACTAAACTAAAACTTGTCTCCCGTCGGCCAAGCTGACCGCCGGCAGCGTTTGATAAGCACGTGACGTCATCCGCCCGTGTCGCATTGCAGTAGGCACTGCGTACAGCTGATAAACAAAGTACAAAGTTTAAACACTAACAATGAAATATTTTTACAATCTCAGACCTGTCCATTTACCCTTAACTTATAATAATTCTACAAATTTTATATTTATTCAAATTAATGCCTATTACAGCACGTGGCTGTATCGTTGCATTATTCCTCTGCTTGAGGAAAAAAAATTTAATAAATATTTATTTATTAAATTTTTGTCTATTTGTTCTAGACAAATACAATCATATTATATTCGCTTAACTTAAGTTTACATCAGTTACACAACACATAATAATGAGTAGGTTAGTAACTCTCGCTGTTGGTGGAATGCAAGATTCACCCCTCCCTCATAACAGCTGATCGGTGCGTTGACCTTGGATGTCTCAGGGTCCTTGTTCACTTCTCACTCCCTCTTACATTATTCATACGTAGAATTTCTTGAATGACGTCGCATGGTATTTGCCGATGTCTTTTTCCTTCCTCTCATCGTATACGATGAACGTGTGTCTTCCCACGCGTTGTTTCATTTTATTGTACTTTTCTATCCTCTTGTTACCTTGTTCTATGATGCGTTGTTTAGCATACTCCACCTTTACACTTAATGGAATAGGTACGTTTTGATTCTCTGGCTTGCGTACATATTTGGTCCAGAATCTAACAGGTTTTTTGTCTTCATCTAGCTCGATTGGCGTATAACTTGTTGCTTCGCTATAATTTTCATTTATTGCTTTCTCAAAGAAAAGTAAATACTCTGCCCATTTGTTGTGTTTATCGTGACAGTAGATTCGTAGATATTTACCTAACTCTTTATTTACTCTTTCCGCAAGATTTCCCTGTGGGTGTCGTACTGATGTGAGTACAGGTTGGATTCAATTTTCACGAAGGGTCCTCTCCCATACCTCGCTCTGGAACTGTACTCCTTGGTCGCTAAGTACCTTCTTCATTTTACCATATGCAGGAATGTACTTCTGCAAGAGTATTTTCAAAACAACTTTAGTTGTGGGTCGCATAATTGGATACAGGTGGACGGCTTTAGAAAATACATCAATACAAACAAGTATGTGTTTCACTCCCCGACTTGATCTCGGAAGTGGTCCAAGAAAATCCACTGCAATTAGCTCTCCTTTTTGGTCCTTTTGGATACTCTGCATTTCCACATATGTATGCCATCTTCCACTCTGTAATTTTACATTTCTTTACTCATACATTCTTACCTTCGTTTCTTAACTCTTTTCTTAACATGAACATTACTTATACAATACATTAACTTTCATTACCCTTTTATTACATTTCTTTACTATTACCTTTCTGATCGCTAATAATTTTCTTCATCCTTACCATTACTTTCTGAAATACACCTTTTTTGTTAGCTTCGTAGTGAGTCATTTTCGGCTACAGACGACTACCTTAGAAACACGTCTATATCCAGACTTTTATGTGCTTAACTCTACTCGATGTTTTAATCGTAGTATTTGAGCTCTAATTAATCTCTGCCCTTGACTTTCACTATCGCTATCTTCTGTGTCCTTGCCTTTCCACTAAGGTATGAAGATTTCGCTTGATCAGCCATTCTGACAATTATACATTGATTTCTCATCTCTAATCCTTTCTTCATATTAATAACAACACTAACATCCTTTACCATCATTTCTTAAATATTTCTTTACATATTATCATTCCTTACCATAAATAATACATTTCTTAATTAATCTTTTATCTTATTAATAATTAACCGTAATATTTTTCGTTTAAATAATTATTTATTCACATTCACTAGAGCATTGAGTTCGGTGTGTCGTTTGATTTTACACCCTCCTTAGTTTAGAATTGTTTGTCATACACAGGAAATTCATTGTGCTCCTTTGTGACATAGTCCGCCATGTAACATTTCCGTTGTATTGCTGCGACGTCTGGTTTGACCGTGGAAGTCACCTTTTCATAGGGTAACGATTTCATCTTACCTGTTGACCACACAAAATCTCCCCTCTTCCTCTCTTTACCAACGTTTCTCTCTCTCTCATTAGTTCGTTTGAGTGAACTTACCTGAACAGCTGTGCGCGACGGTTTTTTCATTCGTCGTTTATGATAATCTTTGTAGTTTTTATAATTATTGTGATTATCATTATGATTATCGTTCAATCGATAATTGCTGTGCGTACCCTCGTCGCGTGTGATTTGTTCCAATCGTGTTACCTTTTTGATTCTCCTACTCTGTGTGCAACCAACACTTTGGATATTTTCGCCAACACGGTACAAGTGTTTAATTAAATGTATTTTACATTCTTCCCTCGAGTTAATTATTGTATTAGAATTATCATCAGTAATTATGAACGTCTGTTTTCTCTTACTTCCAATTACAATTGTTTGTTCTACTGCCTCTATGCGCGTATTTATTTCTTCGAGTTTTGTAGTCAGTTGCTCTTTAAACTCTTTAAATTCGGCTTTAAAGTCGGCCCTAATTTCTTCCCTATTCTTTTGCATTTGCTCATTAGTTTTTGCTAATTCAGCTTTAAATTCTTCATTAGTTTTCTTTAATTATTGAATTTGCCTTTACATTCTTCCCTATTCTTTCTATTTTCCTCTTTTTAGTTTGTAATTAATTCGTCCATAAAGGCACGCATCATCGTTTGAAATGCCTCCATATTTAAGCCTTCGGGTGCTGCCATAGTGAAGTATTATTAAAATATTTATTTATACTTTATTATTAGTGAACCGTATGCAAGCTTTTATTTATTTATTGTTGAATTATTATTTATTTATTTATTTTTATTTACTCCTGTTAAAATTACACCTGTTTATTTGGGTGGGCGCCAGTTGCGTTATTACAATACAATACACACAACAATTTTAAAATACTAACATACAAAATTAATTAAAATATAATATTAGTTATCATATAACTCATCAAACACTGGTAATCATAGAGCATACATTAATTAATAAATGTAGGCGTTTAGGGTCCCACGTTCATGTAGTCCAATCAATCTGTCACGGCCTAGTGTTAAATTTACAAAAATTTCAACCCGGAAACAAAAACTATGGCGTTGTAGGAAAAAAAAATCTAAGAAAGAGTATATAAAATGAAACTCGGTCTGAAATGGCGAAGTTAACCTAAAAAATTCGCAAAGTTGGAATAAACGGTTTTTCAAAAATAAAAAAAAAACTACAACTCCAATCGAAAAATAGTAAATCACAAAGTTGTAGGTAATAAAAAGATCTTTCGATTGCTATTTTTGTGAGTATCGATTGTAATGTGACTTTTCGAGATATATCGGAAAAACCGTCTAAAATCGACTATTATTTTTTTGCCATATCATTTTCAAATTTATGTTTAAAGACTTGATATTTATTGTGAATATAGCCCGCGGCAAGCCAAAAAAGTACGTATTTAAAAAATTGGAAAATTTGTTTTATTTTTCGAGATATATCGATTTTTTGAAAAAAAGATGTTCTCGAAAATCGGCCACTCTTGCTCGCCGGATAGTCGTAGAGTAACGAGCTTGGGCTTATTTTCTTCTTGGAGAGTTGTACTTTCATGCTGTAAAAGATTTATAACGATTTTATGAATTTTAAGTACCGAAAAATGACATTGAAAAAATTAAATTTTTTAGGTTACTTTTTTTAAATATCTATTTAATTTTAATTGTACGAAAATGCCCTTAACAAATTTAACATAAAACAACAGAGTTATCAACAAATACCGTAACTAGGCAAAGTTTTATTCATCTGTTTTTTTATTTTTATTTCTTGTTTTTTTTTATTATTCAGACTTTTAAATTCAAAATGTTGGATTTAAAATTTTTATTTAACCTTCTTATAGTCTTATTATTATTATTATACATATTTATATTACAATATACATATGTAGATGCTTCTCCTAATGACATTGCAAAGAATATGTGCAAAATTATCTCTTTGCTATATTGTAATAAAAAAGAAGGTACCCTTAACGACCATCGTTATGAACACTTTAAACGATCCACTTCGCGAGCCTCTTTTAAATTAGAAAGTCTTCCGCCTACTGAAGGAGCTGCCAAGCAACATGCATTACGAGTTTATTTGCAATTGCAAAAGTGGTTGGAAAACGACAAAGATCCAACTCAGTGGGGTTGGAGAAATACTGACAATTTGTTGATGCCAGTTTATACTGAGAAACCACTGATACCCGAGGAAATATTAAAAAAAATATCATGTAGCTGTGTAAGTGGTTGTAAAACAAAAATATGTGGTTGCAAAAAAATTTCCTTAAATGTACAAGTGTTTGTCTACATTGCGACTCAACAAATTGCGAAAACTTTGAAACTCGTCCTGACATCCAATTAGATGATCACTGTTTGGATGTCTTGGAAAAACTTCTTGACGAACACATTACAATAGAAAATGATGAACAAAATGATAATGAAGAAATATACATAAATGAGAACGTAGAAGAAGAAGAAAGTGACCAAGAAGATCATAATGAATCAAAGAAAAGGAAAATTGAATAAAACAAATAAATATTATTAATTATAAAAATTTTATACGTTTTATAAGTTTTGTAATGAAATATTTTTTAAATAAATAAAATTTTTAAAAATCATCTTAATTTGTTCCTTTTTTTAATTTTCTGTCGCAAATAATTAATTACTGAAATCAGGAAGTAAATGTTTCGAAAAATCCCAACAATCATAATAACAATACTGTTATAATTATGGTTTGTAATTAGAATACCGAAAAACATGAAAAAATCTAAATAAAGAAAAATTGCAGTTTTCGCAATAATTAAGCTTATAAGGCGACTGAAACTATAAGAATCGTGTTTATCTCGTCGAGTTACCCCAGATTAAGTACAAAAGGATTTTTGTACGTAATTTAGAAGCCGAGATATTGAGGATTTTTTCGAGCGCGAAAGATTTAGAACGAGCGAATCCAGTTTTAAGAGCGGCCGAGTGAGTTTACGCCGCCCGCTGCAATTAGTGCGCGCCTCGCTTGCACCCTTCACTTTCACACTTGATTGTTAATAGTAAAAGTCAATGAAATGAATCGCTGTATTTTTCTTTTGAAAATATAGGTATTCAAAAGTAATCTCCACAAAGGCTAATGCTGTATGGTGTAAATTGCGTCCTCTGGAATTTTATGAAAAAAAAAAATGTCGGCACCAGACCGTCGTACATCAACTTTTTTTTTTAAATTCGTGAAAAAATGCCAGAAACTGATGTCTGTTAAGGGAATTTTCGTACAATTACAATTAAAAAAGATATTTAAAAAAACCGTAACCTAAAAACATTTAATTTTTTCAATGTCATTTTTCGGTACTTAAAATTCATAAAATCGTTATAAATCTTTTACAGCATGAAAGTACAACTCTCCAAGAAGAAAATAAGCCCAAGCTCGTTATTCTACGACTATCCGGCGAGCAAGAGTGGCCGATTTTCGAGAACATCTTTTTTTCAAAAAATCGATATATCTCGAAAAATAAAACAAATTTTCCAATTTTTCAAATACATACTTTTTGGCTTGCCGCGGGCTATATTCACAATAAATATCAAGTCTTTAAACATAAATTTGAAAATGATATAGCAAAAAAGAAAATTGTCGATTTTAGACGGTTTTTCCGATATATCTCGAAAAGTCACATTACAATCGATACTCACAAAAATAGCAATCGAAAGATCTTTTTATTACCTACAACTTTGTGATTTACTATTTTTCGATTGGAGTTGTAGTTTTTTTTTTATTTTTGAAAAACCGTTTATTCCAACTTTGCGAATTTTTTAGGTTAACTTCGCCATTTCAGACCGAGTTTCATTTTATATACTCTTTCTTAGAATTTTTTTTCCTACAACGCCATATTTTTGTTTCCGGGGTGGAATTTTTGCATACCTTTGTACCTATTGATTGGACTAATGGGCGACATTTCTATACAACGGTATATAATTGCAAATTTAATATAATTTAAATTTGGGGAGCCCCACGATCTTGGAGCGCCATTTACTACAACGATACAACGTTATTAAATGTATGAGTGTCGTGCCACACGTTGACGGGCGACAAAATTATAACAATACAGATAACGTGTATGTGTTTTGTGCAATTATAATAAGAGTATTATATTTATGAATATTTAAAATTCATATTGTTACGTCGTATCGTCCTTCTCTCTTAAAGCCACACGTTGTGGACGTCAATTTGTTACGTACCACTCCTTACGGTTTACCAGCCACACGTTGGTTGCGTTTATTTGTTACGTACCGGAGTCGTAACCGTTGAACCCCCACCCTGCTTCGCCAACCTATTACCTTACTTTATTTTATTGATGTGTTGTATTTGGTTTGTTTCCCGATTTTAAGGCGCCAAATTGTTTTATTTCCAAAACAATTAAAACGATTCTTCTTACCTATTTCTCCTTTTCTCTTATTTTAAATTAATCCAACTCACCTGTGTCTTGTAGTTGATTTGAATTCGTTCCAAAAAATCAGGGTTATCAACCTCAATTTTTTTTTGTAAAATGAAATTTTCACCTTGGCTATATTAAGGAATAAATTGTCTGTAAGGTTAACATAAATTAAATACACAATTGATAATAGTCAATACTATATTATTTCTGTAGTGTTTTTTATTAATTTCTTTTTTTTAAACAACATGAAATATGTTTATAATATATACTAGCTGTTGCCCGCGACCTCGTCCGCGTCGAAGAATATTTTTGTCTAAAGTACCTATATCCTTCCGCGTATTTCAAGAAACTTAAAAAGTAAGTTAGAAGATTTTGAGTTCCTTAATTCTACTTCTATGATTTTCAGTTGCTATCTTTCCAAGACCTCTCTGTAAACAACATTCCTCGTTTTCCTTTCTGGCTGGAGGATGACCAAGCTATCAGATGAACTGACTCTCGAGCACGCCACGTACAACTGGCCATGGGAGAAACAGTCAGTCCTGAGATCCACACCAGCCACTTTTAAACTCTGTCCCTGCGCCTTATTAATCGTCATAGCGTAACAAACTTTAACCGGGAATTGCAGACGTTTAAACTCAAAATGGTAATCCAATGGGATCATTGGAATTCGGGGGATGAAGACAGTTTCTCCCTGACTGACGCTTGTGAAAATCTGGGCTTCAATCACGTGCTTGTACAGATTTTTTACCTGAAGCCTAGTGCCGTTACAGAGTTTTGGTAGATTTAGATTGCGTAAAAGCATGATCGGAGCACCAACCTTAAGGTAGAGGACGTGTGGTGGGATTCCTGGTGGATCGAGTGTGTGCAAAAACTCTACAGGATAATGGACCGCATCTTCTACCTCCACTACCGAGTCAATAGATTCATACTTCATGAGTTCATTAGGTAGCTTCTCTAGTAGAAGGTTATTGATAGAATTGGCTGAATCGTTGGTTGGAGTAAGAATAGCCCTTTCCTTGAGCCATGATTTACAATCTGCACCACTCTGTTGAATATTACTTCCATAGATCTTGTCAGTCAGGCTTGTTAAATCTCTTACAACGGAGCAAAGATTATTCGGAATATTTATTTTTCCATCCTCCTCTTCTAAAATCCTTCCATCCCCAATATCAAGTAATAATTTAGAAATCTCCTCTGCTCTCAAATCATGTTGAAGGTGGACACGCATGTTAACTCTTAAGGACAGTATTTTGACATTAGGCCATAAAGTGGATGACTTTAGACAGGCCTTAAATTCATCCGCACGTGTCCCTCGTGGAACAACGGGTAATGTCTGTCTGAAGTCACCAGCCAAAAGCACTGTAACTCCACCCATAAGGCTTTTGCGGTCTCCAATATCCTGGAGTGTTCTGTTCAGAGCCTCAACGCCTCTTTTATTAGCCATAGTGCACTCATCCCACACTATTAATTTAGCTTCACGAAGTACCTGTGCCATATCACTCTGCTTAGAAATATTACAAAGTGCAGACTCAAAATGATTCAGGTTAATGGGTAACTTGAATGCAGAGTGAGCAGTCTTTCCTCCTTCAATCAAGGTAGCTGCAATATCTGATGAAGCAACTGCAACTGCGATATTCCTTTTGCGCCTAACTGTGGCGAGCAACAGATTTATCAAGAACGTTTTCCCAGTGCCGCCAGGAGCGTCCAGAAAGAACAATTTCCCAGAATCACAATTAATACTGTGAACGATTTCGTCATAGGCATCTTTTTGTTCTTGATTTAATTTTGGAACATTTACAGCCACTGTTTCAGTCAACCGAACACAATCATAGGACAGTTCGTTCAGGTATTGATGGTTGCTGATAACTTCTTGCTGTCGTGATGGTGTTGGAAGACCGAACTCTTTGAGTGTTTTACCCGACATGGATATGACAGTATCCTCAAGAAGCTTAAGGCATTGGTTGTAAACAATGTCCTGGACTAATTGGACGTCTCCGCGCTCTCTTTCTATTTGCCTTCTAACATCTTCCGCAAGACTGTCTCGGTATTTCTCCCACAATTTTAGGGGGTCTGCCACTTGGCAGATTACTAACATTATGGCAAATAGCTCACGAATTTTATTAGGAGAGTCAGAGATAGAAGCTTCTTCAAGAGTACAGTCCCAATGGGCATCATCCTCCAGCAAGCCAAGTGCTCTACACGCCGCTTGAAATGTTGGCTGAACTATCCCTGCGATAGTTTTTAATGCAGTAAATGATACAGGACCGCGGATCTCATGTAAGAGGAAGCGTAAATAGTAGCACTCAGCATTGCCAGGATGGACAGTGTATACTCTACCCAACACCTGATCTTTTTTTACCCCTGGATAGCCTGTCACAGATTTACCTTGCTTCCTCCTGCAGAATTGATTGCTCTTCCATACATAGTAGGACAGAACTTTGCAATATAAAAGGGTCCTTGCGAAGGCATCAACTTTACACAGGTCAAAAAATCCCAAAAGTGTCGTTTTTGGAGGATTATTTATCCTGTCAAGTCAATGACATTGTCCTCCGTAAAATAAACTCTTTGACCGTTTTCTAGATGTACGGAAAGGTGCATAACAGGAGGAAACCTTTCATGAATAGGGAAGCAGAGGATGCGCCAGACTGCCTCAGAGCTGCTGATGTATCGTCCTGTTTCGTACCTTGTCACCTCGTCCAGATCTTCAACGGTGAACGCTGCTTGATCAGACCCTTTATTCACATACTTGCAGATATATTTGATTGATTTAACAGAGTTGCAATATTCAACATTTATGTGGGCTGAGAATGTGCGAGACAGGACAGGGTTGTACGGAACTACCCAGCAATTGTCAAGAATAACCTCATTGATTTTTACTGTAAATCCGCCGTCTGCCGGCGACCGTCTGCGATACTTAGGATAGCCATCTCTCCTGTCTGAGTCTCTTTTAAGAATGGCCGTGGGTAATTCCTTGTACAGGCGCCATCCACCATGAATGGTGAGTTCCTGTTAAGCGGTCCACATGGTCCGTGAATCATATTTGTCTTGACAATCTCATGGAGGGCTGGATCTAGGTTGGGATCAGGTACTTCAGCTTTGATAATTTTATCTATGGACTCTGGCCTTATCTTCTCCTCCAACCACAGAAGGATATGAACGTGAGGGAGCCCATGCTTCTGCCACTCCACGGAGTACATGTGACACCTGGTAGGGCCAAAGATGCAACCTTTAGTGAGGAGTTCCATCATATGCTTTATTTTTATGTTGAAAACCCTCGCTACTATGTCATGTCTATCGTGAGATTTTTGGCCTTGTATCAATATCTCTGTGATTTCCGGCCATTTTGGATTGCAAGTGAACGTAATAAACAGATCTGGCCGTCCAAAATGGCACACATACGTCATCGCGTCTTGAGTTCGCTCATGCATGTATCGGGGTCCTCCAGTGAAAGTGGACGGCAGTACAACCATCTTGCCTATTTCTGATAACTGGCCGTCCTTTCTACTCATGGCATCCTTCAGGTGGACATAATTCTCACTTCTCAGCTTTTTCTGGTTGTTACGTATCTAATTGAGTCTCTCAGTTTCAATTTTCGCATAAATATCAACCAGAAATTGGTTGAGAAGGTTGCGAAACAGCAGTAGGTTGCATTGTTCACCATCACGCTCCATTATCCTGTAGCTGTAAAAGTCAGTAGCAGACACAGTTTTCTTGAGAGGAGCCTTTGTCTTTGGGTCGCGCTGTGGTATGTCTATAGAATAGCCGTCTTCTCCACGACAGAACATCAAAGGGTATTGAAGAGCATCATAGGCACAGTGCGTCTCACTGATTCGTATCAATCTATTGTCTTTGCTATGGAGAACGATATCTCTTTTATCAAAATCCTGGCCGACAATGAGAATTGCCACTTCTCTAGTTGTTGGAACATTGAAACGACCATGGTGTTCTCCAGGAGGCTTCATATTTGCGTTAATCCTGAAACTCCTTCTGGTCCTTGGGAACAGAATCAACAGCAGCCTTTAAATCCAAAATATACTTGTGTTCATGAAGTAATTTCTGCAGTTGGCTAACCAATCCTGGCTTGACGCCAGGGTATATTCCACAACGGATATCCCTCACTTTGTCATCATCACCAACAAAGTATATTTGGAGAAATGAAGGCTGTTGCTCAGGCTCAGCCATAAGACTCCCTATCCTGTGATAGACCTGGCCCTGTACTTTAAAAGTTGGCATAAAGTTTCCTTCTTTTACCTCTTTGGCTCCAAAAGACGTCATTTGGAAGCATCCGTTGTACTTCCGGGTAGCAGAAAGAAAGTGCTCAGTCATTGCATGCTGGTGATTGAGGAGACTGTGTAAGGATTCAGGATAGGGCTCAAGGAGAGGAAGCTGGACCTTACCATTATTGCAACACAAACCAGGAGTCTCATCCTTCCACTTCAGTGCACGGCACCAGTTACATGGTGACCGAACTCCAAGCTCAACGAACTTGTCCGTGGAATAATCTATTTCCGGTTCAATTGAAATCCGGACAAAAGTTTATCCCAGGTCAATAATCTATTATGTGCTCTCTTTTCATTACATTTCGCAGAAGCTACTGGATTGATATGGGGGTTATTAGATGCATATTTTTTAACAGCCTCCCTATGAACTGTTGGATGACTTTTATTGTATTTTTTTACGGCCTCCCTATGAACTGTTGTGAGCCGCCTCATTTCCCCTCCTCAAAGTTTTGAATTTTTTTTTTTTTTTTTACAAAAAAATTTAAGTATTTTTTTTAAAAGGGGAAGGCGTCCCGTAAAATTTAAAAACTAGGCCAAAGACCTAGACGAAGCTTAAACTGTACCAGGCCCATTGTGACAGGACTTGGAAATGAAACAGCCTGATTAACAAGACAAATTTTATTAACATTTGAACATTTGTTTTAAAAACTTCACAATACTGCGAAAATCACACACAACATCTGGTACCGCAAGTACCTAGTTTTCAAACCATTTTCTATATTTTATATTATCTTGATTATATCGTACAGTGTTACCAAACTCATTACATGCACAAGAAAACTGCCTAAAAATATGCATAGCTCATCAGAAATATAGGATTCTATGATTGTAATAATCACATACGCAGAGTTTTAAACAATAAAAGTTACAAAGTGTGATCCACTATAATCAATAATGATGTTTTTTATATGAGTGCTATAACAGCAAAGAAACAGATAAATTCTTTTTTGTGTGCCCTTTCATAACAGCCTAACATCTATTATATAAAATACATTCATAATTATTAATGACCCTTGGTTCTGCATTAATAGAATTTGAACACTTTGTTACATACTGCAGTGACACATGTGACCAGCAAGTCAGCCAGCATAACCAGCCCACTATCAACCGAAATCTTAAATTCGAGCAATTAAATAAAACAACTAACTAGAAATGTAGACTAGACTAAAAACGGCAATTTACAAAATGCAAAGTCACACAGAATTCAAAATGACCGGACCCCAGCCGCATGCCCAGGCCAGGCATCCCTAGCACAGACATGACCCGAAAGAGTGAAAGAGACCAAAGAACGAAAATAATAAATTTCAAAGTTAAAATAATAAGCGCCAGGGTTTAGCAAAATTCACCGCCCAACTGTAAGCCACTTCAAACATCATTAAAGTAAAAAAAAAAAACCGACAATAGCATGTGCAAGGCTGACATGGTAATTCATGAATGTTCCAGCATGTAGTTCAGACGGACTTGCTTGAGTAAAAGTATATACTGTATATCATAAGGTACCCATAATTAAGTTACAAAAATTAAGGGAGCTGGCGATGCCTGCTAACCCGCATACAATTTATGACTCCCTATACATATAAATCTATGGTGTAATACAAACAGTGCACAACTGAGCACATTTTCTACGCACACGTCAAGTTCGGTCTATTCGTATCACTTTACAAGTTAAGTTCAAAGAGAATGTAATTTGATTTGTAGAAGGTGTCAATCACGTGTGTATTCTGTTGCGAAACTCAAGCTTGAAATAATGGAAAATGGTCACCTTGTATTCCGTGGTTAGAAGGCGATCAGCTGCCCGCGTGTAGTTTAAGGTCACAGAAGTCCCCGTTACAGTTCACTGCAGATAGAGGGTGAAAGATTCGGGTTCCCAGGTTACATTCTCTCGACGGCGAAACTCAGGCAAAGCTTAGCTGCTCAGCAGATGACCACGGATGGAGTTATAGTCATCCTCACTCTCGAGCACTTCGACGAGTCAGGAACCCTAGGATAACAGACTTATGTAGCAACCCTCACAAAATTCACGCTTACAAAACTTCACTCGAGCTCTAACACACACACCACGAATCATATGGATACTGGACCTTCACTTACAACCAGTTAGTATTCAGATTAAATAATCAAATTTAACTCGCAAAATAAACATTCATCGATGCCACTGCATGATATTTCTTATTTAAATAGTTAAATAATTGTGTCTTTAATAATAACTGTGTAATAGTTAATTAAATTGTGTCTTTTTTGACACAATTTTACAAAAAACAAACATCAAGTTGAATCCCTGCGCCAATCCCCTTCCTCCACACACCACCCCCACTACACCTTCCACACAAAAACCGTTACGAAATGATGGCAGTCTGACTAAAAGCTGAAGAAGGCGGATACTAAGCCGAAACGCGTCGACGAAAAAAGTAAGTTTTTCACAAGATAAAGTTCATTTTTAGTAAAGTTAGTGCTGTGAAAGAAGAGATGAACAATCAAGACAACTTAAATAGTTACTTTTAACCTGTTATAACCACAATCGGTTTCGTATAAAGCTTCGCCACGTGGGCGGAATTACATACATATTAATTATTAATGCATTGCTGTTTTTTACTAATACTGTACTTCATCAGCACCTTGCTTTGTAATATTTAATTAAATAACAATTAACAACAGAACCTCTATAATTACTTTCAAAGTTGAAATTCATCATTAAAATTCACCGCGTGGTCATGCATGCCGTTCAGAACAAGACAGCAATCACGCCCGCTTATGTAAAACAATCTCACATACGCCATAAACACATTTAAATCCTAATTCCTTTTTGCACACAGTTAGAATTATTAAATTAACTTACCAGAGGTACTTTATGGATTAGCAATCCATACAGATATAAAATGAGCACACGAGAAAATATTCGCCGCCGAGATATTGATAGTCATTCAGCCGTGACGGAAATGTAACTGAACTGTCGTCCGTGCACCCACATGCTCTTTTCAATCACCAGAATGCGCGCGCATGACTTCGACACACACCGGGCGTGCAAACAATAGAAATACGAAATTTACAAACCGTAACGGCGCCGTGATTATATGCTTTGTGCCAATCACGGCACAGTTGAACAACTTTCATTGTATTTTTTTACGGCCTCCCTATGAACTGTTGGATGACTTTCATTGTATTTTTTTACGGCCTCCCTATGAACTGTTGGATGATTTTCATTGTATTTTTTTACGGCCTCTCTATTAACTGTTGGATGACTTTCATTGTATTTTTTTACAGCCTCCCGGTTAACTGTCGGGTGACTATCAGTATATTTTTTGACTGCCTCCCTATGAACTTTTGGGTTGTTTTTGGCATATTTGGTAGCAGCTACCCTAACTTGTTTTTTCCTAATTGCATTTGTAAACCTTTTTCTGCGTTTTTTTCCTCTTTTCCCTTTGACTATTGCTACAGTCGAAGCAACAGATTCGTCTGAACTTGCACTGGAGAGGTCAACGTAAGGAGAGGATTGGGACTGGGAGACAGTGCAAGACAAATTCAGTTGACATTCCGCTGGGTTATTGGTATTCGGGGATTCGGACAAATTCAGTTGCCATTCCGCTGGGTTATTGGTATTCGGGGATTCTAAGTTAACTGTATTATGTGTTGATTCGGCCAAGGGAATTAAAACATCAAAATGCCCTTCATTGAAATCTCCAGTGTACCGAATTCTTTTGACTCCCTGTAATGCCTCCCCAAAAATAGCAAGAATAGAGCCACCTTGAAACACCTGAAACTCATAAGGAAATATTTCTCCAGCAGCCTTGAGCTCGCAAGTAGTCCCATATGTGTACGGCCTAGACATTTCGGCAAGGTACAGACATTTGGTACCATAAGGAGCTCCAGACCGCTGGTGAGTAAAGCATTTGAACCTTTGCCAGTTATTGGACATGTGATTCTCTATTTCTGCACGAAGCCCTTGAAACGTCGCCGTGCACCAGATAGGACAGGGAGGAGAAGAGACACGCGCCGTCACCACTTATCTTTACTATTCGGCAAGGAATCTGTAATCCGTTGCTTATTATAAACTCAATTTCCTCGTCCATTTTCTACTTTCAAAAGAGAATGTTTATTTAGCAATAGGTATCAAAATTTGTAACTGCTTACTTAGGTACTTAACTAAAAAAGCGAGAGCGCGCAAACCGGTCAGACCGACTGACTTAGCGTAGCGTAAGTAATTATGTTATTTTATTATATTTATTAATAGGTATTGACTCTCCTTGAAATCTTTTAGGTACGTGATGTAGGTACAGTTTTATTTGAAAACACTGAAATTTAAATACAGGAATAATTTGCACTCTACTGTTTGTGTTTGATGTCAATAAATAATAATTATATATCTATCTATCTATCTACTCACCCAATCCATCCGTGTCAATAAACAAAATCAAAGTCCGTGTAGAAAGCAATGGTCGTCGATCAAAACAAAAAAGAACACTTATACCAAAACACAAAGCAAATCAGTTCCGTTATCAATCCAAGTCGTAAAATTATCTGGTCACAAAAGAATCGCCTAAGTACACAAAACGCGTCACGCACAGCACAATGCCGACCGGTAACTGCCTGCACTGATTGCGGCGGCGCAGGCGGCGGAGGGGCGGGGTTGCCCCCTCGCATTCCCCGCCTGCTTTATGCACCCCCGCGTACAACAGAGAGTATGCAGGTTATGTCAGCGAAATTGGCTATTTATGGAAATGTTTTCTTAGTTTCGCTATAATTTCACTAATATCACAGATATACAAAATTTTATTTTTTTCTTAGCAAAGTAGAGGACTTTAAGAATGTCGGAAATTGGTTTTCATTGCAATCGAAAGTGTATGCAGCAAGTGCAAAAACTGGTCAAAACGACACGATTTTGTCGATAAAACGCTTAAATTTCAACTCGCTCTAACTTTATTTTGGTGTATTGTTTTCAAACAAAATCCAATTTCGAACCTCGATACCGTGAGGCGTTGGTACGATGAGTTTAATCGTAGTGAAGTGAACCGGCGTAAACTCTCACCCCATATTTTCCGCCCTTAGGAGTCAATTTGACAAAAACGCGTACATGTGTGTCTTTATTTGTAACAAATAGCATTTATTCTAATTTTCATATTTCTAACTTAAAAAAAGATACATACATACTCTCCTCCCATACATACTTTCACCCCCTATTTCCCTCCTTTAGGGATCCCCTATTTCTCCTCCCTATTTCGACTTAGGGGATGAAGTTCTAAAAAATCTTTATTGAATGTTTGCATACGTTATTCTAGGAGTCTCTTTACAAAATGTGTAGTTTCTAAACGTAGCTGTTTGACTTTTCCCATACAAACTTTGACATCCCTTTTCAACCCCTTGGGGGATGATTTTATAAAAAGTCTATATTGATTAGTTCTGTACGTTATTCAAGGAGTCTCTGTGCCAATTTTCAAGTGTCTAGACCCTGCGGTTTAGGTTTTCCATACAAACTTTCCCCCCTTTTTCCCCCTTTAAAGGTCGAATTTCCAAAAATCCCTTCTTAGCGGATACCTACATCACATAAGGAACCTACATGCCAAATTTCAAGTTTCTAGGTGTTATAGTTTCGGAGATTTCGTGATGAATCAGTGAGTGAGTCAGTCAGTCAGTGAGTCAGTGGTATTTCTCTTTTATATATATATAGATTTTGCTCCTTTTCTTGTTCTTTACTAGCTCAGCAGTTGGCAATAGTGTTCTCTTAGTACTCAGGGTGTAGTTGATTAAAACGTTATGTTTTATTTTAATTCAATTGGGTTCTTGTGATTGCAAGAAAGTTAATAAAAGCTCTTTAGAAAGTACAAAACTTCACATAAAACATACTTAAATTATATACAGTTTCTTAATAAATTATACTTCTTAGGTTATATTACATGTGTTGGATCAAGTTGGTGAATAGGTCATTAGTTCGTTTTAAAAGAAGATTCCAATGTCCAATAATTTGATCACCATAAATTAAAAAGTGAATAAAGATATAAACTGATTGTCCCTAGTTTATTCTTTAAGTGAGTGCTTATGTACAGGTTATTAATGATTGAAAAAAGTGTCACAGTGTAGATTAGTCTTTTTTCATTTTAGTTTTAAGTTAGTTTAAACTTATCACTTTCCTTTACATCTGATTTGTCTCTCTCTGAGTTCGTTTTTCTTTTATAATTTATTAAGTAGATTTTTTCTTTCAATTTCCAATAATTCTGGTTATTAAATTCCTTTTTCTTCATACTATTATTAATCATCTCATTTTGGTTCATTGCTATTTCATTTCTAGTTGATTTATTGCTATTATATAATTATATTGAGCTGCATGAATTTTATGATCTGATCTTCTCTGAATCTTATAATGGAAAACGTTTTTTCTGTTCATGTTTGGTTGCCAAGGCAGCAAGCCTCAGATTCCTATTGGTGGAAAATATTGTTTACATTGTTAGGTCTTGCTCCTGAATTTTTACAAAATTAATAAATATTTTTTAAATTAGCATAACTTTCTTATACTACTTTGAATTTCTTCAATAATAACATTATTAGATTGCATTTCTTTTATAATTTAATTAGAAACCAAACACGACTGGTTTCGGTTCCGTATTTACTGATTTACTAATTTAACAGTTTTTTTTTTATATTAACTATTTTATAACTGGTTCTTTTGATATACATTAGGTGCCCTTAAATTTATATCATCAATTTTAATAGTATTCCCTACATTCTGTCCTTACTTATTACTGCTATTATATCAAATTTTACAAATTACTGCCTCCTTCCTATAGGCTCCTTATAGCCTAACTCCTAAACTTATCACCTAACATTCCTTATACAGTTATTATAACATATTTGTAGAATTTCATGAAACAAAACTATTTTAACCATAACTACAATAAATTAACATGGAACATTTAATGATTTATAATCATTTTCAAAACATTAGGCCTATATTATTCTTTCTAACATGCTATGCACATGCTATTTTTTAATACATTTCCTATCTCCCTATGCTCATTAACTATTATTTGTTAAACATGCTTTTTTACCCTTATATATATTCTTTTTAACACAAACAGATAACTATAACTATTACTTAACTATTATTTTCGTATTTTAACACATGAACTTTAGTTCTACCTATTCCATTTGTGTAGGCCTATTATGCATTAGTTTATTCACAGTTTGCATTCATCATTTTTTACTCAAGCATTAATTATTATTCATTCTACACAGTATTACTACTGCTGACTTTCAGTTAGTATATTTTTCTTGGTTCTGTTATTCACTTTAATATTATATTATTCGCTGTTTTTCTTTCTTTTCTTCACTTGGATCTAACCACACCACTCACCTTATCATTAACATTGGGTATTTATTATATAATGGGTTTGTTCCCTTCATATTCTAATAACAATATTATTTAACATTACTTAATTTACATTTATGTCTTGGTAGTCTTACATGGGACTACTCACACTAATAACATAGCTTTGTACTTTCATAATTACATTTACTATTTTATTATTGGTTGACAAGGGGTTGTGATATGGTCACAAAGTTATTTATTTTTATCCTTCCCTTTGCCAATCACTTGGGTTTTGTCATCGTCTCCGACCTTGTCTTGGTTTTAAGTTATTATTGTGCTATATTTTAATATTTTTGTTCATTAATTCCTTCATACGTTGACTTTCTTTATTCCTTTAGTGTTGCAACTCACTTTTTTATTAAATGATAATTTCTTCTTTATTTGTGGGCTACCTTTTGTAACGTTATAATATTTATTGTTTACTCAATCTTATAAATAATAAACATCATTAATAATCTTCGGTCACGATATTGCTCATTATTAAATGTTTATCTCTTATACTATGCAGTGTTACACATATTTAAAAACCCTCTTACATCTAGACATGTTAATAATCTTAATCTAGACATGTTAATAATTTGATTTACTAATAAAATATAATATTAAAATGTACTTTAAATTGAATTCTTTTAATTCAGATCTGACCTCAACTCGCTCAGTCTATACCAATGTTTAAAATTAATTTGAATTTATATTAATTACTTTTAGACTGGCATTTGTTTTAATATTCAAATTTAATTTATTCTTTTCTACAATGCAAATATCAAATCAATTTAACTATTTACTTTAATAAACAAAATCTACTCTCTCAACTTTAAATTCTTTTTTTTTATTATTTCTTTATATCTGATCGCTCATTCTTACGACTAAACGTTTATCTACATTTCTAAAATATTATTTCTAATTATAATTTTTTCTTTGTTTTAATTTATTGTCTTTTGATATAGTCTTTACGAGTTCTTTTAAAAATCATTTAAAAATGCATTATGCATGTCACCTCGAGTTCTGATGATCTTACGACTTATTGGCGGGGTCCAGCGTTGTCCAGAGTTAGTTTTCCATTCCTCCTGGCCTGGCGTGGTCCTGGATACGTCTAGAGTCCAGCGTAGTTCTCCAGCAGTGTGTGGTCCTGGCTACCTCTAGAGTCCAGCGTCGTTCTCCAGCAGTGTGTGGTCCGCTTCAGAGAGTTGTTATCTGCTGCAAGGTAGATCTTAAACATCGTCTAACGTCCAGCATCCCTCGTCGCTCTGGTAGCTTCTCCTTAGATACTCTTGGTAGACTTAAACGATCCCGGTACTTTACGTTTTCCGGAATATTGTCACATAATTAACGAACGTTTTATTCTTTCGTTAATGAGACTTGTAATAAAAATAAAAATAAAACTGTTCTGCCGACGGACAGCATGTCCGACTGCAACTGTGTCTTGAAATGAAGAGAAGGGTTTTTGGTCGAACCCTCAATTTATACCCTCTCAAGTTTCCGCGCCAGTTGGCTCCAAAATCGTCCTGTCGATACCTGCAGATCGCCTGATAGCCCCCACTCCCAAACCTTTTCATCTATTTGCAATTATTAGCAAATAGCAATGTTTTGCACGGAATCGAGATAGCACAAATCATAGCTAATTCGTTTAAGCACTCACTGTATTAATTTGAGCGTCATAGGGTAATTTGCGTATTTTTTGGCACGTTTATTTCGCACTTACTTCGCGTAGCGTGTCCTATTAACTTCATTTTTTCACTGGGGTTAACTATAATATTTACACACACTTTGGTGCCTTTGGTTTGTTTATACACTAATTAGTTTTCGCACAGTGAATTAAAATAATTATTTTATTAATTACTTGGGGCGGGTAGCTGAGATTCCTGTCTGTACATGCATCACTAACACACACAAGATACACGCGTAACACACATACAATTGAGCAGGTGTTCTCTGCTTGTCGGAACAGGTTAATTTCTCCCCTAATCTAACAATGAAATATTTTTACAATCTCAGACCTGTCCATTTACCCTTAACTTATAATAATTCTACAAATTTTATATTTATTCAAATTAATGCCTAATACAGCATATGGCTGTATCGTTGCAACTCATCTCTAGCGCTGAGTTTTCTCTTGGACCTTAATTCATTTGTTTCAACATATGTTACAACAATATCATTAACAGTTTCTCTAATTTTCTTTATTTCATTTATGAAAGATGATATGGATTCTTTAACTGTTACTGAGTTTATATTTCGTATTTGCAGTCCGTTGTATAAAATTGTCAACATGTGGCATTACTCTATAAAAAAATTCAAGCCAAAAAATAAAACTAGACTGCTGCGTTTTTAGTCTTGTTCCCTTAGACTGGCTGATAGTTTGTATTTGTTTACTTGTGTTTTCTAACTCTTCAAAACACTGAATCAATTCATTTTTATTTTCAAAAATGGTTAAAACTGCTATCGATGGAAATCCCATCTTGTTGTATCTAGAGCCTGAAGGTAACCTTCTGCCAACAATTTTATCTAAGATTTGAATTTTTTGAGGAGAATGTTGTAATTCCTGAAACAGTGGTAAAAATAATTACAACTTCTCTATTTTGACTAGCTGCTTGTACCATTATTAGGTTAAGCTGGTGGGCATAACAATGCACAAAGTAAGCATAAGGGTATGCCTCTTTGATTAATTGTCTATACCCTGGAATGTCTGGCACTCATAACATTTGCTCCATCATCATAACTTCGTGAAATTAGTTTTTCCTTATTCTAGCCAGTTACTTCATAGAGTCATTTTAATGCAGTCAGCCAGTAGGCTATTACAGCATCACGACCACTTGGGTTTACAAATGTCTAAAAACGCGTTCAACAGGTTTGCCGTTTTTTAATACATAACGCAAAATAATTACCATTGGACACTTGCCTGACACATCAGTTGTTTCATCAACCATGACTGAAATATAGTCCAAAAAGGAAATTTCTCTTAAAATAGTTCTGTGGCACGCAGAGGCGTAGCTAGGGGGGGCCAAGGGGGCAGCCGCCCCGGGTGGCATAGCCAGGAGGGCGGCAAAGTGAGCATAGACTCAGTTTATAAAACTACAAACAACTCGTTTCTTTGATATGATTATTCCTTTCATAAAAGAAGCATAACCAGCCAGCTTGTCTATTGTCATAAGTGATAAACAGTATTAGTCTATTTATACTCAAGAATCGTAATTAAAGTTCATTATGATAACAAATTACCCTGTAACAGAGGCTCTTTGTCCCTCTCTGTACAATACAGTATTTCATTCTCCATGTTCATTATGACTTAGTTGGTTTATGCGATGTTTAGTATATGTGGTTCCTTATCTCGGTGTTTCTAAACAGTGGATGCTGTTTTAAATGAGTTTTGTTATCTTGTGTGTGAGTGATTGAGTCGATTCACGTTTATTCAGTACGGTTTTTTATCAGTGTTCATGTGTGCTCTTTGTATTCACTTGTTGTCTCCAATATTTTTTGCGACTTTGTATTGAGTTGTTGTGCCGGAAAGGAGAACTGATAATCATGCAGTATTATCTTGAATATCTTGAGTGTGCGCTTTGTTTTTGGTTTGTGCGTCTTGTGGGTATATCTATAATACTTCACGTGTATGTCATCATACTAATACTATTATTGAATTACTATTATTTGAATTTTATTTGAAGCTGATATGAAACGAAGTAAACTCAGTGGCGTCCAGTTTCGGAAGAGGAGGGAAGACAGATTTAGAGCTACAAGAAGTTTCAAAAGAGTTTATGAAATTTTTTCTTCAAGGAAAATCGAACCGTGAGTGTCAAAATATTACAATTAACAAGGAATTAACTTTCGATGGATGTTGTTAGCGACCAGGCTGTTGATAAATACAGTAAAGTTAACGACGTGAATACTTCAAACTGTGAAAGTGTCAAAGTACAGTCACAAGATTCAGTTGGTTCTAGTACCATGGATGATGTTGCCTCTTGCAGTCTTAAAATTACAGGCGATGAAGGACAAAACATTACCAGTAACAATGTAGACCATGTTCCCGGTGCTGTTCTACAAGATATGGTAGTTTGGTCAAGCGAGATATCTTAATCCTTCCGAGATATAATGGTGAATAGAGGAATGTGTCTGTTGCAGAATAAGGACAGCCATTTTCCTGAAGATGAAGCTGGACGATCCTTAAACAAGTATTGGTTTGATAAAACCTTGCAACATGGCGAAAAGGTAAATCGCACTTGGATGTGTTTTTCTCCATTTAAAAAGTCTATTTTGCTTTTGTTGCACTTTATTTCTACAAAAAAACTATCAAAGAAGCCATTTCAATAGTGAAAATGGTTTTTCGTCATGGCGAAATTTAAATCCCCGTATTCTGGATCATGAAAATAGTCCTTCTCATCGCTCTGCGTTTTTGGAATGGGAACGTTCTTTAAATAGAGGGGGGCTTAATGATGATCTATTTCAGGAACAAATGAATAAAGTAGCTAAGACAGAAAGAAATCCTCGAACGGGTCGTTGCCACGGTACAAACTCTTTCATAACAAAATCTGGCACTGAGAGGACATTGAGAGTAAATTACTAACGATCCAAATCCTTGAAACTTTCTAGCTTTGCTAAAATACTTGGCTAAACTTTATTCTGTCATAAGATTTTATTTGCTTTCAGTCTGTCGTAAATCTGGGTGTATATCGTATCTTTCACCAACTATTCAAAATGAAATAATAAGCGTTTTAGGAGAAAGAGTGCGCAAATATATTATTATTGCATGTAAGAAGGCGAAGTACTTTAGTATTATATTTGACACAACATCAGATGCTGCACGTGTAGAACAAATGTCTCAGATTATAAGAGTTGTTGAAATTAAACGCAACTCTGTTGATATCAAGGAAGCCTTCATAGATTTTATTCCTTTAGAAGTGGAAACAACGGAGGGGGTCGCAGAAGCTGTTACAAGTAAATTTGAGAGAGGTGGATTGAATCTTAGTGATTGCAGAGGTCAGTCGTATGACAATCAAGCAACAATTGCTGGTATCCATTCAGGAGTTCACAAGAGAATATTAGATTTGAATCCCCTAGCTGTGTTTGTTCCCTGTGACAACCATTCAATTAACTTGTTTGGAATTCATGCAACTCATGTAAATGTTTAGGCAGTGATATTTTTTGGGACAGTAGAACGTCTATTTACCTTCTTTTCCTGTTCCACTCATAGAAGGAGTGTTCTTAAAAGACTTCGTAAATATTACACTAAAAGGACACTGTGATACCAGGTGGAGTCCAAAAGTAGATGCGGTAAAAGCAATATCCACTGAGGTGGATGAAGTGGTCGCTGCACTGGAAGAACTGAGGGATACACCGACTGAAACAATCGATACGAGGGAAAATGAAAGAAAACTTTAATTTTGTGACCTTTCACTTTTTCTGGGCAGATATTCTTTCTTCTATGAACAAAACCCAGAAAATCTTGCAGACCAAAGGAATACGCTTTATTCAAGCATTGACACTTCTGGAGACGCTAACGGACAAATTAAACTTTTGGAGGAATGAGCTGTGTGACAATATCATTAATAAGACAGAGCAGGTATGTAATAAATGGGATGTCAGTATCACAAAAATGATAAGAAGGAAGCGCACGATGCCAGGGGAGTATGCAGAGGATTCTGCATTAACCGTTAGGCAAGAAATGCAACGGTCTCTAATAGAAATTTTGGACAAACTGTCAGTTGAAATTTCAAGCCGTTTCTCTAACATAAAAGAGTTAGAAAAACGCTTTGGGTTTCTCTGTAAATTTGAGGCGTACGTAAATGATGGGGTTATACATTTTAAGGAACAGCTTTCCAAAATCGATATTAAGTGCACAGTGCTTGAAAAACTGTATCCACATGACCTAAACAGTGAAGAATTTTTCAGTGTCTTGAAAGAGGTCACACTTTTATTAAAAAGGGCAAAAGTTAACGGAGAACTAATGGACTTTACACCTCAGGGATTGCTACAATACATTTCTTCAGCAGGATTAGAAGCCTACAAAACGCTAGCAACAGCATTAAAAAATTTTTCTTACTTTACCAATGTCTGTGTCTTCTTGTGAAAGATCGTTTAATAAACTTAAATTGATTAAATCATAGCTACGATCAACAATATTTCAGGACAGGGTATCAAATCTAGCGATACTTTCAACTGAAAACAACATTGCTTCGTCTTTAGATTATAATGATTTAATAACCGACTTTGAATTAAGAGCAGGAACGTTACATTTTAGAACGTCTCGTTTTAAATATTTATTAAATACTAACAATAAATATTAAGTGTTTATTAATAGAAGACGGAACCATTAACCTTTAGGCCCATTGGTAAGTGATTTATTGTATTACTTTTAATGTAGTTCATTGTTTAACTTTATGTTGCTTTAGGATATTTTTTGACGATGCGCTTTAGGCCTACAAGGAATTTGCATGTTTACTAGAAAATTTTTTATATTATTACATTTTTTATAGTCTACATTTGTTACTAATAAATATATACAAACTGAATACCGGTAATATTAAACTTATAATATGGAATTTATTAATTTTGACTTAACAAATATTCTTAAATTTAATTAAGAAAGTTGTGTTAGTGGTTATAATCACAAACAGAATTATCACTGTTGCACACCACTATAGGAAAATTATTTGGATTAGCGCTTTCAAGCTTCACAGCTCATCGTCAAATCGGAAATAACAATAATAGGACAAACAACTTCTTAATAACCCCACTTGTACACATTTTCGTAAACAAGCTATAAGTTAAATGTCCTTCACTGGATGGGCCTTAATTTTTGCTCTTTTGTCGCTCTTCTTGCCCCGGGCGCCAAAAAGCTACTGGTGGCACGCAAGTAACATGCAGTCAAGTGAATCATTCTGAATATCTTTAGAGATGCCCTTAAAATGTACTTCAATTTTCTCTTAAAATATTATCTACGGCAGAAATGAAATTAATCAAACCTCTGAATATATCCGGATCTTTAGATTCAAGTATTTCATCATGACCTCTAGGGCCAGTTCATTACACAATTCACTACACAATTTAATGCAGTCTATTATTTTAGAAACGACAACGGACATAACGATTTTTTCTGACCTGATCATTTTGGCATTCAATATTTCTTTGAAAAGCATCACTGAGTTGTTCCCGGATTTCGTTTTTCCCAAGTACTGACAAATCAAGGCATGCGTTTATGTGGCTAAGAGAGGATTCACGTTTTTCTTTACTTTGTGTGACAGGTGCCCTAAATTGGAGACACCTTCAGTAGTCCAACTAGTGTCTTTTCCTTTGACAAACAGTACACATAAGAAATAATAAAAACGGTTACTAATACTACACCCACATATCCAGTTATTCTTATCATATACATTGGTTTTAAAGGAACGAAAATATTCCTTCTCTTTTACAGGCCTACCTAGTTCTTTAATTTTGCATTTGTCTTCAATAGAGAGAGAAGAAAAATTTGTTTTTAAAAGAGATTGAACACACTATTCATTTTACCAAATCAATGAATTGAACACAAATACTGAAACGCCCCCTTGTACCCAGAATATTTTTCCACCCACCTTTTCTAATCAATTTTTTTTGGGGGGGGGAGGCGTAATTTAATATTTAGGACTAGGCATATGGCCTAGATTGGAAATAAAATGTGCTGAGCCATAGTGACAGTAACAAGATTTATTTAAGTTTTTTTTTTGAACAATAGTTTTACAATCTTTCTTTTTTTTTTATAATAGAGTTCCATTCAGCTCTTTCTTTAAATTTCACATAATGGTTTAATTCACAAAATGTGTCACAGTATTTACAGTCACCTGGTGGATTAATTACATGAAATATGTCAAAGTATTTTCTACAAATTTAACAATGGCATGCCAACCTACTGAATTTATTAGTATTATAATTCTGACTTTTACTTCCTCTATTTTATAACCGTTTATATTGCATGAGTAATGCAGGAACTATTATTATATACATACCACCAAAATCAGTAAAATTACATTTTTTAAAATAATGAATAAGGCCTTTTCGAAATATTAAAATTTCATCATCAGTTCATACACTGTAATGTTCCTGTTGTGATGTTTTCCTTTAAATGTATAACTGTTGTTAACTGTGTGTTAACACAGGCAGTGGCATAATGTTTGGAAAAAAAATAATGCAGGAACTATTTATGAACACATAATAAGTATAAATGTCTGGAGCAAACAATCCATGATAATTAAATAATACAATAATAATCGATAATTAGAAAAATAATGATTAATAATTAAATTCAAAGAAACTCAAGTGTGTCGCAGTACTTACATCTACCTGTTCCCCATCACTAGGATTAAGCACATCAACTGAAAACCGTTATCACAGTAACCGACGTTTAAGTTGTTAATTAAAAAAAGGTAATTAATTTAAACTAAACAGTTAATGAATCCAATTAAAGTAAACTAGTAGTTGAAATAAAAATTAAGTATGGCATATTAAGTTAAGTGTTAAGTTAATTAAATTAAAATAAGTGTCGACTATCCGACTTTTTACATATTTTATTCTTATATTTTATGGTAATAACATACAATAAAACACATCTACTTACCATAGATTTCTCGGTCTTAGCACGTGGGTTATATTCCAACTGAATTTCTTCTCTAGGGTCCAGGGTTTCGTCCCAGCGAGATTTAGAAACAATAGAGGTATACGAAACAATGATTTGAACAACTTTAGTGTGGACATATGATGGATTTAATATCATATCTTTTCTTAGTTACATATTACAATACAACAAAGATGGCGTCTTACCATCACTAGCTACGTGATTTCTACTCCTCTATTAATACTGAATACACTAATTTCATTATTTGATAGTATGCATGGTTTATTACCATACCTCTCCAAGAGACTGCAGTTCTCTCGTTATTATTTCTCTTTTATAAATTGACTGAAACCAATGCCTCAATCAGCTAATTAATAATTTATAAGTACAGATATATTCTTACGCACACACACACACACTCGTTACCCCCATGTTATATGATCGGTACCTTTTGTAAATTTTGGATTTATAATTTAGAGCTCATTTTCACCAAAGAATAACAGTTAATTAATTTGCACTTTCCTGATTAGTAGTTGCGGTCGCCCTTCCGATGTTCTCCGTTTTGGCCAGGTGTTCGGCGTCTCTCATAATCTCGTTTTGTTCCTTTGTTACACTGAGTTTAATTAAACATCTTGGGTAGCAGTTGACTATGCTACATTATTTGTACTGTTAATTACATTTTACTTTAGTTAATAAACACTTTTTACTGGCAAAACTGTGCCAGCCACAATTTAGCGTGTAGACATCTTGATGAGTTGTAAAGGACTGGGAGATGCAAAGCACATATTTTGTGTATGTGTTAGCGCATCCACGTCATTGTCTATTGTTCAAAATTGGCTCACGCCCTGTTGTCATGTCATTGTTTGTTAGGTCATCACTGATTTTAATGACGTCCCATCTTCTGGACCAATGAGAGTGCCTATTTACAATCTGTTTCCACTTGGATGGCCATTTTGTACGTTCATCTCGGCACGTCCGCTCCTGACCTTGGAATCGTTGTGATCTATTAGAATATGCGTAGTTGTCTCTTCACAAAGGAAATTGTTCTCTCCATGCATGTGTGTGGGTGATATAATAAAGTCCGATAATTTGTTACCACTCATACCATAATTCTGACATCGAGATTATTGTACTATCACATAAGGTGTAAATTAAATAAGTAGAGGAATTAATGGAATAAAATTAACTTTGAATAATAAAACTGAACCAGCAAAATAACAAAATAAAGGAAAATTTAAATTTTGAAAAATCAGAGAACAAATAGAAACATGCAGGATCACCGGTCATATGGCAGGCAGATGCAAGCACTCTGCGAGTATTACATTTTCTTAAGCTCAGAATATTGTTAAAAAAAGTTTTAAACTGTTTTGTCTTTTCACAGGAAGAGAATGAAATATTTAAATAACTGAAAGGTAACCCATGACTCTATACAAATCAAAGCACAAATGCTTATAAGCTACTTATAACCCAGTCAGTAATGTCCACACTTCATCATGTTTTCACTAAACATGTTCAGTAATGTTAAACATGAGTTTAATATTGAGGTATAGATTTTAGCGTGTGTGTTGCCCGACAATCTGCTGAGCACTTCGAGTGTGATTTCAGTTACATAATGGAATTTTCCCACCTGATCTTTCGGCAGGCACTACAAACGTTCCTGCATTTTCGTGGTGCGTGAAAGACGAGGCCGGATGGCGTGACAGCGTTGGGGGTTTTCTTACACAGGCTCTGCGGATGGGCGTAGATGGAGCGTGCCCATAACCTGGACCTCTTTCCCCTCGACTAGGCGGAGAAACCTTAAGTTCTTTATGAAGATTATCTAAGCATAGTGAAGTACAGAATTACACCATCACAATCCAGCCGCCCCCGAGGTTGAACGAGAAAAGAGAACGACGCACGTCGCGACGTTAACTTATAGAAACACCGACGCAGCTGACTAAATTTCGTTAAGCGAAAACCACCGCCTTCCCAATGACGTCACCACTCACGGTAGCAGTGGACAAACTTGATTTCAATATCAACACGGGGATCGAACAAACCGCGATAGCGTGCTGCACACGGAAAATAAATTTAAGTGGCCATGGTGTTTACTTTTTGATATAACCACAGCACAATATCTGTACGGAGAGCCATACATGACTTCAATGTTCTAAGATTTATATTTAAAATCATTTACTTGAATTTGGTTCAATAACTTCTAAAAAATACCCCCCACCCTCAAACTATTTTCACTAATTATAGATATTTTTCTTATTATGGGGTAGTCATTTAATACAATGTTATTTTCGAGTTACTTTCTCTATAAAATTATTTACTTTATTCTTATAAAGAAACTGAACTATGCAGATAAACATCCCTCCTCCTCAACCGATTAATGATATTTACACTTGCATACAGTAATAGTTTTATCATACATAATTTCTATGGTATCTTATCCTTCAAAATTAAATGCTCGTACTTTACTTTATGTCAGCAAAGTAATTTTCAAAAAATCACCCCCTCCCCTTCAACTATTCTCTCCATTTATAGATATCTCATTTTTCATTTTAAAGTGGATAAATACGACTTTATTTTAGGGGAACTTATCAAAATTAAGTGCTTTACTCTTGTTAAAACACAAAACAATGCAGGTGAACTACCCCTCCCCCTCAAATGAACAACCCCATTTTTTATATTTACAGTTTTATTAAGTAAAAGTTTCACTGTATGTAATTATTAAGGTATCTTATCTTTCAAATGATATACATTATTCGACATCAAAAAGGTAGTTTTCGAAAACTTACCTCTCCTCTTTCAACTACACTTTTCATTTATAAATATTTCATGTACCTTTCTACAGTAGATTATTATGACCTCCTTTTCAGGATACTTAATTATCAAAATTAGGTACGGTACTTTACTCTTGTTAAAACGTAAAACATTTCAAGTAAACTACCCCCCCCTTCAAATACATAATCTTCACATAAATCAATAGGCCTAGAGCTCTCTACAACTTGGGCACATATGCAAAAAATTGTTTGATTTTGTTGAAATGTGTGGCAGTTATCGTTCACCATGGAAAAAATTCTATATACAGACACATACACAGACACTTTTCGTAAAATGACTTTTCTTCATGTTTTGTAGGTAGTACAATTAGAATCACTCCTTATACCAAACATGGTTTTTTCGCGATCACCATGCTTCCATTTCTTTATGTAACATGGAAGTAAAAATAAGAAATAACTGAACATTGAACACACAAAAAACACCAGCAAGCACTTTGGAGGTTAAACATACTTCGGTCAGCTTAATGTAACTATAATTATTTAATGACTACATTAAACACACTTCATTTTCATAGTACAAAGACTTTACTATTTTATATATGATTTTATGACTTCACTGCACACATTTTCATTGCATACTAAATGAAACAGAGAAAGCTGGCACAAAACTGAAGGTAAACAGACAAATCATGTGGTAAAAGTCATAATACAATAGAACTTGGCTAATTCGAACGTGGATAATTCGAACTTTTACCCTGGTCCCTTGAATATCCTATGTACAACCGTGCAAAAACATCGTTTGTAATTCGAACTTTATTTTGGTTAATTCGAAATAAAAATTTTGCTCAAACTACAAAAAATCGCCTGCAGTATGGGCTAGACTACGTAACAATAAAGACACGACTGGAAACAGATAAACAGGCATCGCCCCCTTTGTGAACTGACGCTTGTCCTTTGTGTCAAATTCGTGGAATTGGCGCCAGTATCTTGGGATGACACGTGACTGGCTAGTGTAACGGTACCGTCCGCCATTGTCCCTTGTTCCACGCCTCGTCAGTCAGCCACCCTCACTGTTGCTTTCAGTTCAGTCTAGAGGTCGGCTAAACTGTTATTTTAAAATACTAGGTATGAAAATACCGTTCCAAAAAAATAACAGGTACAAATACCTGTTATTATATACTATATATTGTAACGTAACAGAGTTGAGGTCCCCAACGTTACATAAAAAACTATGTAAATATGATTTAAAACAATGCCCAAAGCCTGTTATAATTAAATACAAGAGGGCCCATCTCACCTGAAGAATGCATTAGAGGTACATAGTAAGGTTACTAAGTAATTAAAACATCAAAAGTGTACCTAAATCTAAAATATGTCATGAATAATATGAGATGTAAAACATAAACATTGTGTCTAATGGGAGTAGTTTAATGTGTAGGAGTTGAGTATGATATACTGTTCAATTAATATTTAATGTGTTATAAAATGTACTTGGTGTTGTACTGTAGCATGATATAGTGTTTAAGGATATTTATTTTATGTTTGTGGATAGTAAGTGTGGAGCTGTTGCTTTAAGGAAGTACTAAGTTCTAGGTACTCAATTTATTTATGTTAAAATTGTATTTAAATAATTAAGTATAAGTACATTTATTAGTTATGATATTATGTTAAATGTATTTACTTTAATTGATTAATGAAGGTGTTTAAAATAATGTTTGTAAACTTGGCCAGGAAGGCAATAAGTGTTAATAAGTTGGCAAGTAGTTCTTATAGTTATGTTAAAAAACAATGATGAACTAAATAATATAATGAATTGAAACCAGGAAATTAAAATTGATGTAAGTGGCCATAAGCCAGTGACTAGTTGTACAGTAGGTCAGGTAAAGAAAAATTAAGTTAAAAATAAAACTAAATTATAACAGGTGTAAGAAAACCAATAGGCCTAAATTTAATATTTGTAAAAGGAAATTAATACCTTTTTAATAAGTCCAGTCAGATGAAATTACAGTAAAATGTATACGGTTTAATAAGGCAGAGTTTTATGTAATTTGGTGTAATTCCAAGCATGGAGTATTTTATTTAAAAAGAGTAGTAATATTTTCTAATTCTGGCTCTAGGATATCGAATATTACCCAATGACAGAAAGTAATGGTTGTTAGGGTAACTAAAATGCAAGAAATCTTGTTGATTTTCAACATTCGATTGTTATATGCTATTGAGAACAGTTCAGTGGACAAATTTAAACAAAAAAATAAAATAAAATAAAATGAATTAACCTTAATACATTTAATGTATCAAAACTAATCCATTCAAACAAAACTGATGAATAATTACTGAACTAGAAATCGGGAAATATACTTATACACCTCCAAAAGGTAGCGGAATTACTAATTCCTTCTTCAAACTAATTCCATTAGAAATAATGATGTACCCGATTTACAATTGAACCAGGATACTTATTGAATGAACAAGAAGTCTAAACTAATAAAATTATAAACCAAATATACACAAGAACCTTTGGTACTGGAGACATAAACCTCACTTCTAAGAGATTGAAGAAATTATAATACTACACCAATTCCACTGGGATCGACAACCACGAGGATCGCGAAGAAGAACGAAGAACAGAAGAATTCCTGTTACACTCCGGGACATCACCTTTCCACCTTTATTGATAATCTGGACACATTTTCTGGTCAAAAGACGCATCAGTACGTCTTCATGCGTTTGTAAACAGACACGGCTATCTTGAGAATCGCATTGTACGGTAACACCAGCTTATATTTAATTTTATAAATTAAGAATTAATAACAATTTGTAATACTTAGTAACCTTAATTTTGCATTACCTGGCCTTACTAATCGTTAAAAGAATCACACGTACCCTGGGATAAGAGATAAACAAAAATTATATTTAACTTGTATTATACAGTACTAGTCCATTAACAAATCGATTCAGCATTGTACGATCGATATTACGATCAAATAAACTGTGAAGAATACTGTTGGAAATTAAAAAGCAATATAAATAAAGAATCCTTCTTGTATGTAATGATGTTCTGTGTTATTGTAGAATAGGTATTGTATTTTGATGGGGGAGTAATTTACAGATAAAGAAGGTGATTAAACCATCAAGTGAACTAACTAACCTATAAAAATAAGTCAATTACGAATAGCAGCGCTTGCTGTAGACAGCTGGTGGAAACGAGAGAGTGCCGAACTAACGTATTCTCTTCGCCACATTTGAATTAATTTAAATAATACGGACCGAATAGGGTTGGAGAGAATTACCGAATTATTAACTAAAATACCTGTAATATAGAGTTATTATCTGGTAAAACACTTAGTAATTGATCAACACAGGGCTATGTTCAACATAAGAGTTGCAGCCACGATATAATAAATAAAACTTTTTAATTAATATTGAGTTGCAGGAGGTCACCTCTACAGTAACATAATAAACATTTTCCTTAACAGATCGAATTAGTTAATTTAAATTTTTTTAAATTAACTACAAACTGTAATTGAATAAGAAAAACAACCAAATAGAGAGAATACATTTATTACAAATTGACAAACCCAACAGTGGGGCTTTTAAACATCCTCAAATATCATTAATAACAACAAATCGATCATACATAAGTAACAACAAGACAGTAACTGCTATTTGTTACAAATTGGCGCTCAACGAGTGGGCTTTAGTTAAGTAAAAAATTAGGCTATTACTTAACTGGAGCAGGCAACTATTAGAGGCACAGGAATGCATACTAGAGGTGTTTCTAAAAGGATGGAGAAGGAGCAAGAAACAGAAGAAGATAGACGGGAAGAAGAAACAGAGGTAGTTACAGACACCGAAATGGAACAACAAGCGAGCGATAAAGAGGATGCCCAAGGGGACCAACCAGATAAAGCGGTAGCCAGAGAAGAACCAAATTGGCAAGACATGATGAAATTTATAGCAGAACAATTTAAGGAACAGAATAAACAAGCTAATGAAAATTTTAGGAAACAGGAGGAAAACTCAAAGGAACAAAAGGAAGAATTAAATAAAAAATTCGAGGAAAGGTCAGAAAAGCTGGAAAATAAAATAGACAGTATTAACGAAAACTCAAAGAAACAAAACGAAATTTTGAGTGAGAGCTTAATCAAACTAATGAATGAGAAGTTTGACAAAAATAAAGAGGAAACTGATGAGAATAACCGGCTGATAAATGAAAGCTTAAACCAAATTAATGAAAGGTTTGACAGGAACGATGAGTGCTTAAAGCAGATTCAGGAAAATCACAAACAAATAGACGAGAAAATTGAAAACAGTAATAAGGAGTTACGGCAAATTATAAATGAACAAAACCAAGCGTTGAGGGAAGTCATCAATGAAAGGGTCGCAAATGTCCATGAAACACTTAACAAAAGGGTAGATAATTATAAAGAGGAAGTAAGACAGCAAATAACTGAAACTAAGGTGGGTCTGGAAAAGACAGATGAAACCATCATACAACTCGCAGTGGAAGTAGAGGCCAAAATTAATCAAGTGGAAAATAATAACAAAACTAGAATAAAGGAAGTACAATTAGAAACCCAAGAGAAATTGGACGAAGTGCAAATTAATATAGCTGGGAGAATTGAAATAGTTAATAACGAAATAACACAAATAAAAACCCAAGTGGATCAAAATAAGGGGACTGTCGAAAATATACAGAATCAGGAATTGATTAATATAAAGGAGTCAATAGAAGTTTTACAAAATCGACCAATGTATCTGGCACATCACATAGCCCCTGAGCAAAAAGAAAATATCAATTTCAAAATTTATAGAGGAAACCCCATAGAATTTCTGGAGAGAATAGATGAATGGTTTAGTAGGATTAAAGTGACCCGATGGAACATAATAAAAAGTTTGTTGGATGATTGTTTTAAAAGTATAAATGATAATTGGTGGTCAGCGGTCCGAAACGAAACGAGTAATTATGAAGAGTTTAAAAAGGCTTTTAGGTCGAAATACTGGTCGGATTCCGTACAGAACATGATTAGGGATAACATTACCAACGGGAGATTCAATTTTAATCAAGAGCAGTCCCCAACTACTTACTTTTTGGGAAAGGTGTGTTTGGCGCGTCATTTGGAACCGAGAATACCAGAGGAACGTTTAGTCAATAAATTATCTTACCATTTTGAAGAAGAGATAGTTCGTGCCAGACGCAGTGGACAAGTGAAGACAGTGGGAGCAATGGAAACCTTGTTGGCCAGTTATGAAATGGAAGACTATTATCAAAGGTCTCGACGGCAAAGTGAATATTCCAACAATAGAAGGGAGGAGCAAAATCAAGAGTCGCGTCCAGGAATAAATCGATTTAACCACAATAATTATAACCGAAGGGTTAATGACCATTTTATAAATAATCGTTACCGTAATAATCATTACCAAAGCAATCATTATAATAACTATAATAATAACAGATACAGCGCAGGCCGCAGGAATTTTGATAACGGGAGAGACTATTGGGATAATAACCGAGGGAACGATGATGGAGGAAATCAAAACAGAAATAGGAACGTCGAGAATGATGGAGGAAGCAGGGAACAAAGGAGAGACATACCCTCGGAAAATCAACCAAGTAATGACCAGGGAACCCATATAGCTCGAATAAACTATATCATGATGACTGATGAGAGGAATAACCAAGAGGATCATCGTGGAAACCGTAAACCTAATCCCAATTCTGGGAATGCTGAGGGAAGGAATAGACGCAACGAAGAGGACATAGAACCGTATGTATATGATCCATACTGCGATGATGCCATTGAAAGATTTACCACTGCATATAATTTACGGAATCCACCGGAAAACCATATTGGTAGAGCAGCCCGAACAGAGGCCAATACAAAATAATTAAGATAAATTATGTGGAATCAATTTAAAACCCCAAAATTCAAAAAGCACGTAAAGACAACTTACTCAAGTTATTTCGAAACAATATAATTTAAAATAAAAAGAATAAACAACAAAATTCAAAAAGCCTGTAAGGACAACTTACTTAATTTGTTCAGAAATAATATGATTTAAGATATTTCGCAACAATTTGATTTAATAAACAGTAAAACACCAAGAGTATGTAAGAACAGATTATTAAATAATATTTATAAAGAATTGATTTAAAATGAAATAATAGGAAAAAGTAATATTTTTATGGGAACAAAAAGAAGAATAAATGAATAAAAACAATTGATGGTAATGTGCTCAAATAAGAAGAATAACGAATAATTTAATGACTACAATGAAGCTGAAGGAGGATAATAATTAATACAACAATAATTTAGAATCTCTCGGAATTGAAGATGATATAAGAAGAAATGATACAGAGAAAATATGTCACAAGAAGGAAAGTTAAAAGGATTTTAAAATAATGCCTATCAATAATGTTATATGCTATTAGTTAATGAAAAAGAAGAAGGAATAGAAGGAATCAAGAAAAGGAAATATATAATTAAATGCAAACAGCAACAGTATGAAGAATCCCAAAAGTGTTTAGTAATAGTCGCTAATCGACTACTTATAAGTTTTTCTTATAATGTATTGAGTTAATAACAACAAATCGATCATACATAAGTAACAACAAGACATTAACTGCTATTTGTTACAAATTGGCGCGTACCAACGTGGAGCAGAATTAAACCCCGAAAACACAACCTTTGCATATTTGTTACAATATACATAATCTATATTATCGTTTGTAAGTAACTCGTTTTGAGTTTCCTGCAGGTCTCCTATGTAATATCTTCAAATAAATACATTGCAAGTAGGTTTATTTTCACCCAGATAAACCTATTAATATATTAATAAACCTGCTTGCAGTGTATTTATTTGAAGATATTATATAACCTATACTATATAATTTGTTATAAGAAATAAATTGTAACTAAACGTATTAACAGTGTTACTTTACACTGTGACTTTATTAAACTATTACTATTTAAAAGAAAATAAGAAACAAGAGAATTTATAGGCCTATCTCCCTTTGGGAATACCAATTTAAGGTTTCACTACGAGTAAAACCTACAAAAACCTTCGCGTCAACGAACCGGCGCTAATATAAGAAAATTATATATGTATAAACATAATATTTGGGTCAAACACAAATTTGTTCGCTGTATCTTGATTTAACGGCCGAAATCTATTTTGCCGTTGACCCTCCCTGCGCATTCTAGCGGACGGAATATGCGTGATTCGTCGGACCGCAACCAAATTACGTTTGTCTTGCTTTGTCGGCCATACCGCCTACAAAAACCTTCGCGTCAACGAACCGGCGCTAATATAAGAAAATTATATATGTATAAACATAATATTTGGGTCAAACACAAATTTGTTCGCTGTATCTTGATTTAACGGCCGAAATCTATTTTGCCGTTGACCCACCCTGCGCATTCTAGCGGACCGGAACCAAATTACGTTTGTCTTGCTTTGTCGCCCATACCGCCTACACCTCGTTTCTCTTCGACAGAGCTGAAGTCTTCTTGATCAAATTGTTTCACTATCTAATGGCTAGATAAACTAGTACACATCTGCGGTAACTTTAGAATGTCTATAATGGTTTGCATAAATTAAAATGTGAATTTGGGGTATGGTGAGAATGGATGAAGATAGATAAATTTTGGGACACGCACACCGCGTGGCGTAAAATCGAAGTATTAGGTATCATAGTATTCTAAGTTATTTAAACTCTTATGTAATTAATTTATATCTTAATCAAAATACAGTAATTGCCTATCACTTTAGTACAGTAAAATTATGTAATTTCGGCAGACTTATAAGATTTCAAATGCATTAGCACGCGGTCGTGTACAAAACTAAACAGGTTATAGTGTGTCAGACTTTCTGTTCATGTAGGCCTAATTAAGTAAATTTGAAACTTATTAATTGATTTATGGGCGTTTGTGAGTATAGTATAAATGTCAAAAGAGAAGACGTTATGTTTTAATTAAAACAAGCCTGGTTTAAATGGTCAGGGGGGCCTGTTCAAATTTGTTCTGGACTGGTTCAATCAAGAGTGCGTGGGTGCTTTGTGCTGTGAAAATAAGTGTTGGTTCATCCATCTAATTATCTATTTATGCTTAGGGTCCCTGCGCCCAAGACGAGGATCCGGCCTAGGCATGTCCATCTGCTCCTGAACTTGTAAAAAGAGGCTCTCGACTTCACCTGTCGAAAGGAACGGCAAGATCATCATGCCCCAGCATAACTCCACAAGCTAGACGTTGGACTCAAGGACCACAGCTTAATTTGAATAAGGTGATATTCAACCATTTATTATTTCTGGCCTACATAGACACCACCGATTTGTGCACATAACAATTAATAAAACTTGTGGGGTATTTTGTGACACACATGATATTGTTTTCATATTATAAACGTTTTAATGGGGACTATAAACGGATTTCAGGGACTTTATGTATAGAATTAGTTACATTCAACATTAAGTGTACGCCCGGGGGGCCGGCATGTGTCCGAGGCTAATTAAATTTTCATGCACCACATTTTCTCACTCTGATATTAAAAGGGGGGTTGTTCAAGTATTAGGGGACCGGAATTTCAGTGACATTGATGGGTGCTGTTGGTGACAGGATGGACCAGACCAGCTGGTCTCGTTCAGTTAATTCCTGTACGGTTATCCATGGTAATTGCGGTTTTATTACACATTCAAATTAGATCATTTGGTATACATATTCACATTTGGGTCATATAAGGGTTATAAGTTTTTTTTATTTAGTTCAGTCCGGTCCCCTCTTTAGACCTTGCGTAGGCAGGTTTTGCATGCAGAGATATGCAGGCCCCATGCACAGATAAATGTATGTACGGTCATGCTTAGGAACATGTCGGCTGCCTGGCCAAACCAGATTTTTTTAAGATTTATAAATTATGATATTGTAAATTCACACAGGCTGTTAATGTCACATGAAAGTTGTAACTCGCATTTTTAAATTATTTTGTCAAACCAGATTTCTTAGAAAAATATTAAATTATCATGTCACAATATTCACTCATACTGTTCAGGTCACATAAAGATTGTAGCTTGCTTTCTTTTAGAGTTATTATTATTTCTGTCTGATTCTATTATTATTATCTGATTTTCTCCAACAACTTGTAATTCTAAATTCACTAAGTTATATGCACGGTTCAAGGGCATTTAAAGTTGTAACCTGCATTCTGGCCAACCCAGATTCTGGGGGCACTACATGTATGTATACTGATGTATGTATATGTATGGCAGTTGAAATTTCCATATGATGGGGGCGATATATGTATAGAGAGAATAGATATATACGCGGGTGGCAAGGCTTTAATGTTATAAGGGTGTTTGTTATTTATGTGGTGATATTGAATATGTGTCTGTGATAGGTGTATATATTAATATGTGTAATTATGTGAATCATGTATGCGTTATTTCTATGTGTTATGTACGGGGATTGTTTATGCAACCATGCAATTACAAAGATTACATATTAATATCAAATATAAAATTTTAATTAAATATTAAACTATATTATATTAGATTATAAATGTTAAATTGCTAATTTGGGTAGTTTTGGGGAAGTTGGAAATTTAAAATGGGTGCTGACTAATATGTTACATTTAAAATTTACATTTATATTTTATACCAAGTTGAATTATTGAAAACTAAAATTTATATTTATATGAAACCTGAATTGCTGAAATTTAAAATTCATGTTTTGGTATTAAGATTGAAATTGAAATTTAGGAATTGTATCTTATATTGAAGTTGAAACATTGCAATTTGAAATAAAAGTTGTTATTGGTTGTTAATAGTGTTTTATTTGCAAGTCCCGTCTCACTGGACCCATCGCTCTTTTGCTTCTCTAGGTCTTCTGCCTAGTTTTAAATATTTAGTGGCCCCTCTTCAAAAAAAAAAAAAAATTATATAGCATAAAAAGTTTAAAGAGGGGTTACATTTGGTAGCAGAGCGTGGTTGTATCTAGGGTTAAACCCTTGGGTCCTTTGGGTGTGACGGGGCTTGCAAACTCAGAAAACATTCAGGGTAGAATGAACTTAGAAAATTTACAAGAAATCAATATATATACATGTGTTGTGTTATGTTCAATGTTTTATTAACTATATGGAGGTATAATTGTCAGCCTGTTGTTATTTGTGTTATTTGTAAACTTGGTGTCGCCACAAGGTATGAATTTTGGGGAATTTTTTTTTTAGACTTGAATTACCGCAGATCTGGGGCGCGATGATGGGAAATGGATTTCGTGTTTTTTGATTTTCAAATAATAGCGAGGGTGTTTATTGGGATGCGGTATGGCCCGCTCGGATGTCGGTCTCGTCAGAGGTACGGGAGCCGAAGTCATTGTTATAAGTTTTGGGAAATTTGATGTTGTTAGTTGGTTGGCAAAGTTGCTTTCGTGAAATGCGATGTCGCGATAGGTGTTGTGTGTCGTTGAGCATGTCTTGTGTTAGTGTAAAAAAAAATTGTGTTTCTTCTTGGGTGGTGTTGATGAGAGCCAGTTCAGGGTAGTAACCGAGTCCTCGCAACGCTAGGGGGCCCGCAGTCTGCTTGAAGGAAGAGTATAGTACTCAAGTTTTTCTGTTTCGTTTTATTGTCTATTGTTGTTGTGTGTGTATTTCGTGGGCCGACCGTGGAGCTCGAGGATGATCGTCGTGGATCCGGATTTGTTTCTTCGCGACGAGCTGGAGTTTGAGTTAAGAGCCCGGGGGAGAAACCCGAAGGGGGCGGTTACTGTGTTGAGAAAGCAGCTCAGAGAGGCACTGTCCGCGGGCGGCATGCTCTCTGCTGTCGATATCTCGGATAAAGATAGGGAATTGGAAAGGTGTGTCGAGAAGTGGGAAGAGTTGCAGGAGTTAGCCCGATGTGTTGACAATTTGGAGGAGTGACCGGGTTCCTCCAGGGGCGTCCGGCGGATTCGGCAGCGCCTAACTCATTTAAACCTGCGACTGCAGAACCTCGACGATCAATGGGGCACTCTTGAGCAGGCCCATGATATCAAAAGCTTAATAGAACAGGTCACCTCGACCCTGTAGGGGTCTCAATCCAGTAGACCACCCACGCCGGAGGCAGTTCCTGCGTCCGAGGTCTCAGCTTTAGAGTGCTCTCGCGAGCCTGCCGCAAGTGCCCCGGTTTTCTCCGGTATGGTGGCGGCCTCACATCACAAGCTGCCCAATCCACTCTCCCAAATCATCCAGCAATTGCCGATCGTGGATGGGTTAGATGTGGATAAACTATTGCCTTTCTTTCGGACTGTGTTCCAGTTAGCGGATTTTCCGGGTATGTCGGATCGTGCTCTCCTCGAGCTGATTTATCCTTATCGTCGCGGCCCTATGGCTGAGAGGGTGGCTGGCGTAATGCGGCGTAGAGGTGGAGTTGCGGAGTTCCACCAGGAGGTGTTGGGGGCGTTCGTGCCCGGGAGGCTTTTGGAACAGTTACAACATCGGCACTTCTACAGAGTGCAGTCTAGGGGCGAAAGTCTTGCCCAATTTGTGCACAGCATTAGGGACGCAGTGCGGACACTGGGTCTGGGCTTGTCGGAGGAAGAAGTGGTACAAATAATTCTAGAAGGTGTCTCCCCACAGGAGAGATTGCGGCTTGTATTTGCAGAGCGCCCGCGCCGGTTTGTGGATTTAGACAGACTGTGCGTGATGTCAAAGGCCATTCAGACGAATGATGAGGCGAGGGGAGACAGTCGTGGGGACCTACCGATATCTCAGAGAGCAGAAGGACGCAACGGCCCTTCCCGCCCCCGACAGGCCCAGTCCGTTCGAGATCGTGAGAGCTGGGGAAGCATTATTTGTTATAATTGTAATCGGCCAGGTCATATGGCTCGATCCTGTCCCCGAGGACGCACGCGTCCAGCACCTCCCTCGCAAGGACCCTCCCCAAAAAACTAGGCAGACAGGGGAAGATAGGTCGGAGGATGTCTTCCCCTCGCTCTAATTCTTTTCCGTTTTCTACTACCTCCAGGCCAGTGATAGGACCCGACTCTTCTGACATCAAGGTCCTGTCTACCATCCCGCAACACACTTCAATATGCCCCTTTCTGTCGCTCGAAGTAAAAGGGGGTCAGCTCAGAGCTTTAGTTGACTTCGGTTCAGCCCGATCCATCATCTCATCTCGAGTGTGTGAGGACCTTGAAAAGCAGGGCTTAATAAAGGGGTCGGATCTGTCGTCAGTAGTATGCTGGACTGCATCTCGGGAAATCTTGCCCATCTCCCAGGTGATTTCCTTCAAATTCAAAATCGACGGTTTTTCCTGGGTGTGGCCTTTTCTGGTTTCTCCGGCTCTGGGAGTGGATTGTATTATTGGTGCAGACTTCATCTCTAAAAGTGGTCTCGTGTTGGACATCCATGGGCACCAATGTTATTTCAAGTTTAATTGGGGAGTTGTTATTCCGTTCCTTGGATACCAGGGAGCTAAGGGAGGTATCCAAGAGGTGGCTTGTCCCGATTCTGCACGAGATCCATCCCACTCTCACTCCATCCCAGCAGAGGGCCTTAGACCAACTGTGTGAGGAATTTCCCTCGGTGTTAACTCCTACCTTGGGACTCGCACACCTGCTGGAGTACAAAATCCGCCTTACAGACTCCAAGATAGTGAGGTCACACCCATACAAATTCGCACCTCCGAAGATGGCCGTTCTGAGAGAGAAGGTTGATGAGTTATTAGAACAAGGGGTGATTGAACCTTCTAATTCCAGCTATGCCAGTCCAGCGTTTTTGGTACCCAAGCCTGGAGGTAAGCACCGTATGGTGATAGACTATAGGAAGTTAAATGCTAATATTGAGGTGGATTCCATTCCCCTCCCGGACCTACATTCGGCTTTCGATTGGTTCAGTGGGGCCAGGTATTTCACCGTGATCGATCTTAATGCGGCTTATCACCAGATTCCCTTGGCCAAGGAGAGTAGACCGTACACGGCATTTTGTGTACCGTGGAATCTGTACCAATATACAAGGGTCCCCATGGGTTTGGCTGTGGGGGCCCAGACACTCACTCGTCTACTCGATACCGTTTTTCACGACGTGAAATTCAAGTTCGTGTTTAATTACTTGGACGACTTGCTGGTGTATAGTAAGACGTTTGAGGAACATGTGTCATCTGCGAGAAGTGATGTGCCGATTGAGAAGTTCTGGCCTCACTGTCAATCCTGAAAAGGTTCGTTTTGCCCAGGAAAGCATTTCTTTCTTGAGGCATTTAGTTTCACACCGGGGTGCTACTGTCGACCCCGAGAGGACACAGGGTATCCGTGACTTTCCCCCTCCCAGGGATGCGAAGGGAATAGCTAGATTCGTGGGAATGGTCAACTTCTATAGCAGATTCATTCCTAATGTTGCGGAAATTGCCGCACCCTTGAACGAGCTGAGGAAGAAGGGAGCTAAATTCACATGGGGTGATAGTCAACAGAAGGTTTTCGACACCCTCAAGGAAGCCATCATCTCCCCACCAGTGTTATGGATGCCCGATTTTACTAAACCATTTATTTTGCAGACGGACGCGAGTTCGGTTGCGCTCGGGGCGGTTCTTTCCCAAGTTGTTGATGACGCTAGGCAGCCTGTGGCATTTATTTCCCGAACGTTGACCCAGCAAGAACGAAAGTCATCAGTGTATGAGCTAGAGTGTTTAGCTGTTGTGTACGCTCTAGACAAGTTCAGGCGTTTCTTGGAACATGCTGAGTTCCTGCTCGAGACCGACAACCAGGCTCTCTTGGCTTCTTGCTCATCCCCGGCAACTGGGTAAAATTGGTAGATGGGTGGTCAAGATCTCATCCTTCAAGTTCAAGGTGCAACACATTAGGGGAACTCAAAATGTGGTTGCAGATGCTTTGTCACGCATGTTTTCCCAGCCCAATGAAGTCCAATCTGAGCAACCCTGTTCCGTTCTGTTAGATTTTCCGTTAGCCTTCACTGATGTGTTACCCCATCAGTTGAACGACGAAGAGCTGGGTCCGATCATCCAGAATATAAAGGAGGGTAACGTACTGGCCCCATACTTCTTGTCCAAGGGCGTCCTGTGTTGTAGGGAGAAAAAGGGACGTGCCCCTAAGATTGTGCTGCCTAGCAAGTTAGTGCCCATGGTCTTCAGCTATTATCATAATTCCCCAATAGGAGGCCACAAGGGAATTTCTAAGACCATTTCCAGCATTAGACGACATTTCATCTGGAAGGGCATGGACAGGGACATTGCGACGAGGGTTAAGAGTTGTCATCTATGCGGCTTGAACAAGCCTGCCCAGAACACTAAGTTAGGGTTGTTGTCATCGGACGTGGCGAGCAGACCGATGGAGAAGTTATTCTTAGACTACGTGGGACCTCTCCCGCGTAGCAAGTCAGGTAATTCTTACCTGCTTGTTTGTGTGGATGCTTTTTAGAAGTTTGCCTGGCTATTGCCCTTACGGCAGGCAACGGCTCGTTTGACCATAAGCGCGCTCCAGAATCACATTTTTCAGCATTTCGGTCTTCCGACCATCATTGTCTCTGACAATGGTCCCTAGTTCATTTCGGGTGAGTTCCGGCGGATGTGTTTCGCCAGTGGGATCAAACATGTACCCACTTCTCCTTATTACCCACAGCCGTCCCATGCGGAGAGATTCAATAGGAATCTCAGGTACGCACTCTTTGCTTATCATGCTGAGCAACAGACCACCTGGGACCAGAATCTGAAGTGGTTACAGCTAGCCTTTAATACGGCCCTACATGATAGTCATCAGGCTGTTCCCTTTGAAATCATGTTTGGATTCTCGCCCGCACTCCCGTTGACTAACTTGTGGAACATTGAGGATCTTCTACCACGGGAGGCAGATAATGGAACAGCAGAGAGGTGGAAGGAGGCTCGGAAGAATTTGCTCCGAGCGCACGAGTGGGTCCGTCGCCGATATAATCAGGGACGAATTCCTAACCCCTTCCGGATTGGGGACTGGGTCTATTGCCAGAGCCACCCACTCAGCTCAGCCGCGGACAGACGTGCAGCGAAATTGTGTTATCGGTGGTCGGGGCCATATCGTATCCTGGGGTTCGCGTCACCGGTGACGGCTAGGCTGGGCGAACCGGGGAGCGGGTCGAAAGAAATTGTGACTCATATTTCGAAACTGAAGCTTTGTCGCAGGGGATAGAGGGCCGATGGGGGAGAGAAAGGTTGATGGTCTCCGTGTCAATTCGGGTGGTAGTCATCTTGAAGGAGGCATGAGATGAAGGGGTGCCTTGTGGAGAGAGAGATATGGGTAGCGGGTAGATGTTCCCCACAGTTCCAGTGGTGTTCGTCTACTTCAGGGACGCGCCCCTGCTCACGCGAGCCTTGGTTTTCTCCATTCATCCTTATTTCCGGAGGAAGCCATGTCCTTACCTTTAGTCTTAGCTCTTGACCCTTCAATGATCCTTGCCCTTTTCATCTTCCCGATTTCCTAACCCTCCCCTTACCAACAAAAAAAAATGAGAAATGTCAAAAAAAATTTAGTAAAAGAAAGGTAAAATGCAAAAAAAAAATTCAAAAAAAAATTAGAAAATGTCAAAAAATGAGTTAGAGAGTAGAGTGGAACCTACCGAGTTGATGGGTCAGTCGTGCACTTCATCTACTCGGTAAGTTTTGGGCATACCCTTGGATTATAGTTTCATGGAGACCATCATCTCCCCCCCCCCAGTGCTGAGAATGTGCGATGTGTCCGTTAGATAGAGTTGTTTTGTTTTGATTAGACCCCCCCCCCCGTGTAACTATAGGGCATGTGGCCCTGTTAAAGTTTAGTAGGTTCCGATGTCTCTAGACGGAAGTTGGCGGGCCTCGGGCGGTCAGAACTCAGGGAGCTCCCGAACTTTTCTTTCTTCTTCTGTCCTCTTCTTGCTGTATGCTGGCCCTGATCAGGTCAGCGTGCAGCGCCAACACACTGACACACTACACGTTTTCCTTCTGAGCCTCTGTTCTCCTGAGGGCAGTCACCAATGAGATTTTCCGGTCTGTTGGGTTTAGAAGACAATATAGGGGTACACTGCAGGGTACCCCTGAGTTCAAGTGTGGGGCAACCAGGTTGCCTTTTTGGGGTGGGGGTGTGCCAGTTCGTCAACGAACCGGCGCTAATATAAGAAAATTATATATGTATAAACATAATATTTGGGTCAAACGCAAATTTGTTCGCTGTATCTTGATTTAACGGCCGAAATCTATTTTGCCGTTGAACCTCCCTGCGCATTCTAGCGGACGGAATATGCGTGATTCGTCGGACCGGAACCAAATTACGTTTGTCTTGCTTTGTCGGCCATACCGCCTACACCTCGTTTCTCTTCGACAGAGCTGAAGTCTACTTGATCGAATTGTTTCACTATCTAATGGCTAGATAAACTAGTACACATCTGCGGTGAGTAACTTTAGAATGTCTATAATGGTTTGCATAAATTAAAATGTGAATTTGGGGTATGGTGAGAATGGATGAAGATAGATAAATTTTGGGACACGCACACCGCGTGGCGTAAAATCGAAGTATTCAGTACCATAGTATTCTAAGTTATTTAAACTCTTATGTAATTAATTTATATCTTAATTAAAATACAGTAATTGCCTATCACTTTAGTACAGTAAAATTATGTAATTTCGGCAGACTTATAAGATTTCAAATGCATTAGCACGCGGTAGTGTACAAAACTAAACAGGTTATAGTGTGTCAGACTTTCTGTTCATGTAGGCCTAATTAAGTAAATTTGAAACTTATTAATTGATTATGGGCGTCTGTGAGTATAGTATAAATGTCAAAAGAGAAGACGTTATGTTTTAATTAAAACGAGCCTGGTTTAAATGGTCAGGGGGGCCTGTTCAAATTTGTTCTGGACTGGTTCAATCAAGAGTGCGTGGGTGCTTTGTGCTGTGAAAATAAGTGTTGGTTCATCCATCTAATTATCTATTTATGCTTAGGGTCCCTGCGCCCAAGACGAGGATCCGGCCTAGGCATGTCCATCTGCTCCTGAACTTATAAAAAGAGGCTCTAGACTTCACCTGTCGAAAGGAACGGCAAGAAAATCATGCCCCAGCATAACTCCACAAGCTAGACGTTGGACTCAAGGACCACAGCTTAATTTGAATAAGGTGATATTCAACCATTTATTATTTCTGGCCTACATAGACACCACCGATTTGTGCACATAACAATTAATAAAACTTGTGGGGTATTTTGTGACACACATGATATTGTTTTCATATTATAAACGTTTTAATGGGGACTATAAACAGATTTCAGGGACTTTATGTATAGAATTAGTTACATTCAACATTAAGTGTATGCCCGGGGGGCCGGCATGTGTCCGAGGCTAATTAAATTTTCATGCGCCACATTTTCTCACTCTGATATTAAAAGGGGGGTTGTTCAAGTATTAGGGGACCGGAATTTCAGTGACATTGATGGGTGCTGTTGGTGACAGGATGGACCCGACCAGCTGGTCTCGTTCAGTTAATTCCTGTACAGTTATCCATGGTAATTGCGGTTTTATTACACAATCAAATTAGATCATTTGGTATACATATTCACATTTGGGTCATATAAGGGTTATAAGTTTTTTTTATTTAGTTCAGTCCGGTCCCCTCTTTAGACCTTGCGTAGGCAGGTTTTGCATGCAGAGATATGCAGGCCCCATGCACAGATAAATGTATGTACGGTCATGCTTAAGAACATGTCGGCTGCCTGGCCAAACCAGATTTTTTTTTAAGATTTATAAATTATAATATTGTAAATTCACACAGGCTGTTAATGTCACATGAAAGTTGTAACTCGCATTTTTAAATTATTTTGTCAAACCAAATTTCTTAGAAAAATATTAAATTATCATGTCACAATATTCACTCATACTGTTCAGGGCACATAAAGATTGTAGCTTGCTTTCTTTTAGAGTTATTATTATTTCTGTCTGATTCTATTATTATTATCTGATTTTCTCCAACAACTTGTAATTCTAAATTCACTAAGTTATACGCACGGTTCAAGGGCATTTAAAGTTGTAACCTGCATTCTGGCCAACCAGATTCTGGGGGCACTACATGTATGTATACTGATGTATGTATATGTATGGCAGTTGAAATTTCCATATGATGGGGGCGATATATGTATAGAGAGAATAGATATATATAGGCGGGTGGCAAGGCTTTAATGTTATTAGGGTGTTTGTTATTTATGTGGTGATATTGAATATGTGTCTGTGATAGGTGTATATATTAATATGTGTAATTATGTGAATCATGTATGCGTTATTTCTATGTGTTATGTACGGGGATTGTTTATGCAACCATGCAATTATAAAGATTACATATTAATATCAAATATAAAATTTTAATTAAATATTAAACTATATTATATTAGATTATAAATGTTAAATTGCTAATTTGGGTAGTTTTGGGGTAGTTGGAAACTTAAAATGGGTGCTGACTAATATGTTACATTTAAAATTTATATTTATATTTTATACCAAGTTGAATTATTGAAAACTAAAATTTATATTTATATGAAACCTGAATTGCTGAAATTTAAAATTCATGTTTTGGTATTAAGATTGAAATTGAAATTTAGGAATTGTATCTTATATTGAAGTTGAAACATTGCAATTTGAAATAAAAGTTGTTATTGGTTGTTAATAGTGAGTTTTATTTGCAAGTCCCGTCTCACTGGACCCATTGCTCTTTTGCTTCTCTAGGTCTTCTGCCTAGTTTTAAATATTTAGTGGCCCCTCTTCACAAAAAAAAAAAAAAAATTATAAAGAATAAAAAGTTTAAAGAGGGGTTACACTAACATTGGTTAGACTTTAGACAAATCAGTTGCGAAACTCGGGGCAATGAAATAATTTACAGTACACGTAATACCACAACAAATAATGTGATAAAAACATCAGAAACATATAATAAAAACATAACAGTAAGCCACAAGAGTGAATGAGAATGAACAAAATTTTACAAATAAAAATAATAAAAACAATGTAATAAAATAAATATAAATAAATAAATAAAAACTTATAAATAATAAGCAACAACAAAAGTAAATTAAATGCATTACATACCTGGATAATCTTCAGATCCATTCACTAATGTACACAGAATATACAAGTTATGAAATATCACACCTATTTACATTACAATCTACTTCACTTAATACATTATAAATAAAATTAAACAATTGAATTGGTTTTAAAATACTGGGATTTCAGTTATTCAAACACTATAGGTTATAACGCAATATAATTAAATAGAACTATTTCACTAACGACTCGGAACACACAGTTTTTTATGAGTAAAAACAAAGTTTTACCTTACAACCTGAACCGGTGTTACAAGTTGGCGACTAGTATAATATATAATTTATTAGCATATAATCTGTATTATATATCTGCATATCACACGAGAATAAATGTAACATCAGGATGAATTTTTTCCTTTATTAAAAACAGCTTCGTCTCTTTGCGCAGAATGAAGTAGACCAGGACGAAAAAGTGGCTGCGTACTAGTTCCTACTCGAAATACCCTTGGTACTACCTGTTCCTAAAATACTACGGTTCCTCTGATAAGCTTAGTATTTTGTGTATCGGTGATACCCCTAGTATTTGAAATACCTAGTATTTGAAATACTGGTTGTTCCTTGCGTACCAGTGATATTTTTGTATGCTTAGTATTTGGCCTTGGCGTATTCGTTTACGTGATACTTGCATACTTTTTGTATGTGTGTGTCTGTATAGGAGCGTAGGGGGCGTGCCTCGACTCGGAACAGCGAGGGCGGCGTGTCTCGACTCGGAACAGCGTCGCCGCGAATAACAGGTATTTCAACTTTTCAGTCACTGTTACATCCGTTACACAAAAAAATTGTTCCAAAATACCTGTTACAGGTATATCGGCCCACCTCTAGTTCAGTCTGCCTGCATTCGTAGAAGAGTAAGTCTTTTTGAGTTTCTACTGTGCGAGCTGTGTCCTGTAGTGAGAGACCGTTCCTTTCTTTATACAGTACTGTATATACAGACTGGTGTGTCTTAGTGATGCTTATTGTGCAGTTTTATTGTGGTGTGTTCATCATGGCCCTTTCAAAACCAACACGGGCCCAATACAAAAAGTTTTGTATTCGGGAAAAAGTTGCCGTTATTCGGGAAGTGGAAAAGGGACAAAAAAAAGAAATCTGAAATTGCTAAGGAATTCGGGATACCGCCAAATACACTGTCAACGTATCTAAAAAATAAAGAGAAGATTTTGAATAGTGTGTGTAAAGCCAGCGACAAAGATAGGAAAAGAGTGCGAGGACCAGAAAATCCTGACATGGATGAATGTGTAGTGAAGTGGTTTAAGAAAGCAAGGGACAAAAAAATTCCAGTCAGTGGGCCCCTCGTCAGAGCCAAAGCTGAGGAATTCGCATCTAGCTTAGGGAAAAATGATTTTAAGGCCAGCACTGGTTGGCTCGATGGTTTTAAATAAAGGAATGGCATGTCTTTCAAAACTGTTTGTGGGGAAAGTGGATCTGTTGACGTTGAAGCTGCAAATTCATGGAAAGACAATTTGTTGCAAATGATTTCTGATAGACGCTGAAAACATTTTTAATGTAGACGAGACGGGCTTATTCTTCAAATGCACCCCCGATAAAACACTTGCTTTTAAAGGAGAAAGTTGTAGTGGTGGCAAACACAGCAAGGAGCGCACAACACTTTTAGTCGGAGCAAACATGGATGGCTCGAAAAAACTGCCTTTGCTAATGATAGGGAAGTCAGCCAACCCACGTTGTTTCAAAAATGTAAAAACAAAACCAGTTGAATATGAATCAAACAACAAAGCTTGGATGACATGTGAAATTTTCGAAAGATGGCTTTTGAAAATCAACAGGAAATTTCGGAATCAAAACAGAAGAATCGTCTTGTTTATTGACAACTGTACAGCGCACAACACTATTCCTGTGATGGAAAATGTAAAGGTTGTGTTTTTCCCCCCAAACATGACTTCAATGGTTCAACCTATGGACCAAGGTGTAATAAAAAATTTTAAGCATTTTTACAGACGGCTTGTGGTCCAAAACATTCTGTAAGGTGCTTATTTAGATGAGCACGAAAATACTATCAAGATTAACATCCTTCAAGCTGCCCGCATGTGCAACAGTGCTTGGGACCAAGTTACGCAAAACACAATTGCTAATTGCTTTCGTAAAGGTGGTTTCTGCCACATTGAAGGTGAAGAGGAGAATAAAGCTGCTAGAGAAGTCTTACCCACTGCGGATAACTGGGAAGATGTTGGACATGATGCAGGCATTCGTTACGAAGAGTTTGTAAACATGGATGAAGATATGGCGGTGTGTGGTGAATAGACAGATGCAGAGATCTTGGCTGATGTTATGAACAAAAGAAATGATGGTGCATCTTCAGATGAAGACGGGGACCAGCTAGAACTTCCAGAGATACCGATTCCAACAGCTTCACAGGCATCAAATTACATTCAAGACTTGAGACGGTTTGTTGAAGGACAGCAGAACGTGACGCTATTTTCCAAGCACTTAATAAACTTGAAGAGTTTACTACAACTCAGTGTAGTAACTGCAAAATGCAATCAAGTTTCTAGTTTTTTTAATAAACTGTAAATGCTATATTTTGTACTGAAACGTGTTTATACGTTTGTAATACATATGTATAAGGAAATTGTTTAATAAAATAACATTGTTTACTGAATTTTGGTCTTTGATTAGATTTTTCTACCCTTATTAAAACTTTCCTAATTCGAATTTGTTACTGGTCCCTTCAGCTTTGAATTAGCCAAGTTCTGCTGTAATGGGGAATGGCATATTATGACAATGTTGACGTTCCCGGTCGGGGTAATTTGGCCCTCGTCAGAACTATTCGTCTCTGTCACTAACATTACGCTTTAGCGACAGTTAAGTGTAATTTTGAGTATAATGATTTCCCCCTCCAAATCTGTCTACACAGTCTAAGAGGTGCTAACAGCTGCTTTCACCATAAGCAGTAGTAGCGAGCAATTCACCTATTACACAAATCAATTATTGTTCAGTCAACAAGATCAATCTCACAAATTTTGTTATTCAAATATGAAACCATTCTTTAAACAAATCCTTAAACATATTTAAATTATTTAGGGGGTTCACTGTACCACTGAACTTTATGGACAAGCCGCCACTGCTGATACCTGTATAATAAAATGTATTATAGGATCCCAGAAAAAAAATATGAGTGTTCTTTTTCACAGTTTGGTGGTTCATGTTCTTAAAAATTATTCTCTTTTGTCACATCTGCATTAAAGTGATGTGAGAACATGCTACTCTTTGATAATGTAGAAACGTCAGTCAATACACCCCCAACTTGTCTGTCTGCTTTTATGACACTGCTGCTGCTGCTGTTTAATGGTGATGATATTGCTGCTGAAGAAGCAGAAGAAAAATGATGATAGCGATAGTGTCTCTTTGACACTACATCTGTTTTTTGTTTATTTCTGTGGACATTAAGCAAACTTGCTCTTTTTTGTTTCTTACCCTGCATTTCCTAGCACTTACGAACTCACAAACCAAAATAATCATAAAATAAGAAAATTAATAAAACCACATATTTTTTTAATTATATACCGACCAAATGTATATCAGTATTTCTTAACAAATAACAATAGTTAGAGGAAACTAAGACTAGAGGAACTACCGATATGACAGTGGGAATTTACTGTTAAATGTTTGCATAAAGTAACCAATAAACATTGTTCTAAGGCTTTCACGGCCGGTGTCAGTTGTATTAGAAGTGTGTACCGGGCTGTTTGGCCGTGGTCCATGGTTTAAAGACAAACCAAATGTTTCAACAGCACCACTGGCTGCCATCATCAGTGGAATTCGAGCCTACCTGAACGCGGGTTGTTAAAGGTCAGGCCCTCAGTACTGTGGTAAAGGCTGAAGATGTCCCGCGGGACAAATGACTAAAGGTAGTATGGACCATAGCCAAACAGCCCGCTACACACTTCTAATATAACCAATAAACAATTTCAGCACAGAGTAAAATAAGTCGGAATGTTTATGACAGAGAAATAAAGAAATAAAAAAGATTCAGATAAGTATTGCTGTGCTTATCATTACCATTTTAATATTAAAATGGTCCAAGTTCACAAACCCAACAAACTTTGTTTACATTGCACACATCTTCCAGTTTTGGTCTCATAGTTTATGTAAAAAAAAACTTCTTTCAGGATATTTTATTCAAACCTATCAAACATTATCCTTACAAATTTCCTTGAAAGAAGAATAAATCTACGGACATCTTTTAATAAACTAGTCAGATGATGGAAAATACCCCCTTGTACATACAAACTTGAAGCTTGCAGACTGTCTCCTATTTGACTATTTGTGAGTTTTTATTTATCATAAGTGGAAATAGAATTTTATACACCTCGAAATATTATGCGACCTGGGGGAAAGTAACCTGAACATACTATGTTTACCTCTCCACCCCCAAACTTCAATACCTCTACGACACTGATCCTCTCCAGTTTTTCCGTATTTCTGTACCTGTCGAGCAAATTCAACCTCATCCACAGATAGTGCTATCAAGTTCCACTATCTGGCACTGTAGAGTGCGTTCTCCACATCTTTCCAATTAAGATCTTCAAAATGTTATTTTTTGGTTGGTATCCTGAACTCATTACTCATACAGCATGATACAATTTTTTTGTTTCATTCTGATTATACAGCTACCCTACTTTTTCCAATTACTTCCTTATGTCTTATGTATTCACTTTTTTCCTACTTATTAATCTGTTGGCATTTCTCCTTGCTTCCCTGTATCTCTCTTGTCTTTCTGTCATTTCCATTGGAGTACTATTAACCTTACACTGTTCTTTCTTAATAATCTAATCTTACATCGTTATTAATCTTTCTTTTCTTACACTGTTCTTTCTTATTTTCTACTGCTAGCATTCTTCATCAAACAGTTCTCATTTCTTCCTTTTTTCTTTCTGTCTTCTTTACTGCCTCTTTGTCACAATCCACATCTATCATGTTCTTTCCACTATACTTGCTCCTTCCTCCTCCTGTACTCACAATTTTTTTTTTCATTTCTCGCTTTTCTCAATATCTCTAAATACTTCTGTGTTCCACTTTGGTCTTCCTCATCTTGTTCTTATCTAAGCTAGTGCAGTCTTCTCTAAGATTTCTACCTTAACCATACAGTGATATAGTGACCCTTAAAAATATCACAGTTAGGACCCCTTGCTCATTTACATCTAATACTGAGCATGTATATCTCTTTTTAAGATATGATCAATTTCATTTATGGGTCATTCTAAAAAAAACGTAACTTTTTTGGTCTCATGATCCAGTTAGCAAAGTTTTGGGCTGAACACAATTTTCTTTTTTCCCATGCATAATTATGTTTGAATTCCCAATCAATCATGGCAATATTAAATCAAATTTATAAATATTAAAAAGAAAAAATGTGTGAACGGAGGTATACCTCCGTTATGTGTCACAAAGCTGTTTTGTAATGGTAACAATAAATAATATTCTTTTAAATTAAATATTAAAATTAGTTTGGATATTTTTCCATATTAATTATCAATTAAATTACAATTTAATTAATGTTTTTTCTAAATAAGTTTTTTATTATTTTTATTTTCGATGAACAAACTTTGTCACAGTAATATGTGCATCCTTCATTATTACAAATGTAAGTTCATTTATTAGCCATCAGAGTGCAGCTTTGATGCTTGTGTGGTCTAAGTAGGAAGCAAGGAAGCCATCTTTGTTGATGTTTATTGTGAAAGTGTACATATGATATTTAGATTGTTGTCTATAAAAGTTTCATCAACTGAAATTGCTGGGTGTTCTTGGACTGCTGTATCCTCCGTTGTCAACACACAAAAGTAAGTATTAATACAGAAATTATTTTAATAGTATAATATTTAATGTTGTAATTTAATCATTTGGCTACTGCCATGTGCAAATTCTAACCTGTTTTTCCAGTACTAAGAATGAATGAACAGAAATTAGTCTCCTCCGTTACACTGTACTTGTAACGGAGGATACAGTCTTGTAATGGAGTATACAGTCTGTGTAACAGAGGTTACTGAATTAAGTATAATGATATTGAATATATATAGATGAATCCTAACAGCTATTGGTGGTGATATTATTATGTAGTTTTGTATTTTCAGGAAAGGCTGAAATAATGGTTAAAAGAAAAAATGATCATGATGCATGCAATAAAGCAAAAAAGAGAATGAGAGTATAGGGAACGTATAAAAAATGATCCAGAGATGTATGAATTAATGGAACAAATGGAAAGAGAACACTATAAAAAGCGAGTTGGAGAGTGGTAAAATAAAAACTGCAAAAAGTAAAATGAGTGAACGTGAGAGAAGGTGCTTGAGAAAGAGTTGGAAAGAAAAAACTAGCAAATATAGGGAGTCAGTCAAAAATAAAACTAATGTAGTCCAGGCCCTGATTGCCCCTCCTGAGAATCCAATTCCTTGTGGTAGTAACAATGATAATGTACAAAATAAAAGCAGGCGTAAAATAAGTGATCGAAATAAAAGGAGAAAAAATAGAAAAGAATTAAAAGATAGAATTACGAAATTAGTGAAAAAACTTGAATTAATGACAAGAAAAGTTGCAAAATATAGACAAAGGCTTCACAGAAGTCAATGTGCAAATTCTTCAGACAAAAAGGTGACTCCTAGGAAGAAAGTTAAAAAAGTTCTAAAAGGACAAAGCGTTAGTCCTGTTGTAAGAAAGAAATTATTGTTTGCTGAGGTATGACAGATCAGATAAAAGAAAGTTACGAAAAGGAAAAATATTTTGCTAAACGACACGATTTTGTTGATAAACTTAATGGTGATATCATTAAAAAATACAGATGTGTAAATAAAATAAAATTATTATCATCTGCTAGAATAATACACAAGTATAGATTTATTCAGGGCCATGAGAAGAAAATTTTTAAAAGAAACTTGCTGTTAAGAGTTTTCTTGAACAGGACGAAAACAGTAAAGTGGCTCCTGGTAAAAAGGAAACAATAACTTTTAAAAAGGAAAAGAAGCAAAAACGGTATTTAAATAATATATTACTTGAACTTCACAAGAAGTTTAATGCGCTGCAACCTGAGATGAGAATGTCATATGCTTTGTTTTGCAAGTTCCGACCTTCTTGGATTTTTACCCCAAATATTAAAAATAGAGATTCTTGTTTATGTGTGAGTCATGAAAATTTTAGCTTACTGATAAAAAAATTAAAGGTGTTAAAGATAATTAAAGAAAACTCCCCACAGAAAATTCTTGCTTCATTATGCTGCCAAGTTCAAGAAATTTGCTTAGAAAGGAAATGTCCGAAGTGTAAACAAAAAGAAATAATTTTTAATGGATATTTTGAAAATGACAGTGCATCTTTTGAAAAATGGATACTTAAAAAGGTGACTATTGCTGTGAAAGTAACAGCAAAATCTGTTCACAGAACATTGAAGGAAAAAAAGGTATGTTATAAAAAAGATTTAGTAACTGAATTTCATAGATCGGTTGGAAAATTTATGCAACACTGCAAATATTCAGCATCACCGAACATTAAATCAAGCTTGGGCTTAAAAAATATATTAATCCACATAGATTTTTCTGAAAATTATCTTTGCAAGTACTCAAATGAAATTCAGGCTGTCCATTTTGGAAGTTCTAAACAGCTGTTATCTCTTCACACAGTAATAGCATATATAAAATGCCCTGAAAAAGAAAACTTTGAAAAATTAACGTATTGCACAGTATCAGAAAATTTAAGGCATGATCCGCCAGCAATATGTGCTCACTTACTTCCTGTTTTAAAAGAAATTAAAACTATTTTACCAGAAATAGAAACAGCACACTTTCTTAGCGATGGACCAACACAATATAGGAACATAAAAATGTTTCATCTCATTTGTGATTATTTAACTGAAGTTTTGTCTCCTAACACGTTATATTGGCACTACTCCGAAGCAGGGCATGGAAAAGGAGCCCCTGATGGAGTAGGAGGTTTTGTTAAAAGAACAGCTGACCGAATAATTGCCATGGGAACTGATATCCCAGATTTTGAATCTTTTGTAACACTTCTGGAGAAACAATGCTCAAGTGTAAATATCATTCCAGTAGAACTCAATGACATAAAAACTATTGAAAAATATCTTCCAGCCTCCTTGAGATCATTTAAAGGTACAATGAAGTGTCATCAAGTATCCTGGAGCAAGAAATCCCCATTGCAGATGCAGATACGCCATCTCAGTTGCCTCAACTGTCTTCCAGAACAGCAGTGTAATCACTATGATCTTGGATGTCTGAAAATTAAAACTAACAGTATCCTTTGTCTACTTTGTTACTTATATAATTGTATCATATTCTTTGTTTTTGATAAATTTAGAATGTAAATGTTCATACAATTTTTTATTGCCTTCCTATTTAACATATCTAACAAATCAAGTAAACCCTTGACATCACACAGTAGCAGCAAACAAAAGAGATTTGTATATTTTATTTCAGTTCATAAGTTCTTTTTAATAACTTTTATGAATATCCTGGCACTATTCATTTTATTGTTCTTTGTTGCATTAACACTACTTTATTTCTACTCTTTCACTGATTTACTATTATGTAGTTCTTTGTTACATTAATCCTATTTTAATATTACGAATCATTCAATAATTAACCTTTATGGATGAATGTTTGTTTTATTTCTTTAATTTGATAACCAGATTTGAAAGATACATCTGGACGGCTTCATTATATAGATGTATATTCAGATTCAGACAATAATGACGTTTCAGAGGGTACTGGTAATGAAGAGACAGATTGATACCATCAAGAGAAAAGTCTTTTTAAAAGCATTAAGGAAAATGACTACATAGTAGTAAAATTTTGCACAAAGAAAACTGTCAAACATTACCTAGGAAAAGTCGAATTTTGTGACAGGGGATTTGAATATTTAGTTTGTGCAGAGTTTTGGAGTACTTGGCCCTTTTCCCAGTTAATTATGTGACGGTCATTGCGGGGGTTGTGAATTATTTATTTGAGTGGAGTACACGCTGTTATCTGCATGCTTTGTTGCCGATCCGTGCGCGCTCTATGAGGAGTGATACGCAGCGTTTTACTTGTCACTGCTCTGAGCAGTACTCACCAGGCAGCCGAACGCGACGCAGCAACCATTCTCTCTTCCGGCGGCCACCAGTTTGATTTTTTTTTTTGTCTGCTAAAATCTATCATGACTAGATAATCGACTACGCGACTCTTCGGTAAGTCTGTTCAAGGTAACTTACTTATTATTTAATAAAAGAATTGTTATTTAGCTTAAATTAATGCCGATGCAATGCGATATATATACGAAAGTCACCACGTGGCAAGCGCGGGTTAAATTCTGTGTATGCATGTCTTGAAAGTTAACACTGGCTGAGCTAAAGTATTTATAAAGTAATTATGGCTGTGTATTTTTCCTAATTATATCATAATAATTTCATTATAATCAAAGGGGGCGTAAGAGAATGTTTTATGAACTAAATGTAGAGGTATATGAAACTGTATATGTATTATGAACCTGTTTAAGTTTGCAACTCATCTCGAAATTGTAATAAGGGTTTATTTATTTGACGAACTGTCTATAAATACTAGTCATTTAATTCTAAATTTTTTTACTGAAGGTAATTTCTGTGCTTCTTAATATTTCAAAAATTTCTTTTAATCTGAGCATGTGGTAGTGTGTGATTATGCTGGAGTCATGAATATTAGGGGGATCGTGAATTGGGTAACATTTGAGTAATTGTCAATATATATAATTGTTCAGGGTTCCCGACCTAAGACGATTCTCGATCCACTTCAGCGGGTGGCCGAACATCTGCCACCGATGGTATTACACGAGTGATTCTCCGTCTGTGCCGTCGGGAGGAAGAAATGGACAATACATCAGGTTTTGTACCGGATTTTACCAGGTGACATTTAACCCATTTATATATATTTTGGCCTCTACAATGTAGAACATCTTATTCTCTTCCTGGAACATCTCCAGTTAAAGTTGTTGGGACAAGTCCAGCGAGACAATTAGTCCTTGTAAATTCTGTCAGTGTATTTTACTAAGGCTTACGCCCCCTGAGTAAGTGTGAGCCCGGACGGGGTCATGCGCTACCGAATTTTGCTGCAAAATTTTCTTTAAGGGTAAAAGTGTGTGTGACTTAAGATTACTGATTTATCGGGGGGGAGGTGAATTATGCTTGCATTGATTAAGGGTATTCATAGCTATATGCGTTTCGTTTTTTTTTATTTAAAGCTTTGGGGAGGTGCTGTAACCTGTGGACGTCACCCGTAGGTGCCGTTAGTAACAGGTCTATAGCATGTTGTAGGTTGCTGGATCTGGTGGTGCGCATGGCCTCGCCTGTGGCCAAGCCAATTCTGTAGGAACACCTCAAATGTGTTTTATTAGGGGCTGATGTTATAAAGTTTTTTTAATTAAAATTGTCATTATGTATATATTTTATAAAAATTATCTTAACTCAGTAATAATTCAGCATAAGTGAAATTTCATTCAGTTCTTTTACTGCCATAGCCAGTGTACTACTAGTTCAGTTGTTAATATGAGCACACTATTGGTTCAATCATAAACCGTATTATATATATTTTATAAAAATTATCTTAACTCAGTAATAATTCAATATAAGTGAAATTTCATTCAGTTCTTTTACTGCCATAGCCAGTGTACTACTAGTTCAGTTGTTAACATGAGCACACTATTGGTTCAATCATAAACCGTATTATATATATTTTATAAAAATTATCTTAACTCAGTAATAATTCAATATAAGTGAAATTTCATTCAGTTCTTTTACTGCCATAGCCAGTGTACTACTAGTTCAGTTGTTAATATGAGCACACTATTGGTTCAATCATAAACCGTATTATATATATTTTATAAGAATTATCTTTACTCAGTAATAATTCAATATAAGTGAAATTTCATTCAGTTTCTTTTACTGCCATAGCCAGTGTACTACTAGTTCAGTGGTTAATATGAGTACACTATTGATTCTTACTTCCAATCATAAATTCTGTTATACATTCGTACGGCCGTGCAGCCATGTTGACCTGGCCATGGCGCAGTCCTATCTGGGGGGGAACCCTTCTAAAATTTCGAATTCTTGTGATAATTTCATTGGTTGCAAGCAGTCATAACCGGACTGGTTAATGGATTGGTTTATGAAAGTTTTTTTATGGAGGCTGGGCACTTTACCCTTTTACAGTAGTTTGGGATGGGGATCTAGGTCACTGATACTGAAGATGGTATTCTTCGGCGGCATGGTTAAATGTCTATGAGCTGCCTGCCAGGTGAACATGTGTGTAGTATATATATATATATATGTGTGTATATTGATATGTGTGCGCTATGTGTATTTATGTAACTATTTATTTATGTGTATTTATGTATTTATATTGATCGATGTTATATATTATTTATATTTGGGAGATACTATTATGCTGATGTTTTACATGCATTATATTTTGATGAGATGATACGTGCATATTTTCAGAGGAGTGTAATGACAGGGAGTGATACTTGCATGTTATTTGAAATAGTGAATAAAATTGTTATTGTTGCTAAACAACGAGTTTAATTGCAAGTCCCGTCATACCGGACCCAGCGCAGTTTTGGCTTCCCTAGGCTCTGGCCTAGTTTTAAATAACTAGTGGCCCCTCTTTCAAAAAAATAAAATAAAAAAGGGTTTTTTTTTTAATAAAGTCTAAAAGTTGAAAGAGGGGTTACAAGTTAAATTTTTGAGAAAGGTTTCTGAAAATAAGTTTGTATTTCCAGAAAGTGAAGACAGATCCCTAGTTAACTGTGATGCGATTGTTAGCGTATTACCACCTCCTTCAAACTCCAAGAGAGGTGGACAGTATATTTTCAATATTGATTTATTAAAATACACAAATCTTGGCTAAAGATGTCACTTAATTGTTTAATGTGTTCTTGCAGTTATGAGTTTGGTACAAAAAATACAAGATTATAAGTAAGTAATTATTTGTTCTTTGTTTCTCCTTCAAATTACAAGTAATGTATCCTCCATTACTTATGCTGTATCCTCCGTTCACACATATTTTTTCTTACGCTGTTTAAAATAATATACATGAAGTTAACTGAAGAACCATAGCAATATATGTATTAGATATGTGTTGGTAATTCATAATATGAAATATTTTTGGACAAAATTAATAATTAAAATTTTTTTTTAATCACTTGAAAAAGTTACGTTTTTTTTAGAATGACCCTTATATTGTAATTTCCTGATATTCTTGATGTGCTGCATTTGTCAATATTTTTATGTCAAAAGCAAGTACTTACGATTTTAAGCATTTCTTCTATAGACAGCTTAGCAGACATTTTCTTTTGTATAACTCTGAATAGTATACTTCCCTGCAATTGGCTTCATGATTTATTTTCAACTAGTTTGGCATAAAATCCCCCAGTAAAAGTAATATATTGTTTTGGTGTTTTCTTACATTCCTCACATAATTCTTGTAATTCTTTTCTTTATTTCTAGTTTCCTCAGTTAGATCTTACACAGAAATCACCGACATATTTCTAATCTTCCTTTCAGTTGTATTTTTCATAGTCTACCATTAATACACTCAAAAGCTAGTAGGCTTCTCCCCACTTCTGTACTAATAATAAATGCTCTGTTTGCTCTGCCCAGTCCTCAGCCCAGGTCCTCTATACAAGAAGTTGAATTCTTTCTTGTCTTCCTTCCACCTCACTTCCTGTATGCAGCAATGTGAATGTTATACTTCATTTCTTTATAGTTGTTTCGATTGTTCATCATCTTTTTTCACAGCACCACACTATATACTGTAGAATATTGAAACTTTCAACTTGTGAAACTTGCTTGTCTTTTCTTCTCGTACGCGTTTCGGCGGGGTGTTTGCCTTCATCAGCTTTGAGACAGTCTGTCGACGAAACGCGTACGAGAAGAAAAGACAAGTAAGTTTCACAAGTTGAAAGTTTCAGTATTCTATATAGTTCATTTCTTTACGTATTTACACCGGAATTAGCTTCTGTTGCTATTTTCCAATTAGTGTAACCTTCATTTACAAAACTAAGCAATTCACTTTTTGTGCCTCGAGTTTGGGACAAAAACATTGACAGGCAAAACAAAATGCAGCATCATTTATAATACAGTATTCAAGCCATGGGTGGATTTTGTACCAACCTGGCTGGAAATTCCTTTTTCTATCTCCAAACTGGTGAAAAGGAAAATGTCGTAATAGTGGTTGTTTTGGTTCATCAGTAAGTTTCGTAGCTATATCACTAATAGAACCAGATGGATTTGTGCTGCTGATGCTACTGCTAGGAATAGAAAATAAATCAGTACCTTTATTTTCACCCAGTTCTTCTTCATTTTCTGACTGTTTTCCTTCTTTCCCTACTTCCATATCATCATCATCGAAAACAATTTTTTCAGGTTCAGTTTCGGGATCCTGAAAACTAACCTCAGCAGTTACAGGTGTAGACGTTGTAATGTCCTCTTCATTTGGTTTAACAATTTTTTGTTGCTGAATGAAATAGTCCAAAATGCTAGGATGTTTTGCCACTTTTATTGTCACTTTTCCATACCGACTTTTAATAAGATGCATAATATTCTACACAAACAGTCAAACATGAAACACAGTCCACTGTCATGATACCTTTTATTGTTTATATGCAAACTAACCATAGACTTATTAAAACGTTTAAGGGTGGCCACCCCTAGTGCTGCCTCTGGCCATCACTGAAAACAACAACAATAATCATTACATATCAAACAGCATAAATAAACAATTAAATTTGTAAGTGAACAACAAGTGAGGAGAAATCTGTCAATAATTTTTTTCTATGAAGACATAATAACAAAGGTTAATCAGGACTTGTGGGCAAAAGGTGTGTTAACCTAAATGCCCATAAAAGCACTGATTTGGTTGATACAATTTGATTTTATTCAAACTAAATTTTGAGGAGCTGACATACAATAAAATTCATTTGAAACTTTTTTTTTTGTAGCCAGTTCAATAATCTGTTATGTATAAGTAACATAACATTCTGCAGTGCAATACTGGAAATTAATGACAAATGTGCTATTTAGATTTGCGGATTTGCACTATTATTAAAAATAAATCAAATATTGTAGCATAAAGCCACAATTTACAGGTGCACCTAATACAGGTAAAGAAAGTCAAGCTTATCACTCTACAAACACATCATTGTCATATGAGGTTCAGCATAATTATAACTTTTCTTTAATTTGAGGGTAAAAGTGTAAAAGTATTGAAGTGATGGAGTACTGGAATATTCCACTTTTAGTAGTGAATATTTAAGTTTATGTTATAAAGGCCTACTAAATTAGTATGTAACTTATATAGTATAAGTGAAGTTATGTACAGTTATATTGATATTATAAGTTATTTCAGAGCCACCCCACCATAATCCACTGTGCTTGTGAGTTGACCTAACAGATCTGAAATTACTATAAAGGTAAATTACAAAAATTGAATAATGAAGATAATAATGAATTACACCTACCGTCAAATGCAATTGGCAACTGAGCTCTTATTTTTTTATTTGGTTTGAGGGGAAGGTGTGCAGTAGGAGTGGGGACCAGCTTTACTGCTTACTGTTACATATTATACCAGGGGTGGCTCGTGATGAGGTTGCAAAGTTGCACAACCACCAGTTTTATTGACGGTTTTTATTAATATATTAACAGTGTTAACAAGTAGGCCTATTTCCATTAGTGTGCGTACACGTATACCAGTTATATGCCCAATACATTATCAGTCAATAAGATGCTCGAAAACAAAACATTTACACTTAAAAACCCAACGCGATCTTTGTCGGCCGAGCGTGGTGGTGCACTGGGCCTCTGCAACATGATAGTTATATGGCAGCGGCGTACAAGCCCTCAAATGAGAAACGCAGGTTATACGTGTACAATCACATATCCCGGCTATACAAGGAAAGTGGTTGCACGATGAGCTGCAACTTGAGGTGCGTGCGCAGCCAGTCCAACGTTACTCTCTCATTCTCCACACTCCCCAACAAACTTTTCGCCAGTGTGGCCCGGTGTGTGTGCTTTATGACGCTGTTGTTTTTGGTTATCGTTAACAAATTGGCGGTTTATTAAAGTTCACGTTTTTTTGTTATTGTGATTGCCAGTGTTTGGTGCCCGTTGTAATAGGATTAATTAGGAATAAAATTATAAACATGAATTCTGTTGTGAATCTAATAGATAAACCGTTTTCCAATCGCAGCCTCGAAGAAAAGCTTGAAATTAAAAGGTTAGGACGCCCTTTACCAGATTTAACGATAAAGCAAAATATTAAGTCAGGTACTAGGACATTTTGTAGAACATTTAAGTCTGATTATTATTCAAAAACTGACTAGCTGTGTGGTTGTGATACAAAGAATGCATTGTTCTGTTTTCCTTGTTTGTTGTTTTGTGGAGAACAACTCTGGACTAAATCTGGTTTGACTGATACTAATCATTTAAGTGAACGTGTGAAAAACCATCAGGCTTCAAACGTACATATAAGAAACGCTCTTCAATTAGCACTTCTTGGAACAGTAAATATTGCAGAACAGTTTGACTCACAGTATAGACGCAATATTGCCTTGCATAATGAAAAGGTGAGGCATAATAGATACATGTTAAATATTATTATAAATTGTGTTCGTTTTTGCGGATCTTTCGAGTTAGCTTTAAGGGGACACGATGAATCTGACGTGTCGAGTAACCCTGGAATTTTTCGCGGCTTAATTGATTTTAGTGCAGAACTCGATGTTGCTTTAAAAATTCATTTAGAAAGTCCCACTGTATTTAAAGGCACGTCAAAAACTGTGCAGAATGAGCTTTTAAAAATAATGTTAGAGGTCTGTCATGAGAAAATCTCACAGGAAATTAAAGAAACTAACTTTTTAGCAGCAATTGCTGATGAAACCAGTGACATTGCTAACATATTTCAGATGGTTATGGTGTACAGATATGTTGTGAAAGGTAAACCTGTTGAAAGATTCTGGGGATTTTTCACACCTGAGAAACATGATGCCAAAACTCTAGCAGCCTGCATTATTGAACAGCTTGAGTATCATAAAATTAACGAAACACCGGCAAAACTGATTGCCCAGACTTACGATGGTGCATCCGTAATGGCTGGATCATCTGGTGGAGTTCAAGCTATTGTCAAAAAACATTTCCCAAAGGCAGAATATGTACATTGTTACGCCCACCAGCTTAATTTAGTTTTGATGAATGCGGCGTCAATTAATCGGAGCATTTGCGTTTTCTTGCTTACAGGGAATATGCACCTTTTTTCAAGTAGTCCTCAGCGAACCAAGATGTTAGACGAAATAGTTAGAAAACGATTACCGTGATCTGTACCTACGAGATGGAACTTTCAATCTCGAAGTGTGAATACGGTTTTTCTGTACAGAAAACAAATTATTCAGTGTATGACAGATATTCTAAGTGGAGATAAAATAAAAAATTTTAACACAATAAATAAAGCAAATGGGTTCATAAAAACTCTCACCAGCAATATACTTGTGTTTTGGCTGTCTTTTTTTCACAAAGTGATGCCGCACGTCGAAATTTTATTTGGAAGCTTACAGACGGCAGATATCAATCCCCTTACTGCTGAAAAATACATCTCTTCTTTTGAGAATAATGTACAAAAAATCCGAGAAGAAATTGACGAAGAAAGCACAGAAACAGAACCAGATTCCCCAACAAAAAAAGGAAATGTCAAGACAGTGAGTTGAAAAGAGAAGCAAAAGAAGTCTGTGATACCATCATCTGTCAGTTTAAAGCCAGATTTGGCTTCGTTGGCCATGCGGTTTCTGCATCTCTATTTTCTGCTCAGAATTTTTAGCAGTACGTGTCAAACTTTCCAGACAAAACATTGAAAACCGTTTGTGAGGTTTATACATTCCTCAATTTAAAACAGTTGCGTTTGGAGCTTTCGACTATTTACAGCACAGACGTATTTTCTTTTGCATTGTTAGTCTGTATGACTTTATTCGAGAAAATAACCTTGAATCTACATTTAGTGAGTGTGCAAAATTATTAAACGTGTTAGTCACTATTCCAATGACAACGGCTGAAGCCGAAAGGTGTTTCTCAACTCTAAAAAGAATAAAAACTTTTTTAAGGAACACTATGTGCCAAGAAAGACTTTCAGCCCTTGCTATGTTATCCATTGAACGCAAACTGATAATGGACATTCCAGACTTTAACCAAAAAGTAATAGACAAGTTTGCATCAGGGAAGGACAGGAGGATGGATTTTCTTTTCCGATAAGGTAGGACCAATTTTCTGATTATGTTGTTCTTTTATTTATTTTATTTTTATTTTCTGATAATTTTTAAATATATTTTCTCCTATTTAGAATGATTATTATTTTTCACTTCAGTGGTACTAGTAGAGCTCTAGAAAAGAAGGTACGCCCGACCGCCATCTTAGCTCCAGTCAATGCCGGACTGTCATAACAACGCGTATATTGTAATGTAACAGAAACACGGTCCTCGATGTTACGTAAATAAAATGATAAAATTTAGAATAGGGAAGAAAATATATTAATTTTCCACACTTATAAAAAGGTCAGAAACCCAACCCATGATTGTTTAAATGTAATAAGAATGCAAGGTAATAAAAAAAGATAAGCATATAATAATGTTAATAGTAATAAACCTCAAGGTTCAGTGAGAAGTAAATAACAGACTGTGACGTCCCCTTGTTAAGACATCACAAAAGTCGGGAACTAGTTCAATTAGTTACCGGTTAATTAAACTAGCTGCCGTTGTTAGTAAAACTTCCTTACTAACAAATTATAACACATTATTACATAGCAAATAAACAAGGATTGCTTAAATTTATTCACTCGCTAGGTGTTAGCAAAAACATCTCTTTATTATTCAAATCTCATGGTTTACTTTGTTTTTCTTTAAAGAATTACTCTAGTAAATTCAGCGTTTAATGCTGTAAAAATATTAAATGTCTTATTCCTTTTATCTCAAAAGTATTCATCTAGAATTGTTTTAAGTACCTCGGATCCGGGACTGAACTTTGTTAAGTTTTAATTTATCACAACTATAACCAAATTATTTCAAGAATAATGTTGGTTGTAAACTATAGAATTACCTTACATTTAGATATCGTGATGTTACTACTACTTCATTACAGAAATTACAATTCTTATAAATTATTCTTTACATTATCAAAAGTTCTTTACTGTTCTTTTGTTACTTCTCTTATTGAAACAAATTTTTACAAATGTTATGTTTCGATATCACCTGAATTTAACATGAGGTTGTTGTGGGGTCCATGATGGTCATCTTCTGTCGTCTTCTAGGGTGCAGTACGTGGTTCCTCTTGATGCTACATCGGGTTGATTATATCTGGTAGTCTCGACGATCGGATTTTTTACTTGAAGTTCATACTGTTGTAGTTTGAGTTTTCCACTTCTGGAGTTTGTAGTTCACATTTTACACCTTAATTATAGTTCTTATTTTACAGTACTAAAGTCTGGTAAGTTACATATCTTACCACTTACAGTTTTAATTTTTAATTAAGAGAGGCTAAGTTTTCCTTTCTTTTATTTTTTTTAATAAGGCTAAGTTTTCCTTTCTTTTATTTTTTTTATAACTCTTCACACACTACATTATATACAAGGGGGTACCCAAAAATAACCGGAATTTTTTTTTTAAACCTATGTATTTAATTTTTTTTACAAAACAACCTTATCACCTTCAAAGTACTCTCCATTACAGTTAATACATTTGTCCAATCTTGCGATCCCATTCCTGGAAACATTTTTCAAACTCGTCTGTTGTGATGGCCGACAGCTCCTGCCTCGTTTTTTTCTTTACCGCTTCCACGTCGTCAAAACGTTGTCCTTTCATGTCCCTCTTCGTTCGCGGAAACAAGAAGAAATCGCACAGAGCGAGGTCAGGTGAGTAAGGTGCGTGGGGCAAGGGAGTCATGTTGTTTTTTGCTAAAAACTGGCGCACTGAAATGGCTGCATGAGCAGGTGCATTGTCATGGTAGAAAAACCAGTCCCTCGTCTGCCACAAATCGGGCCCTTTTTGTCGCACATTGTTAAGCAATCTTTTTAAAACCTCCAAATAGAAAGCCTGATTAACAGTCTGACCTGGTGGGACGAATTCAGAATGCACTACCCCTCTCACATCGAAAAAACAAATGAGCATCGTCTTGATGTTTGATTTCACGTGACGAGCTTTTTTTGGGCGAGGTGACAATGAAGTTTTCCACTGGCTTGACTGTTGTTTAGTTTCGGGGTCATAACCATAGCACCATGGCTCGTCACCAGTAATGACCTTGGAGAAAAAATTTGGGTCGGTTCGGAGCTGGTCTTTCAATGCACGGCATGTTTCAACTCAATTCTCTTTTTGCTGTTCAGTCAGGACCCGAGGCACAAATTTTGCAGTGACCCTTCTCATCCCCAAATCTTCTGACAAAATTCGCTGAACCGAGCTCCAAGTTATTCCAGATAACTTACTAATCTCTTCAATGGTCTGTCGTCGGTCTTCAAGCACGACTGCATGAACTTTTTTAACATTTTCGTCAATTCTGGAAGTTGACGGACGTCCAGAACGAGGTTTGTCATCAATTGACATTTTACCTTCTTTGAAACGAGAAAACCATTGGTACACTTGAGTTTTTCCCATAGCACTATCCTTGTAAGCTGTTTTCAACATCACAACAGTTTCTGCGGCGTTTTTCCCAAGCAGGAAACAAAATTTCACAGCAGCGCGCTGTTCACTTAAATCCGCCATGACAAAAAACGAGGAGCAAGCGAAACTGCTTTTACAAAACAAATTACTGTGACCGGCCATAACCTTCTCAGGCGACAACAATGACGGCACTGAACTCGGAACGAGTTGCGCTACACTCGCCTAGCGGGAGAAATGCGTACTACGTAAGCTCCGCCAGTCACAGCACTATTCCGGTTATTTTTGGGTACCCCCTCGTATTTTTGTTATATTTTTCCACGCTACATTTTTCAAAATAATATCACCACAAACTGGATATGTTTTTAACGGCATACACCTACGTGTATGTAGACAACACAAAACTGACATCTTTACATGTCGAAGTTCCACTAGCGACTGTGCATAGTTTAGCGGCGAGGGGTCAGTAAGCTGGCGCATATTTACGCACTGAGAAAATAGTTCGTTCTTTTATTTAGTATTAATTATTCATTAATTAGATTGTTAATTATTATACTTTATGTTAACTTTGTTACGAATTAGAAATTTCCTTATTTATATAGTCGTATTTTAAATAATTAACGTAATTATTATTATTATTTAAATAACACCGTTCTTTGTGTGTTGGTACGGGACAATTTTAAGTTGATGCAGGAATCTGGGTATAGGTAAGGGGTTGATAATACTCTTACTTGTTAGAAAGCAAAAATTTTTTTATTTGTGGGATTTAAATATTTTTTAAAATCGTCACATCCTCCTGCACCTAACGATGAAAACGGGGTGGTGGGGTAATAATAGAAAATCTAATAAACACAATTTTTATCTTTTGTGAAATTCCCTTTCTCTCGTTTCTTAACTACTACCTTAATATTATTTACATATAAATAAACATTACTTATTTAATTATTAAGTATTACTCTTAGTTTCCATAACTTCACAATATCGTGGCCCGACTGATTACCTTGCATACTCTAACTATATTGGTTAGCTTTCTGCGTTTTCTTTAACCCTTGTAAAGAACTTTCTTTAACCCTTGTAAAGAATGTTTCAGTGCGGCGCCATTGTGACTGTGTTACGTATTTATCCCTATATCTCTTAATTCTACTACAGTAATCTAAAGCCAATCCCATACTTGACCTTAGATTCATTCTTAATACTAATTTCTTATTCTACTGAGATACGCGGAATTTCACAAAGGGGGAATCTTTATTTACATTTAAACAATTAGCTTTTACAATCTAAGAGGGGTCAAACACTGGACGCATTGTATTATACACTAGGGAGGTTTTCATTGTTTAGCGATGCTACCATTTATAACAATAGGGGTGGCTTACTACAATATTTCCGGTACGAACGGGTTTGTCTCTATTACTGTCAAGTTGGGGGAATTATTTTGAACAGGCCACGACCGGGCGTTTACATGACTCAAATATACTTTTATTATTATTTTCTCTTTACTCATTTTACTTCTACACTTTACACTTTTATTACACGTTATTTTTATTTAAGCTATTATTAAACCTTTTTATTTAAAGTACTTATTATTTATTTTATTTCAAACACTTATAAAACTTGAATTCATTTAAACACACATATATATATATATATCTTATTACATATAGAATCTTATAGTAATTAATCAAATAAACTTATCTCACAACAATTCAATTTTCTGTACAGTCATATTTTATTAGTCAAAACAAAACGCTAATACCATTGTATAGTAGAGAGAAATTTCATATACGAAAAGTTCATTGCTTTAACAATAGCACAAAGGGTCAGCTGTTTCGGGGAGTCGTCTTGTTGCATAGGGTGGTAACATAGGTAGGACAATTCACAACAGGAAAAGATCGTGTCTAAGGTGGTCTGTTTGGTTAGCGAGGGGAGGTTTTGAATGAGATGCATGCATACAAAATGGGAGAGTTTACATTCCTCAACACGTATTTAACATGAACAGGCTGGTTCATACCGACAGGTTTAGAATGGAATATTTACCACCGATTACTTGTTTATTACGGCAAAGTCGCGATACTACTATTATTATAACTTAATTAAAATTTTACTCATTTATTTTTTTTTATTTCAGAGTGAACAAATTTGTTTGTCAAAGTTATTGTTACAGAATTATAACAATATACAATATAATTATTACAACAACACAATACACAATTATTATTATTTTTACAAAGAACAGTGACGCAATTTTGTAGGCGTCACGATGCTTACAAACCTTTTATATAAATCAGCAGAGTAGCGCAATTTTGTGATGTCCCCTTGTTAAGACATCACAAAAGTCGGGAACTAGTTAAATTAGTTACCAGTTAATTAAACTAGCTGCAGTTGTTAGTAAAACTTCCTTACTAACAAATTATAACACATTATTACATAGCAAATAAACAAGGATTGCATAAATTTATTCACTCGCTAGGTGTTAGCAAAAACATCTCTTTATTATTATTCAAATCTCATGGTTTACTTTGTTTTTCTTTAAAGAATTACTCTAGTAAATTCAGCGTTTAATGCTGTAAAAATATTAAATGTCTTATTCCTTTTATCTCAAAAGTATTCATCTAGAATTGTTTTAAGTACCTCGGATCCGGGACTGAACTTTGTTAAGTTTTAATTTATCACAACTATAACCAAATTATTTCAAGAATAATGTTGGTTGTAAACTATAGAATTACCTTACATTTAGATATCGTGATGTTACTACTACTTCATTACAGAAATTACAATTTTTATAAATTATTCTTTACATTATCAAAAGTTCTTTACTGTTCTTTTGTTACTTCTCTTATTGAAACAAATTTTTACAAATGTTATGTTTGGATATCACCTGAATTTAACATGAGGTTGTTGTGGGGTCCATGATGGTCATCTTCTAGTGTGCAGTATGTGGTTCCTCTTGATGCTACATCGGGTTGATTATATCTGGTAGTCTCGACGATCGGATTTTTTACTTGAAGTTCATACTGTTGTAGTTTGAGTTTTCCACTTCTGGAGTTTGTAGTTCACATTTTACACCTTATAGTTCTTATTTTGCAGTACTGAAGTCTGGTAAGTTACATATCTTACCACTTACAGTTTTAATTTTTAATTAAGAGATGTGTCGGCTAAGTTTTCCTTTCTTTTATTTTTTTTATAACTCTTCACACACTACATTATATATTTTTGTTATATTTTTCCACGCTACATTTTTCAAAATAATATCACCACAAACTGGATATATGTTTTTAATGGCATACACTTATGTGTATGTGGACAACACAAAACTGACATCTTTACATGTCGAAGTTCCACTAGCGACTGTGCATAGTTTAGCGGCGAGGGGTCAGTAAGCTGGCGCATATTTACGCACTAAGAAAATAGTTCATTCTTTTATTTAGTATTAATTATTCATTAATTAGATTGTTCATTATACTTTATGTTAACTTTGTTACGAATTAGAAATTTCCTTATTTATATAGTCATATTTTAAATAATTAACGTAATTATTATTATTATTTAAATAACACCGTTCTTTGCGTGTTGGTATGGGACAATTTCAAGTTGATGCAGGAATCTGGGTATAGGTAAGGGGTTGATAATACTCTTACTTGTTAGAAAGCAAAAATTTTTTTATTTGTGCGATTTAAATACTTTTTTAAATCGTCACAAGACACTGACACATATTGTAAAAAAAACTAATGTTGACTATTTCAGAATAATTGATGTTTTTAAAATAGATGAGAATGAGTAAATAGTGCATGACCTAAGTTACTCAAAAATACTTTTTATTAATTGTATCTTGTTATATTGTTATCATGACCGTGATGTTATATTTTGTGTTATCATGTGAAAGTTTTCCTGTTGATAGAATATCAGGTAATTAAGTATTATGTATTATTAATTTACCGTTGTAGAGCTGTGGTTGAACTCAGTTATTGAGTAATAATTAATTTCATTTTTATGTGTTATCCATAGGTCAAGATAAAGTTTTTGTTAGATTTTATAAAGTTAATTATTTGTATACATGTACTTAGATTATAAGATGATTATAATTGTAAACTTGGATAAAAAGGCTATAATTGTTAACAAGGTACCAAAGGAGTTTAATACCACCATATCATAAACAGATAAAAGGTTCTATAATATTGCAGATAGTAACAAGTTAAATTCAGGAGTAGATCAAGGTATAATGATAGGCCTAACAACCAATCACATTATATAGTAAGTCAGATCAGAAAGGTTAGGTAAAGAAATTAGTAACAAATACTAAATACAATCTAATGAGTTAGTAGAAGTTAATAACATTAATAATAACAAATAAATAAACTCAAAATAAACAAATTATTATAATGCCATAGTGCAATGATACCGATAGATAATGTTTGGTAACGGAAAAATAATATTTGTTAAATTAAACAGACTAAGAGTAAAAGACGGAAAATTATATAAGAATTAGTAAACAAGCCATAAGTAAGAGTATATTCGGATATAATGGAAATTTAGAAGGGGATTATTTTGATGAGTGGAAGAACTTTGTATGAAAGGATTATAAAATCAGATAATATCGAATAAGAATAAAAAATGGTTGCTAGGGACGACAAAATATATAGAATTTGTTGATTTGATTATTGAATATAATTTTACATGAACGAGAAGAGTTTAACTAAGAGAGATACTCAGTAAAAAATTGATTTAATTTAAAATACCAAGTACAGAGAAAGTTAAAATAAATGAATGATAAATTGCAATAGTTTGGTCAACTAACAGTTAACCATATTATATAATTGGATAATATAAAAACGATACACAAAGTAACTAAAAATAAAGGAAGAACTCGGATTGCCAAATTCCTGATAATGAACAAATGTTAAATTAACAAAGTAACGAAACCAGAGAATTAACTACCTGCATAAAGATATAATCCTCTAAAACAAACAAAACTAAATTAACCACCAAATTATATTGGAACTTGCAGTTTACACAATCCAATAGAAAAACGTAATTGGATTCGAATTTCGTCGAAGCACGTAACCACAAAACTCGGACATTGGTGAACAAAAGGAGCGGTATTTCTGCATCATCCAAGGACCAAGAATTCCACTTTTATTTCAACTTTGGAGAGAAGATGGACGAAGATAAATTCATCTGCATTCGCTATTGACCAAACACTACCAGAGGTTAGCTGTACACAGCCTCATCGAGTTGCGATGTCGAGCGGACGGTAAAGCAACAATTATTTAAATATTATTTAATAAAATTTAACTCTATATTGTAATACCTTGTATTCCTATTTATGCATTTTCTGATATTCCTAACAGTTGAAAGAACCTTCACACCCTGTATTTAAAGAATTATAAAAACCATAACTGAATTTAATATAAAACCTTGAATCCGATCGATAATCGATTACTTCTGACTTATAGCCTTTCGTATCTAAAGTAAGAGAAACAATTTTGTTGGACAAGAAATATTAATTATTTATAAAGAATCATTTCAGAATTTCAATATCTTCTCATTTATATAAGATTTAATGGAGTGTGAATAAGAAATAAGATAGGTAGAGAGTATAACCAATAATCACTGTATGCGGTGGGTTACCCTACAAATTTCCCTTGTCTGGGAACCACAGCGCTATTCACGGACTTCTCAGGTATTAAAGAGAGGAGAATTCAATAAAAATTTCTGCCATTCTCTTCAAACAGAATAGGCTTGAGCGGAATTTTCGAATCACATCCTACACACATATTTTCACGCACATTAACACCATTATATTAAATAGAGAGATAAAGGAGATATAATTAACAATATCACAACACCTACTAAATTAAGATACATAAGAAATTGGCACATAACAAATGGGAGACGACAAGGGGAAAGTTATAATATTTACATGCGTTTTGAAACTTCTTTTTTCGTGTAATTTGGTCGATTTAATTGTCAAAAACGCATTAGAAACTCGTTTTATGAGTTTCTAAATACTTTCCGCAGCTCGTGGAACGACAGTTAGTGAGTGAAAAATTGTTTTCAAAGACGTTAACGGTACGTAGAATTTTGTAGATTATGTGTACATAGACAAGTTTTTTTATTTCTAAATCAAATATTGCAGTAAGAAAATAAATAATTCTGTTAAAACGAGAATAAATCTGCACGAGTAGTTTATTCACCTTCTTTAAAACTAAATGTAGTCTTTATTATATGAATTATGTAATTTACTGAATACTTTACTCTAAGTTCTTTTTCAATAACAATTTTTTGAAATATTTTTTTTTTCATTACAGTACCAACAATGTGACTGCTATGTATCGAAAATTCTGCATCATTAAAAATGACTGGGTGTTCAGCTGTCAATTGCAGCAATCGTCATGAGCGAGGCTTCAGGTTGTTCTCGTTTCCATCGGATAAATCCAGGAAAAAAATTTGGGTTCACAATATGAGGCATTACAATTGGACCCCGACAACATCCTCTCGATTATGTGAAGCAAGTTTAATGAAATTCGATCAAAAGATATAGGTTAGGTTGATTAAATTGGCATTGAACATACAATTAACAATATAATTATTATTTTTTTAGAAACATTTCGAAACGACACAGTTTGAAAGTGGTCGTGCAGATGGTCTCAGAAAACTAAAGCCAAATGCAATCCCAACGCTCTTTGACGTACCAAATCCTCCACCAAGAATTGATTCAAGCCCAAGGAAATCACTGTACAAGGTTCTGTATTATCTTACATTCTTCAGATTCATTTTGATATGTGAATTTTACAATTTAGTTACTGTAAAAAGTTGTATTGTTTTTTCTTATACATTTTCATTTTGTAGACTCTAAACAACTCGACGAGTACGCCTGATCTCAGGACTTCGAATCAGAAAAAAAGTGTCCCAAAGGAGACAAATACAATCACGCACGAACACAGCTATGCGAAGCAAATAATCGAGGATAATATGAATGATGTACGTGAGGATGAAATATCCACTGATCAACTCGACAATGTGCAGGAGTTAGAGAATGAAAGAAGCTCTCTACAAAATGAGGTATGAAGTTTTCAATTAAGCAAACAACTACAGATTTTTCTCTGTAAATTCATGATGATTATTTTTATGAATTTATATTTCAGGTTGACGATTTAAATGTGCCCGAACTGCGACAAGAAAATAATTTTTCAAGAAAATTTTTCAGAGAATTGTAAGAAAAGGAAACAAATTGTTTACAGAACTGCTTCTATAAAGCGTTCAAAAGTGTAAAGAAATATTTTCCGGGAACTAGAATGTAGGCTGAAAATGTACATAAATTAGTTATAATGAAGTAATTATAATTTCACTATATGTAACGGCAATTTCTCTGAATAAAAATTTACACATTTTGTGATATACATAGATTTTATTGACAATTTCTGTACAATTCTCCTTGCATTAATTGTTTTACAATTAAAACAAACTATTTCACCTCGAATATACAAAACATCACATTTTGAATGTGTGAATAAATAATACAAAATAAAGATATACTTTGATAAATCTATTTCTACAATAAATTGAAACATCACCTTTAGCGCACTTTTATTTATACAGCAGATGTATAAATAATATAGCCAAACGGCTTCACAATTTGTCGAATATTAACAAGTCGTACGAATGTATCTGTCGTTCCACGAGCTGCGGAAAGTATTTAGAAACTCATAAAACGAGTTTCTAATGTGTTTTTTACAATTAATTCGACCAAATTACACGAAAAAAGAAGTTTCGAAACGCATGTAAACATACGCGTTGTTATGACAGTCCACCATTGACTGGAGCTAAGATGGCGGTCGGGCATACTCCCTTTTATAGTACCTTAGTACTAGGAATTACAGAAACACTCAATATACTTTCACTCTACTACCTGACAACATCAACAAAACATCCAGAAAAAGTGTGAACTAGGGGAGTTCAGAGACAAACGCACAAGCGCGTCTCACTCCACCACGCAGTTTATAGTCATATTCAAAAGTCTGTCATTTCAATGTGTTTCCCAGCTGTGAATACCGTGAGCGCCGATTTCCGTTACAAGTACTAGGCTAATATTTGTGCGTGTTCATGTTACAGAGTTTGTCGTATTTATATTTACTAACTGTGAGCACTGTGAGTGTTGATCTGAGGTACGGTATAATTAATATTTGTGCGTATTCGTGTTACAGAGTTTGTCATTTGAATTTATATTTACTAATTTTGAGTATCGTAGCGTTGATCTGCGGTATAATTAATATTTGTGTGTGTTCGTATTACAGAGTTTGTCACTTGAATTTATGTTTATTAACTACGAGTATTTGAGCGTCGATTTGCATTAGACCTGCAATTAATATTTGTGCGTATAAACCCAATAGAAGTATTTAAACTTGAACTTTTTATACAGTGTAACTTTGTAACGGGCCAAATTTGCGGGTTATTTTATTTTATTAAATTTGGGGTTTTATTAAAATATTTGTAAATTTGTTTCCCATTGCGACAGACCACGTGTTGTAACAAAGCAGTAATACGTGTCCATAGTTGTGCAATCGGTAACCAGGAATGCCCTCAGCCTCAGTTTCCAAGAACTTTGCGAGAATGTGGCAGCGCGCCCGGTATGCATGATACGAGCATACGCGCGGACCCACGCCGACTTATGAAACTAAAATGGCCAAGATGCTTAAATTCTGTTCACTGAGCTTGCCAAGGTGACAGATGTAAAACTTAAGTCACGCCTATCTAGTGACGTCGACTAGTAAACGTCTAAATATCATCGACGTACAACACGGAAAAAACTGCTATGTGTCATGTACAAAGCCACTAAACTGTAACAACTCAGGCTGTGAGCGACGACGAAATTCGTTCGCCGGAATGGCATTAATGTCCGGCCGCACGGAATAAAGCAGTCAACTCACCAGGGCGGCGTCAGCCTGATGCTCGCTAAGGTTGGTGGCCACAAACAAAATTTAAAATCAGAAACCAAATCATGTAAAAGTGTTATCGGGCGTATAGAGAGAAAGCAGACCGAGGTAGTGAGTTGTTAAAGTGACGGAACAGTGAAGGAGTGACCGGACTGTTTTCGGACTGAATATGTGGACATGTAAGGAAGGACGCCGGTGGGGTAATGCGTAAAGACAAACTATTATTTCATTTTAATAAAAGGGGTTTTTAAATGGTGTGGATGTGTGTGTGAGCAAAGCTGGGCTGTTTTCTAGAGTGTAAAAAAGTGTATTTAAATGTAAGACCTATTTATCCATTTCAGAATGTGTTTTGTTCTTTTGTGTTTTGTTTTAATGATTTCCGTCTGTCTGTAAGTAAAACTATTCATTTCACGAGATAAAATGTGTTAGTCTAAGTTATTTCGTCTTTACCACTTTCTCATTTCTGTGCTGCAAGATTCGTCTAAACGTTCCCGGATATCTTCTGAATTATTATTGGGGGGTAGTCAGATTGCTAAATTGTCCCGTTTTATTAAGGTAAAGTGTGAAGGTTTTTGATATTTTAACCTATAAAAATATCGTGGCGACTCTGGGCTTCTGAGCAAATTTAATACAAGGTAAGTAGTTGAGAAAGATCGCAGGTAAGTCCTGGCAGTATTTTATTTATTTATGTATTTCGATAAATTTTGTATCTTTACAACTCCCAGACTTTTAACACCACACTCGACATATAAAATTTAGAACAGCGTAGAACGTGACAATACAAGAAACAAAGAAAGTCCTACAACTCGCAGTCAAGCATGCCAAATAGTTGGGCGAGTTATTGAATTTTTTGATGAAGAAAAGAACAGTGGTTGTTATAAGTACTCGATAAACAACGCGACAAAGCGAGCAGCAGGTGCAACAGGAAAGTGTGAAACTATAGTTTGTAAGATACGGAAAGAGGTAAAGTGACAAAATCGACAGGTAGAAAACTGAGCACTCCTGGAAAGACACATCAGCAGAGTACAAGGAAAATTGTTTTAGATGATATTGATTTATGTGCAGTCTGCCCTACGATGCAGAATTTTTATACTATTAAAAAGCAGGTTCCTATGTTACAATCGCTTCTTTCTGAATTAAAAAGTGACATAAATTTTAAGGGAGGCAAAGAAACTTTACGCAGAATTATACATAAACTTGGATTCCGATTTAAAAACTGTAAAAATAAAAGAAGTATACTGATGGGGCGAAACGAAACAGTTGCATGGCGAGCAAGATACCTAGGAAGGATTAGAAGGAATGACACCTGTGACAATAAGTGACCTGTTATTTTTCTTGACGAGACATTAATCAGTTAGTTTTATTTTAACTTTAAATCAGTTAGTTTTTGTAACTATTAACTATAACTTTAACTTAGTTAGTTTGTTTGGACAGTAACTTTAACTTTGATCAGTTAACAATTATTAGAGCTTTCCCAAGTGTTTTTAACGTGATATCGTGTTTATAACGTGGTATACACAATAGCAAGTTAGAAACTTGCTAATTGAATAGAAATTAAAAACACTTGTTCCTCATAATTTCACTCGTTTATAGAACTACTATTTGTAATAGCAAAACCCTTCTCTACCAGCTAACGTTTCATGTTGTAATTCGAAAAAATCATGAGCAAAAGTAACATAACTTTATACATGTATGAAGAGTACAAACAAATTAAACGCTGAATAGATATTGACATATTAAGCTCCAAACTGAAGTATTTTTGAAACGGTGTAGAATAACAATTTTGACACCATACGAGTACAGTTTAAGTGTTATAATGCTCTAACTTTAATTTTTGGACGTATAAATTTTCTAGTAGCGCAAAGTATTTTCTAGTTTTACTTTGACTGTACAAACGTCAAGCAGCATAGGAGAACTTAGTGAACCCCCGCGCAACTAGCAACGCCAGTGCTGCTATGCTTCCCTTCTCTGGATTCTGTGTTAACGGAGCAATGTAGTAAAATTTGATGTTTTATCCCAACCTCTCTTACACAACTCCAACCACCAAAATTTGGAACCACCAGCCGCCACTGTATTATACTCGTTGTTTTTTACGGTCTTTTAGGTGCCCTAGCCTGATTTTTATGATCTTCATTACTTACATTTAAAAGTATACCCACTATTTCTTCCATTATAATTAAAATTAAGTACATTTAGGATAAAAAAATTGTTTAAAAAAAGGTACCATACTGAATGCATCAACTACAAATCTGTTACCAAAAGGAAATGAAGTAATGATACATATGACCTGACTAAAAGCAGAATAGAGGTTTAAGCCAGGGAGTAACATGATTTAACTTAAACCACGTTTTTGACCAAGTTCAAAATTAAGCCACAGTGTAGAAAGTAAAAATAGGTTTAAACCACTGGTTAAACTAGATTTACATAAAGCCACATTTACCTCTCTACTGACTAAATGGTATTTAGTGTTGCCTCCAACTTGAAGAAAAAAGTAATATTGAGCAGGAGCATCATTATAACGCAATCATATTTTAACTCTTGTGAAGAGTCTGGGTCTTTTTCATATAGTCTTTTCTTTTACCTCTGTATCTGGCATTTCTGCTCAATGTTGCCAGACCAATGCAATGAGTTACAAATTTTATTGTAATGTCTTGTATAAGCAGACATTTCACTAACACACTGTCAAAGCCGCGGTATGATGTTCAGTGGCTGCTTTCGCTGTTGGTTCTGCTCCACAGTTCTCTTCACTTGACACTGGGATATAAAGCCCACTGCTGTCCCAGTTCATCTTCTTATCTTCCATTTCATTCTTTCCTTTTTCCTGCTCCCGTCTAGCTTCCTTTATGTCATCCAACGGAATGAATTGTTTTTCCTAGCCACACTCCTGTTATCCCTTACAAGTTGGTGTCACCACGTGTCTATCAGTGGGCTGCTGATTCCTGATTGGCACACAGTGATCTCTGCCAGTTCCCGCCAGGTGTTTGTGGTAAATGTATCAGATGTTCCCTACGATTATTCCAGGCTGTCACAGGGAGCAAACGTCCGAGTTGTCTGTTGCTGCCGCCACAACATTTAATTGATCTTTCAGTAAATCAGAGCTTATCGCAGTGGAATTTAATATAATAAAGCATCAAGTTTCATGATCTAACTAAAAGTCACTACCTTCAACTTTGTGACAAGTTACAGTTAACTAAGAGGACAGTGCAAAATTTGCATAGAGTAGCAACAAACTAATGGCATGGTTCTGTTATATGCACACTGACATATTTACAGTTAGTGCCATCATTTATAACTACACCAGCTATAAACGATTTTAATAAAAATTACACTACATGTAGTAATCTCCATGGTGAATAATAAACCTATTCACAGTGATACAAGTTGAGTATTTTGCATACTTTGCAATTCTGATGCAGCCATTACGAATAATTACCTGTTATCAACAAAACTTTAGCTTGAATAAAGTTTGTTCTTACTTCACACTTTTCACAGCCTGTTTAGTACAGGTAGCTAATTTACATAAACAGTTACAAAGTTAGCTAGAAAACTTTATTAAAACACCTGTCTGTGCTTAAATTACCCAAGTTTTAGGATAACTAACTGCACCTGATTTAAATAAATAATTTTGTATACATATTTACCTGAATTACTCATACAGGCACTTCTTATACGAAACAAAACTAAGTTACAACATTTTTCTAAATTATTGACACTGTATTTATTTTGTTATACACCTGTTCAAAAAAATAAAAATTTTTCTCAAGTCATTAAAAGGTGACATAAATTTTTATATTACCGAGACACATTTTATATCTTCCCTGAAAAAATGTATACTGTTAACAGAACAGTTGCAGACATTATTTTTGTACCATGTTTTATATATGGTTTAACAGAAAGCATTCGGCAACTGCGATCAACTGGTTAGATGAACTGTTTATGTTAACTACAGGCATACGAGATATCAGATAATTACTTATAAGGACTGTTAATTAAATATTTGGCCTACATTAAAAAAACAAGTTTTTTTAATAAAACTTTAATGCAACCTCTTTTTATTTTAATACATTTAGTCAAATGATATTGAAGGTGTTTAATACTATCACAAAAATAGCCTTCATTAGTCTTCAAAATTCTTAGACACATTGATAATTTCAGAATTCAAAGAAAATCTCTTTCCACATAGCAACATTTTTAAGTTTAAAAACAAACTCCATATAGGTCCAAACCTGACGAATGAAGTGCATGTAAAAATAAGAGAAAATTTTAATTCATACAATTTTACTGTGGAAACTACAGATTTGTGAACTTGTCCATTATCACAATAAAACATTACTTTCTTGTTTGTCAAATGAGGGCAGTTATTCTTGACTCTTGTTTAATAAACTGTTGGTTCACCCAAATAATCCAATAACGAAGCCAAAATATTTTTTCATTATCATTTAATGTTTTTCTAAACAGTCAATGAATATCACATTATACGCGTATGCTTCATAGAAAAGAGTGGCCATTAGCTTTGGTTCTTGCTCTGAACACTTTTCTTTAGTGCAGATCTTAGTGGGGACCTGGCAGCACCATGACGAGTCCTGCTACAGTCAAGACTTCCACTAAACCGGATTGGTCTGTCATCACATTACTTACAATACAAAAGATGGATGATTGATTGAAACGTTCATGTGACTTGTTTATTTGAGGAACATGTCTTCATTCACCTAATCTAATTATCAGATCTTCTCTCCATTGGATGTGCCATATGTTTTCAAAATTCTTCCAGTCTTCACACAAATTTAACACAACTATACAGCAGATGTGTTGCAATGTCTACTGTATGCTTCCTGTGCATAAAAATATACTATACTTGTTAATTAGGAAGTAGGATGACGTAAAAAAAATGTACACATTTTTAAAAACATATACTGTACCACTTACCTTGATTCCACTATGTACACTAAACAGAACGCACAAGTGTAACATAAATTTGTAATTGTTCGACAATTCCATCTGTGGATAATTTAAAATAAATGATGTCAGTTTTTTGCATACATTTATTTCATTTTTTTTAGCAAAACAAACTTAAGTCTCCACCTATGATCAGTAAAACTAAAATACAAGGTTTCTTCATATATAAAAGCATTATTTTAAGTTGTTTTAATAAATAAATAAATATCATAGAACAGTTGATACATGTTGTTAATAATAATAAATATAAAACTTTTTTAAGTACATAACTTTTCATAAAACTACAATCCTATAACAACTCAGTACTATACACATAATAGTAGTACAATCAGCTTAAAACTAAACTCATTATAAAATAGCCAACAGATAATTTTTTCAGTATCAGCTTCAATAAACAGATAAGAACCTAGCTGTAAATTGAAAATTTGGAAAGTCATATTCCCTGCAGACATTGCATTCACTGTACATTAAATAATATTTGTATAATATATTCATAAAACTGTTATATTCTGAGACAATTTCATTTGACATTATTATGGTTTAAAATAGCCAAACAACTTTTTAGGTATAATTATTAATGATGGTAAAGTTTTCTGTCAAGAACAACCTAGAGCAGACTGAAAATTTTAGAGAACTATTCTATCGCTCAACAACTCTGTAAACATCCTGCACAGAACAAACATTTTGGCACTCTGGGGACATGTAGAGGAGAAAGTCATGTGATGCAACAGAACCAATATGGAGGGTATCATTCACTCACCAAACACCGTACATGAACTGAAGCAGTCTGCAGTTACAAGTGTGTGTAGTTGCACTTTGTGTGCCAGTTTGCATCATGGCATCTACAGCAATGTCTTGGTGCTCTTCTGGCAGACTGTTGTGTAGTCAAGCACAATTGTTTTTAATGTATATAGTCATTTAAAGGAACAAATTTAAAGAGTTACAAATTAAAATATAATATTATCAAACCTACTAGTGACTTGACACGTGTATCTGAAACACTGGTGAAAAGTATTGCTGCTGGGGTAAACAGTCTTTGGCTGGAGGCTCACTGACTTTTCCTACACCTACAGGAAAGAAAAGTCTGCATAAAAAAGAAAATTGTCGATGATTTTACATGTGATGTTATTTTAGAAAAAAATTCATAATTTCTATGTGGTGAGAAAAGAACCTCAAACTTTAAAAAAAACTGAATGCTATATTAAAAAAAGAAAGTATTTTAAACTACAGTACAGCATCCTTCCAAGTACAGTGTTCCTCCAGAAAACTCTTTAAATCCTTTAGTTTTAGTTTGCTAAAATACTAGTCGAGGAGAAATCTTTTAGTTGAAAAAGCCAAAATTGTTTCAAAAAGAACAACTTATTTAAGGTGTATTCCATGCATGATGCAAGCTAATTAAAATACTGAGTATTTGGATAAAACATACCTCCATAACACCCACACCACCTCAAAGTGTTGTCAATCCAAGATTGAAATTGAGGCTATGAAGTCTGTTTCCACAGGATCAAGATTAATAATAATTCATGCCAGCAGAGAGCAAGGTTCTGTCCCAAATACCCTACAAACATATCAATTCAAAAAATCGCACACAAGAAAGCAACCCTATGATTACCATGACGATATGAATTTTTGTAACTTCTCGAAATTGGTGGAAGAAAAATTACTGCCGATATTCCACCAAATAGAATCACTGTATTTGACAATGCCAGCTACCACAACAAAGAAGACGAAAAAGACCAACTAGTTCAATGCTGAAAAGATATTCAGGAATGGCTAACATAGCAAAAAACTTTTCTCTTGACGTGATAAAACCAGAATTTCTTATGTTAGATCAGTTCCTGTTAACAAGTATACTGTGGAAAAAGTGTTTCTGAATGCCAATCAACAATGATGTCCTTGCCCTTACATCATATCATGATGACCTTAATCCAACTGAGCTAGTATGGGGTGATATCAAAGAGAGGGTAGGTGAGTGTTTATCTCATTCAATGGAAGAGAAAAACAATTGTGCCTCAAACTTTTTTCTGAATATTCAGCCTAAAAACAGAGAAAATGCTGTAAACATGTATATAAAAGATTACTAAAATGGATAAAGATTACTGGATGAAAGATGCTGTTATTGAGGAAACCACTGACAGTTTAGTCATTTCATTCAACTGGGAGTCATCAGAATCAGACAGCACAAGCTCAGAAGCTAACGGGTCAGATGACAGTGAAGGTGAGTGTGATGGAATCGGAATGTTAAATTTAAAAAATTCCCTTTCTGACACCACTTTACCAGACTTTCTAGTTCAACAAACATGTGTAATGTTTGTGTGAAATTGTACTAATGAAGATATGGCATTGAAGATACTAAACTAGATCGGTAATACTGTTATTGACAAATAATATTTTTTTTGTGTTTCCTCATAATAATAGTGTAATGTAGTGTAGTATTGTTGTTCAGTGACAAAATAAAAACAATAAACTCTAACAGTTATGGGTTTTCGACCAGTTATTACATTGATGTGTCTGTCAGGGAAATGGTCCAGGGTGTTCCTTAATTTCCGCCATATATATGTGCAAGTGGTTTTCTTTAAGTTCTACATTTTTAATATTGTTTTATGTTTCTAGATATGACTTACACGAAATGTTTTATAAAGATAGTGATCTAACATCAACTGATTGGTTTTCAAGAGGATTTTCTTTGTTTTCCCTCTCTAACAGTGTGTATGAAATTAAGACCTATCTGAAGGCAACTTCCAATTTGTTTTTAATCAAAATGTAATTTTTATTTACTTGTGCGGAGGCTGGAGGCCGGTTTTTCTAGGTACAATTATAACCTCAGTGTAAACTGACGTAAACTCATCAGCAGGCCTACAACATATTTTACATTGTCAATATTGGTTAATATTGTGCCGTATTTCACAGTTAACATAGAAATTACAGCTATGGTATTGTTTTATAATATTAACGCACATACACACTACAACAACTACAGTATAGAGTGTAACTACGTACACTAAATCTGTTTTATTACAGCAAATTTGGTGGTGTAGCCAATTTGTTGCACTTACTTAGTCTAGTTGGAGTACAGCATGCCATCGATTAGTAATGGAATGGGCCAGAACAACAGAGAAAGTACAAGAGGGAGGAGCCTGCTTCTCCACCGTGTGTACTGAAATCAGCAATGGCTTTTTTCAAAGTTGTGAGGCTATAGTTTCTTAACAAAAAATTTAATTTTAATTTTATAAACATTTTAATATCTGTCAAGAGTTATATTTTTAATATCATCTATTCCTTATTGTTATCAATAAAACATAAATCAATTCAGCAATCAGTTTTAAACACATTTCCAATTGTGTACTATAAAAAATGTTACTATTACCCAATGTTTCAATTTCATAATTATTACTATTTGATCAAAAATAATCTACAGTAATGTTCAGACAGCATGAATGGTTGAGTGTAGTTTACAGAGGTGGGGCAGGCTTGTTTCACCAATGTTATTTAACATTGGCCAAAAAAGCTTAACAGTCAGTAACATTTGATGTAACAATGTGTTCTTAGATCGTCAGTTGAGTAAAATGACATCGCCATGTGGACGTGGCACTGTGACAATTAGTATTCATCAAATCAACTGCAATTTATCATCTTCAATGAAGCAGTATGCTGTCGATGTAGGTCTTTGTTTAAGTGACAAACAGAAACATGTCAATAACATAACCACACTGACGCTGCTAAAATGACATTTACAACCAACAACGTTTGTTTTAACTGTTAAAGCAGGGCAGTAATACCAGTACATGGTATTTAATCCTCATTACAAACACAGTATTGTTCACAGTGTTCCTGTAACATTTTTGTCACTCTTGCAGATTTTCTTTAACAATAAAGGAACCAACACAACTGAATGTCAATCCTGTATATATATAAAACTAACTCCCATGATTATTAACTAATCATTGATACTGTTCCAAGAGTTCTCTTTGCCTGAGCAATGGTGCCATTATGGCTCTCATGCTATTTGAATACAACTCCACATAAATCCATGTTCAAAGAAACATTTTTATTCCTGGTGGTCTACAAAATGGTAACATACAGTGTTCAGTATAGTACTCCAGTATAAACCTATTGTAATACATGTATATGTAAATTTGCAAACACTTTCATGAAAGAGAGAAAATCAAAGTGGCAGTATCATGTGTATAGGGGAACTAACATCTTATGCACAAGTGCAACCAACACATTACTGAACGACTTTAAAACAAAATTCTGCATGCTATAATAACAGATACGTCATTCCAATATATCAATACCTCACATATGCCAGAATTAAGGTTTTTATTGCTACTAAGTATGTGTGGAAGGTTTTGTTAAATGAAATCTGAAAATTTTGAAATCTTGAGGGTAATTTTCCTGGCATTCATTGGTAACATTGGACACAGGCAAACAATTCCCTGCATATACTACAGGCACTGAGATAATGGCAGTTAAATATAATCCATGATGGTCTGTGTTAATTTTGAATATCCTTCTTCAAAAATTGCATTAGGGGTGCCTAGTTAGAAAAAGTCAGAATACAGCTACAAGGCTAAGCAAACATGATTTTCAATGATGTGCAAAACTTAATATAACAAAGGGTCTAAAACTTTCTAAGATTGGTATTAACTTAGACACTATGTACCTTTCCTGAGGATCTATATCTTAAATGTTGCTGTATCACATCTTGATAGGTGTTTAAATTACAGCCTTATACCTTTAATACTAGAATATTATTTACTACTATAAACTACTATATTCCATTCTATTTATTTAAAGCTACTTCTTTAAAACATTTTTGTTAATTGCAAAATATATTGCATACTTGATGTAGACACATGAAAATGTCTTAAATATTAATGTGAGGGTAGTTATATTTGAGAGACTCAATAAGCAACTCTTGACAGTTCGCTTTGTTCCAACTGTATACAAGAATCTTTACATTTACTGAGCGCTCCTCTGCGTGTGTGGCAACATAGTACCATTACAGGTCGTTACTATGGTGACATGAACAAATTACTGTAATGTGATTGGTGGAGATTTTTACACGTGCTTTTACTCCACCACATACATCAAATTTAAAGCAACAGAGTCACTTACTCTATGGCTTAAGTATAGCAGATCAGTGGGTTTGTACTTGGTTACTAATCTACAGGGCCCAGGTTCTATTTCTGAGCAGCACCATAAAATCAATATGCATTTTCAGCCCCCAGGTTGACTCAGACTGCAAAAAAAGTATACCTAAAATAACATAAAAAGTGTACCCAAGCTGATCATCAACTGCAACTTCCCATCTTCCATGATTCTGATCCATTGTGTTCTCATCATTCTACTGTCGGTGTAGGCCTTTGTTTAAATAATATATAGAAGTATGTCAACAACTTAACTATAGGAGCTTAGAGTGGAAGTATAAAATTGCCTATGACTGATAAAGGTTGCTTTAATGGCTAAAGTGAGGCAGTACACTATAACAGTATGGTCACTAGCTGGTTTACCTTGATCTACTGGATAAAGACCCCCCCCCCCAAACACAGACATGGTCACATGACTCATTAGATTTTGAATTAATAGGGTGTGTTTGTTATGTTAATTTGTACCAAAGATGTGCTCTCAAACTACCTGAAATATTTATACATTATTGTACAATAATAAAGGAATCTGTTCTGGCACATTTCGTCTGCCAATTTCAGACCACCAGCATAATAGTACTTGGTATACCTGTCTGAAACTTACGAAATATATGAATCCACATACACATCTTGTATATAATGAATTATATAAACTCAATTACCAATTTTCCCACATCAATTATTACGTTAAAATGTTCCTTCAATGCTAAAGATTTTAAAACTTCAAATACGACTTTAAAGAAATATACTGTACCAAGTTTATTACTATGATAAATAAAGGAAGAAATTATTATGACCCAAAGTAACATATTACCTTAAGCACATATTATCAACAGCATTGTATTAATAATAAATACCTTATTAGAATACTTATTACCAACAAATACAACACAATCTGTAGCCAACTCTGCGTCCACGTGTACTGTAAAGACAACACAGAAATGGAATCAAATTGCATAATGCTGTGAACAGAGACAGCTTTTTAAAATGCACATCATGTTTTTTTAAATTCACTTTATGTGCACTTTTTAATCAAAATTTTTGTTGAAGGCAAAGATAATGGGATAATGGTATCTATTATTACTCACTACTGACTTCAAACCGATAAGTATTAGTTTACCTCCTATGAAATGATAGTCACACGTTTGAGTCCTTTTGTGTTTTTGAGTGAAACATAAAAATTATAACTAACATCCCACAAACACTCTCAAACATCAATCAAATTTATACTCTAATAATTTAAAAATAGAAACCCTTTAACTCAATAACTATTTAGTAATTAAACTGTATGTCACAAAGTCACAGAGCGAGAGCTGGTGCCAAAAGTATTACAGTGTGCTTGATACTTTGTATAGAAAGTTGACTTGACTTGTTACAAAAGTAGTATGGAGTCTAGCAACTTTCTGACAGTACGGTAGCATGGTTCCAAGTTGCTGACAGCCAATTTTAAAGTGCTGAAATAAATCTATTATTGAGGTCACAGCAGCTAAGCTGAATTTTATTCACGTTTTTTGATACATATTTTTTGGCCTCAAATAAAAAGAAAACATCTGTAATCAAAACAAATTCATCTAATTTCTTTAAATTCCTCTAGGTGGATTGAACACACTGCCAATTAAAAATGACACCCAATCCTTTGTTTCATCCAGTTCTTACGTATTCTAAACAACAGCACACAGAGGTGGCATACAGGCAATTTTACTATTTTTTTTTTTTAATAATTACCTGAAATTATATATATCGCATGTTTTACACATAATTTCAGCTCACAGTTGTCCCTCAGTTTACAAAATACAACTTTTTGGAAAAAAAAAAGGATTATATGTGTAAACATTTGTACCTCACAGCTGGTATTTCTAAAATCAGTTTGATGCACTAAATCTTCAATATTTTTCTGAAGCTATTATTTTCTATCCTGCTATTAAGAGAACTATATTTTTGATCTTACAATTGACTGGTTACAATTACTTCTTAATAATTATCACATCACTTTATAATTCACGTATTAAAGAGGTGGGTATGTTCGTGCATTGATTATCTACATTCAAGAGGTGGGTATCAATTGAGTGGATATGTTTGTAATTCAGAAATATGCCTGAAAAACTGAGAGATCACTGTAGTCATGTTCATAACACACTTCATAACTTGAATCGAACTTCTTGGTGTTTTCTGTTATTCATAATTTTTTTAATATTATTTAACGACTAGAACGTTACAACTAACATTTACACCGTAGGAATAACTTTTCATTTATTACATCATTCATACAACTAAGTTAAGAATTATAATTAATGCAAAATTCATTAACAACACAAAGTACTAATATTGTTTTAAGCCATTCCAAAGTAGCAATATAATACAAGAGGAACTATATAATATACGTCATTTGAAGGCAAGTGCACATTGTTTAACCAACAAACTTGAATCCTAATATTTTCGAACAACCTCTACATTCTTGTACACTAGCATGTCAAATCATCATACATATGGTACTTGATCTTCAATGGAATGTCAACATTCAAGTTTTACATTTCTTATAAAAATCAACAAGAAAATTATATACTGATAGGATCTAAGTTGTATACAAGTATTTAGTAAACAATGTAAAATTATATTTAATAACATCGAACGCTATTAATTTCTTCTTATATATTTTTCACGGTCGGAGTGTAACCTTCATTCTCTTTTGGTTTTCTAGGCATTAATGCTATGGTCTGTTATTTTTCTTCAGCCAGATGTTTTGGCTAATAAAGTAATCCATCTTCAGTAATGTCTTGACCTGATAACCAATGTTGATGATAATAATCACTTTGTTCAAGAGTCATATTAACACCCATAAAAACAAAGCAAAATGAAGACTCATTTCCCATTGTAACATTGCAAATAACTCGTAAAATAACCATAAAACACAGTTCTGTAAATTCAATTGCTAAACGTTTCTCATGAAAAACGTTTTTGAAAACAAGTGAATGTTAAACAACACAATTACATATAGAAAAATTATTTATATACAAAATAAACATATACTACTTACAACAAAAAATTAAAATATTTCTACCAACTTTACATCTTTCAACAAAACTCACTTTACAGTTACACAACTTTACAGTTTCTTATTCTGCTATACATCAAACAAACCAAGTAATAATATAAGTACCACATTCGTATGGTAAAAAATTGTGCAAGTATGTTTTTTAAATTTATAAACTGATTATAATTAGCCATACAAAACATTTTCAGTTTTTTTTTTAGTTCTATTTAAATGAATAAGAGCTTCAAATTAAAAAATAATATTTACAAACATTGAAATGTTTACAGTATTTGCATATTTTGCTTTTGTTAAGTCATGTCAAATCTTCCATATTCCATAATAAGACATTCAATGGCATCTTTATGATGACTTCAAAACATAATTAAAAACTGTCTCTCAGAATACCATACTTCAATTGTTTACTTCCCAATCTCAAAAAGAAACTTGTATACAAAAACCAAATAAAATAAGAAGTTAATTTTATTTACACTGTGTACAAATTCAAGTTGACTTCCTGTTTACACTCATGCAGAGGCACATCCATTTATTGTGCAATTTGTAATCATGAAATAAAATACCTGTCTACACTTTAGACCAATATGTATACACTAAAACTAAAATGTATATTATTAAACATACAACTACTATACTGTACATGGTTATTGAAAAACTCACTGTGGTAATTGAACTTTAGCCGTAGCAGTAGCATTCATTCATAAAAACATCAAAAACACTTTAGTAAGTTCTTTGTTTTTATAAAAAGCAGAACAAGATACTAACAAGCTGTCATAATAAAAAGTTAATTACATACTGTACAATGTGCATACACTGCTTTATTAAAGAAAAACAGCATTAATGCCTCAGAATATAGGAAGTATATCGAGAGTGGTGTCCGATCAAGCAGAAACGAAGACCTCACTGCATCTTTGACAGTTCAAATTTGGTGTTCATTATTTCCTGTAAAACAACACACATGGTTTACAATTTCTATTATGTCAATATACAGTAATTATATTCACACTATACTCATTTGTAACATTCATAAATAGAACAGACTGTCTATTAACTGGTGTCAATTATTCTTGGACAGGTTCCAAAAGAAATATTATCTAGGAAATTAATCATTCTAGGAATCGTACAGAAGGTGACTGACAATCTTACCTTCCTTATATTACCTTCTGGCAGTACAGCTAAAACAAGCTTTGGCCTCCACCACAAATCTTTCTGCTTCAGGTTCTTCTGTTGACATATCTCTCTAATCCCAAACCCCATCTTCCCACCCGACCACAGCTCATACAGAACTTCCTCTATTTTTAAGACCATGTTCAATGCCTCTGAATATACTTTTAGATACTCTGGTTGTTTCCACTCTCTTTGCCTGACAGCTTATTTTGATACCTGATTGGTCATACTATATACACATTTGCTTTTAATTAATTTATTAAGCTCCCTATTTTCTCTGGGCCTTCCCTTCTTTTAAAGGTCCACATATTTTCTTTAAAAATTTTTCATCTAGACCCAAGTATTGAAATTTTTTGCTTTGCTATTGGACTAAAATGTTTTCTGAAATTTTCAAGGTTTTTTTTTATTCCCCTCAAAATACAAATCAGTTTCCACTCTACTATTCTGTTTGCCAAACACCTTCTGCAAACAGAAATTTAAGAAATTTTGGTGCAAGAAAAAATCAAGCAACATACAGAAATCCTGCATTTCTAGTTACATTAAATAATTCTTTGCAGCGCGACATTACCCACTAGATTTTTTTATATACAACCTTAAAAATTTTTTATCGATTGTATGAACATATAATTTTTATTTTTAGGGATTTTTGTCACAAAACAGCAGATTCAAAACTTAAAATCTGAATGTGCACCTCCCCTACTTCACTCTATTCATTCATTCCTTCATAAAAGCTTCCTCTTTGATACCATATATCACTGTTATCCTTTGTCTTCCCCTTTTTCTCCTTTCCCTTTTTTCTCCTTTGTCTGCCATATTCCCAAAAGGCAATTCCTTCTTAATATATGTCCTAATCAGTTGGCTTTTGTTTTCTTAATACAACACTTTTCTCTTTCCCCTCCCTCATCTTTCCTATCACTATGTTTTCTTAATACAACACTTTTCTCTTTCCCCTCCCTCATCTTTCCTATCACTATCACATTTTTTATTAAATCTGATCAACCACATTTAGCACTCTGTTCCAGGTTTATATCTTTGAAGCTTTATTTATGAAATAAATTTAAATTTTCAGTATTTATTTTCATCCCACAATTCTCCTCCGCTTCAACTAACTCATTTTAACACATTCTCCAGTTATATTTCATTTCTTGCTAGATTGCAGTATTACCTGCATATTTCACTGTTTTGACCAATGATGAAGCATGCAGTTTAACAATTTCTAAGCAGTTCACCCCTCAACCCTTTCAATGTTGACTCAACTCTAGCCACAATAAACATATCTTAATACCTTCCTACACACTCTTATGACAGTATGTTTGAATATAATACTTTCTTAACAGCGCTTACATAGCATATATGGACACTTTACCACTGGTTTCGACATTATATCCTCCTATTATTATTACCCCACTGAGTCATTAAAGGTTTCTCCAATACATATGTTGAAAATTGTGATATTGTTCAATATAGTTTCTTCTGCAAGTAGTGTGTTGCATTTTTGTTGTTTCAAATCCTAAGATATACTTACAAAACTCTGATGATGCTGATTTTTTCAGTGAAACGTGTGTAAGGTATTGAAATGACAAAAACACAGTACACTACTTGCAGAAGAAACTATATTGAATAATATCACAATATTATATAATTGCTGCAAGAAACTTTGAGTTGTGTATACAGAAAATATGTTGAATAATAACTGTGACATTGGCCTGCTCCTCATTCTATCCACAAATCACCTTTTCTTCCCAGGGCCTTGTGATTTGTATACATATGCAATTATAAAATTATAATACTCACAATGACATAATTTTTTCAGCTGAGTATTAAAAATTGATTATTTCTATAAATCGTCCAAGCCAATGGTGCTGTTCAATTATTCAGAAAATTTGCTTAATCAAAAAAATGGTGCACTGATTATTTTAAATAATCAACACTGTACTTAAGTATGTTAAAGTATTTAATTTAAGGAAAGTTCAATAAATACTGAATGTATTCATGAAATAGTGTTAGAAATTTATATTACGTTTAAGATGGTCATTTGACTTGCTATATTTGACTTGCATAGTATGTGACTTCTTTACTACTAATTGGTTAACAGTTGTAACCATTATTTAATACACAAAGCAAAATTACCTAACTTGTGTAATCTACAAGATATTATAAAGCAAAATGGATGGTCTAAATAAAAATAAGCAAAAACAATGTTAAACAGAATAAAAATGTGAACAAATGGATATCACAGAAACTTTTAAAACATCTATACTTAAACATAAGTTACATCAAAATGTCTTTTGCCAAATTAAAAATATTAGTAAACTTTAGTTTCTACAGCTTCAGGAAAAAAACTGAGAAAATAAGACCGCTCTCTTTACTTTTTTGATTCAGTACATATTTCAGTGACTGGAAATGTACTGAATACAGGCTGACTTATTAAAGAAAATATCTTAATCAACCCTTAGTTCAGATTTTACTCCTAAAAATAAATGATCTGCATCATCAAAACGAGTACTGAAATTAAAAATAAATATAGTGGTACAACTTATTCAAAGTAAACTGGCATGTAGTCTTTTAGCTATACAGACAAGGTACAAAATAATGTGCAATATTCCAGCAATGTTCTATAAAATCAGTGTATTTTTCATTTCTCTCATTTTCTATTAAATCATAAGGTTAAGTTACATATAAAGTTACATATACACACAGTTAAAGAGAAAACTCTACACAATACAAAGGTTACCAAAACAGTATAACAAATTTCATGCAGTTTGTTATAAGTTCATTTTTGGGGATGTATGACAAAAAATAACCAGTGACTACTAAACAGCAATAGGTAGAATTTTTTTATATTTTTTTGGCTCAGTGAAAAGTGTCCGAGAGAATTTGTAGGCAACACAAAATTGTATTTTTTTTTTCAAAATGTTTGTGATATGGATGCTTGTTTTCTCCTAATGATAAGTAATTATGTAGGAGAATAGTTTGAGCACGCTGCTCAGACATCTTACAGTTTCACAGTTGTACTAACACAACAAAGTAACTGTACTTCCATGCTAGGAGTGAAGCACAAACGCAACACCTTTACTTCACGCACCAGTTTTCTTTGGATAAGTTGAACATAAAACAAACATAATAAAATATATACACTAATTTAACAAATAAACACTTGGTATAGTTGTAGAGATACTTTTATTTTCCTCACAATTGTTTCACTAGTTATGGAAGCTTCAGAGGTTATTGGAACTGTGAGTTTTGATATGTATACAGGCCCATAGACAGAGGGGAGCCAGGACGGGTGCCGCCTGACTTAACATGTTTTATAAAAATTCTTCACCAGTTTCAAATCATAAATTTTCATTTTTTTAAATCTTATTGAATTTTAAAATTTGAGAAATATTATGAAAAACGTGACCAATCCAAGTAAACGGGATATGGAGAATGCGTCACAATGAGGAGCTCTACAAGCTGTATAAAGACAATGATCTGGCCACCACCATCTGACTGCATAGATTGCATTGGGCAGGACACATCATTAGGATGGAAGACAACCGAATACCTAGGAAGGTACTGTTTAGTCAGATCGAGGGTAGAAGGCCTGTTGGAAGACCTAAGACACGCTGGATTGACGCAGTGGCGAGGGATGCTGATAATTTACTTAAAAGGATGGACATCGATCGCCAAGGACAGGGAAAATGGAGGAGGATGATTATGGAGGCTAAGGTTCGACTTCGAACTGTGATACCATAGAAGATGAAAAACTTACGAATTAGAAATTCCGATTACTCAAGTAATGAAGTTTCTGTTACTGAACTTGTGTGGCCTCTCTGTAGGCTTGTTTTAGAATTACCAACATATCACATAGTTTGTTGGAAGTATGTCTAAAGTGTAGCCATCATTTGAAACGTAGATATGCAGTCTATTTGTTTTTGGAATAAAGGATATGAACAGCGTTATTTTTGTTAAAAGATGTGCAGTTTCCATGATTTTATTGTGAAAGAATGCAACAGTGGACAATTATGAAGTTGAAGTGAGTTTTACACTTACTTATGTATAAACGTTTGTTTTTAAACAATAAGCCTCAATAAGACACGAAGCAGGTAGTCTTGAATCTTGTACACCTAAAATAACTGATATTAAAAATGATATATTAACGTCACGAAGTAACCTATGCATACTACGAACAGAAACAACACACATTTTTATTTACCTACAAAAGCAGTTCACCTACAAGCAGTAATGTTGTGATACCAATAGATGATACAGTTATTACAAAATTTCAAATACTTAAATACAATGAAAAATGTACCAAGTGTTTATTTATTAAATTCAAGTATTAATAAAAAGTTCTACTAAGTGTCAAGTGACCCTTCAATCAGTGTAATAAATTATTTGGAGTAACTATAGATTCTAATAGTACAATAGAGCATCGATTATCCAAACCTCTCTGGACGAAGGCCTGTTCGGGTAATCGATATTTCGGATAATAGATCGTAAATTAAAAATATTGTTTCAATTTACAGAAACAAAGGTTTTTATTACAAAATCATTTCTAACATACTGTTATATAATTACAGCAATTTGTATACTGTACTGTAATGTATTACTAAGGTTAAAAATCATTGAATTAAAACTGAGTGTAATTACTAAAAGCCAAAGTTAATTTAAACAAAATTAGAGTTTAATAACAAACACTGTACTATAAAATTAATTAAAAATTAAAAACAAAAAACAAACCATACAGTACCAGGAATTTACACTTTTTTGAAGAATTGTTCTATCACTGTCTGGTTCAAACCGATACCCCGTTTTCTTGCTGTTAAAGACTGAAATCATTTAAGATTCATAAGCTGAATACAATCTATCTTATCTCCTGTTTCGGTCCACTTTAAAACAGTCTCAAGTGCGTCAAAAGCTTTTGCTGCCATCAGTGGTGTTGTATTAGTAGCATTCTCGCCATCTTCATCTGAATCTGTTTCGTTTTCATTACGTCCATTTAATGACTCAACTATCTCTTCATCGGTTAATAACTGAAAACCGGGATCGGCTTCATCTACCTTTAGCCAATCATTAACTACTTCTTTGTTACAGTTTTAAACTGAAGAATATTTTGTACCATTTTAAGATGATTTCAATATCCGTGTCTTGATGTTCAGTATCAGATATATCAGATTTTCCTCATTTAACATTTCATTTAGAAGTTTTCCTCAAGCTTGTTTTATGCTACCCCAGGCATCTGCAATCATATACGCACTTTCCTTTATGTTAAATTCTTTATTAACTGTTTGGATCCTTCTTCATTTTCACTAAGTACTAATAAGTAACGGAAAAAAGATTTACAGTAAAGCCGTTTAAATGTTTCTATAATACTTTGGTCCATGGGTTGTAACATACTTGTCATCTTTGGTGGGATGAACATCACATCAACATCCTCATACTGTGGTAAAGAATCAGCTGAAGAATGTGCAGGGGCATTGTCCAATAGCAACAATACAGGACGACTAATTTTATTTTCTGCTTTTCTTTTTTTTTAACGCAGGGACAAACATATCATTAAACCATTTATAAAATTTTTAACATTTATCCAAGCGTTTTTTGTTGTTAAGTAATTAACTGGGAAATTATTCATCTTAACATATTTGAAACATCTAGGTTTCTTAGATTTCCCTATAACAGTCAATTTTAATATGGGGGAACCCCTTGCATTTGTGAGCGTCATAATTGTAACGCGTTCTTTATTAACTTTGAACCCAGAAGCAGATTTTTTGTTTCTTAACACTAACATCTTTTTTGGAAGAGCTTTCCAGTTAAGCCCGGTCTCATCAGTATTGTAGATATTTTCAGTGTTTTATCCTGTTTCTTTTATAATAAGCAAAAATTGTTTCTTAAAATTATCACCATTTTCAAAATTAGCAGAAAGTTTTTCACCTTTGATAGCTAGCTGTCATATACCATGTCTCGATTTGAATTTGTTGCAACCAGCCTGTCATAGCTTTAAAGTGTGGAGTGCCTCCGAATTTTTCGTTTATTAAAAGTGGCTTCTCTCAAATGATAGCCCCTGATATAGGTTCACCCATGCTTCTTTGTTTCACAAACCATGTGTACACTACACAATCTAAGTTGTCATTTTCAGCTGTTTTCATAGTTTTTCTGGAAGTAGCACTTTCCAAAGATTCTAGTTTACCACTGGAAGACATTAGCATAAGTTCACTTGTTTTAATGTCAGTAATAGTTGATTTTCCAACGTTAAATTCGGAAGCCAATGCACTAGCTCTTTCTCCTTTCTTCAGATGATCAATAATTTTAAGTTTTTTTACGTTTATCGTTTATTGACACCAGTACTCTCTTTCTTTTTGCAGACACCGTAAAGCTGTTAAAGTAAAAAGAACAGCAACAAATGAATGCACTAAGACTTCCGTTGACACAGTTTGTTTATCAATTGTAAATGTGTTTGTCGAGGTTTTTTTATGTAAGCGTGTTTATCAATCCTTTGTTTATCGATTGTAAGGCCGTATAGCTACAGTGTTTATTACTGAACACTACTGTAATAATTTATAGTATAAAATTTTTTACGTTCAATAACTTTCCAATACACCTACACGTGTCCAATACATTACTGTACAGTACAGTACATAACTGCACTTTTTATTGAGTTCGGATAATAGATCGTTCGGTTAATGGATGTTAGGATAATCGATGCTGTACTGTATTGTATTCATATGTCACAGAAGTTCTAATTTTGTTTACCATGTGTGTGTGTGTGTGTGTGCGCGCGCGCGCACGCGCGCGATTTATACTTTATTTTACTTGCTTACCTCATCAGAATCCAAAATTGGCAAAGCACTGGAAAAAAATAGTTAAATTAGTGTCAGTATATAATTAGGTACTGATATTGCACAAACCATTCCAGGTAAATTAAAATTTAAAAATGTTAACATTTTCGAGACGACAGACGTGTTAACTCGTCCGTTGAAAAGATGCCTTACTTGACATAGGAAGAGTTAACACGTCTTCACGTTTCAATGCTTGTATTTCTTAAGTGACAAAATATAGTTGGCCATGAACAGCTGTAACAGGACCATACAACTCTCTTAGTTCACAAAAAATGCATAGATGGCATCAGCATTATGAAACAGGAATTACAGCACATTTTCTATACATGTGATAAGACAGCTGCTTCCCGGTCTCAGTCGTAATGATGCTAAGTTCCCCGCTAACTTTCATACAGTTTTGTGGTGTGTTTGTCTTTGTTTTCTCACCATTTTAGACAATTTTGAGTGTTTTTGTATTTTGAGTTATATTTTAGTTATATTAGTGTTAAGGTTTTTATTATTATCATGACTTAACGGAACCAATATCTGTCCGTTCAGGAACTTGAACAGATAGCAAATGAATCTGGTTCTGACATGAACGATAGTGACTTAGATGACGAATTTGTACACGAAATTGATGATGACTATTCTGAATTATTATTCTAACATGTTGTTCAACTTTTAAACCTAGCATTATTCCAGCGAACTACAGAAACACAAACTGCACTAAAAAATGGCTCACAATTAACTGAATGGGTTGGCAGGAGAGTTGATGTTTATCACATAGGTATAAAATCTCTGCCATAGAGATAGGTCTCCAACAATCTCCACTTCCTCTAAGAGGTAGACACACAGTCTCATCATTTAATACCACCTTGTTTGCTTTCCTTTCTTAAACAAAACTCATAACAAATATATCCAACTATGCTTGAGCAAATAATATTGTACATAAAATTACAACTATCTTGTACTTACCAGCACCAGATGTATAGCCTACTTTCTAGTTTTACAATTATAGCCTAGTTTCTTATATCAGCCATACTTTTTTTTTTATTTTTAACTCATAGGCAGTCATCACAGATTCATATACAAACTAACTACATGAAAATGTATCTAGAAACTATTGTAGTATTAACTACTGAGGTCAAATATACATTTCTCCTTTAAGTATTATTTCCATAATAACTCAGTATTCACAATTGCATGTGTACAGATTTCAATCAGCTAACTTTTTTGTTATTTAACAGTTTTTGTTATTTTCAGGAAATGAAAAATTAAAACTGTTATAAATTTAAAGCAACAATAACAGACGAGGCAAAGTTTCAACCCTTGTCCTATTGACACCTAAACTGAGACTATAAATTCCTTATTGTCATCCAAGAAAACAAATGAACCGGAATACAAAACTAATAAAAGATTGTTTAATTGTGTACAATAGGGTACATGGAGCCTGACTAAAATACGAGGGCTGTCCAGAAAGTAACTTACGTTTTGGAATAAATAAATGAGACAAATTTTTATTAACACAGCAGAAAACTATATTCTTAGATTATTTTCCCACATGGCCTCCAATCAAGTTCAGACACTTATCATAACGATTTACAAGTTTTTGAATGCCTTCATCATAAAATCTGCCACCTGTGATTTCAGCCATTCATTAATGCTTGCTGTCAACTCTGCATCATCTTCAAAGTGCTGTATTGTCAGCCACTTTTTCATATGTATGAACAGGTGATAATCGCTCAGTGTTAAATGAGGGCTGTATTGAGGAAAATCTCCCACCCAAACTGTCCCAAATGTACTTGCGTCTGAGCTGTAGTATGCAATCAGGCATTGTTGTGGAAGAACAATACCCTGGAGCTCAACTTATCACATCACTTGTTTTGGATTGCTCTCTGCATCTTTTTACGGTTTCACAGAAAACCTCAGAGTTGATCGTGGTACTCCGTTCCATAAACTCTACCATGAGTACCCCTTTTATGCCCTCAAAAAAACTGTCACCATCAATTTTCTTGCTGACAATGTCTGCAAACACTTCCTCGGTTTTTTGGGTTTGTGAGTATGCCCCCAATCCATGGATTGATTTTTTTCTCACAATTGACATACCTAACTCAGGTTTCATCGCCCATTACAATACAGCCCTCCAATAGAGAATTGCATTTCTTGTCATAGGTCTCAAGAAATGACAATGCTGATGCCATCTGCTTGTTTTTGTGTATATCTGTAAGCATTTTTGGGACCCATCGGGCACAAAACTTATGGTAATCAAGCTTTATCGTGACAACTTCATGAAGCAAACTAAATGAAATTTGAAGAAACATGTGATAAATCAGAAATCATAAAGTGGCAATTTTCATGGATTTGTTTATTGATTTTGTCCACCAATTTCTAGTTAGGACACTCGGTCGGCCACTCCACTTGTCATTGTTTACATTGGTGTGGCCATTTTTAAACATAAAACACCACTGCCTTACTCCTCCCTCACTCAATGTTACCAATGAATGTCCACTGCAGTTTTTTGTTTACACAAATCTTACTACTGGGTTCACTTCACACCTTGTGGGATTTTCAATTGCAGTGCATATTTTAAAAATCTTTAGTGACCCACAGAAACACAACACAGTACTTTACAGACTACAGCTGGATACATACTGAGTCACGCAACCCCTTCCACCCTTCCACCACCACACTGAAACGTAAGTTACTTTCTGGACAGCCCTCATAGTATTCTTTCCCTTCATAAATTGAAAGGCTATACCTTCACAAATTATACAGCTAATATGTAACTTAAATACAGTTCTTATTTTTATACTTCGAAGGAGCACAACATAGGATCAGGATTTACATATATCAATAAACCATTCAAAATCAATCAGAAGGGTTTAAATCATAATTGGTACAGCTATGATTTAAACTGTGGCAACGAATATAGATAAACCGTGGCAACAAATATAGCCTGAAATTGTATTGAGACATTTAACAAATGATGTTTATCTGATGCACTAAACTATAATGTACCTATACGATGGACCTATACAATGTATTTTGTGTATGAATAGTACTATTAAAATGATGTAAAATTTAAGAGTAGGAATAAACATGAGTCTGACAATGAACTGATAGGTTTGTAATTATTTAAATTCAACTCAGAACTAAATATGTATTTAACATTACTATTATTATTATTATGTATTATTTTCTTTTTCAATAAACTTGTGTAAATTCAAACCACTATATAGATACAGTACGAAATAACAAAGAGTAAACTGCTGACAAATTTTGTATGTTCTTTTACACATATCCCCCTATTTTGACTGTCTTCAAAGTGGAGTTAATTTTATATTCAGATATTCAGACCCAATTTATCCCTGACAACACACTTTTTTTTCTGGTTAAAACATGTTAAACAGAAGCAACACTTACCTGTCTGCTAATGATGTAGGAATATTTTCTTCAACCCATTTTAAATCATCTTCCTATAAACAAATATGAATAGAAATTACACAATAAACAGAAAAATAATTCTTGTTTGTTATATAAAATTAAAGACAAATCTTATTAGATGGAGAAATTTGTACTAACAGCTACTGATAAACAGGTCAGTAGTCTCTTATGCATAATGTGTGTGTGGGGGGGGGGGGGGAGCTAAGATTATACACAAAGTAAATACAAATGGAAATATTAACAACAAAATTTAGCTATTAAAATCTCAAAAAATATAATTTTTTTACAGTTGTCAAACAACTAATGAGACTCAAACCATATTTCCCCATCAAGTGACAACACTGTGATTTCAAAAATGCTGCAGCTGAGAGAATAACATTTGCTTATTTCCATAAAAATTTTCAACTTTTTGCCTCACATTACAAAAGCTAAGCTTAATAACATTAAGCAGTCTTATATAATGAAAAAATGTCTCAACTTCAAGACAGGACACCAGAAAACATTGCAAAAGTTCAAGTGAGCTCACAAGGCAAAGCTTACACAAACAGAAAACGCAGAAAGACAAAGTTATGTCCTAGGTTCAGGTTTTTAAGTGGTACAAATCACTTCCATACGCCATGAACCTGTGGACAATGAACCTTATTCTGCACACCCAAGCAGAGAATTAAATGAAAACCCTTGCAAAAAGTGAGATATCTCATCAAGTCTCAATACTGTTTGATGGTACCAATCAGGGCCGGATCCACGGGGGGGGCAAGGGGGGCACGCGCCCCGGGCGCCAGGTTTTGGGGGGCGCCAAAAAATAATCTATTTATAAAAATTAGTAACTGCTTCATAACCAAAAATATAAGTTTTAGTGTCAAGTTTAAATTACTCAATAATATTGTTCCAGAAACAATAAATTATAAATTTTTAGTGCAAATTCCCAATAAGCTACATTAAATTTGTCCATAGCCACATCTACCTAAATATAGTAAGAAATACTTAAACAGGGTGGGGATATTCTCGCAGTATGAGTTGCTGTTGGCAACTCTGTGTGTTTTGATTGACTGTCAGTCGCCAGTCTCGCCTCAGTCAGCAATGAGTCTGCTGAGGTTGGGTTACATTCAGTGACTGACTGAATATTCTAACAGTGACTATCTTGTTTGTTTGTATTTATAAAAAATAAAACTATATCAATATGTCAAAAAAGGCGTTAGGAGCTTTCAACAGAAAGAAAGTGAAAGCAAGACAACAAGAGGCACAGAAGTCGTCAACTTTGATGTCATCATGGTTGCAAAATATCCAAGAACAAGAAAAAGGTAAATAAAAATTTGTTATTATTTGTTGAGAACAATATTTATATTAAAGAGAGACATAATAGCTGCTTAAAAACTAAACTGTTTTGTTTTTTGTTTTTACTTTCTAATAGGCTATCAGTTGTTCTTAATGTTTTATTTTTCTTTGTCTCAATACAAACACTGAACGGAAGGAAAGTGGACGCGAATTGAGCGATAGCCGATGCGTGCAGCGGGCGGCAGGTCCGCGGGCGGCAGTCGGCGACATACTCCTCACTCCCTGTACACGTGACTTACTGACTCACCCTGCCCCTCGACCCCTCCTCCGCCAACACCCATCCACTCCGCAGCAGTAACCTTCCTCGCCCGTCATTGCGTAATTTATGGAGCCTATTATTACCAATTCAATGATAACTCAGTTCCAAAAAGAATAAATTTTGATGGAAAAGTAATTAACAATTTTGTAGAGGCGAAGTATCGCAAAATAGAGTTTAAATCTAGGCCTGTTAACTTTCCATGTTGCTATTAATTTATTAGCTACGCAATGTTGGCTTGACAATACCTTTGTAAATAAAATAATGTTTTAAATTCACAACTATTTATTTCGCCTAATTATTTATTTCATGATGGAACACTTTATAAGTAGGCTACTGATGCTGGTTGTCTTACTAATTACAGTAAAAATTAAAAAAAATCTTATATGCTTATTAAGCATTAACTTTTTTCTCCTTATAAACCTTTCATAAAACTTATGCTTTATTAACTTAGTGTTTATTTATAGTTACATACTTGAATTTTAAAAATAAGTCTGGACTAATACTTAACATTGTAATGATTCAGTCATGTATACAATTATGTTTGTTGCTTGCAGACGAAGCCACGAGCGATCAGCCATCCATTCAAGAGGAATCTCTGGAAGAGGATGAGAGCAGTGTTAGAGAAGAAACGACTTCATGGAATTTTGTGCAGAGGAAAAGAATAAAAATGACTTACTTTGTGAAAAACCAAGTACGTCCCATGCTACTGACACTTCAATGCCACTTCAAGAAACATTACCTGGTGTCAAGTGGAAAAGGCCTAATAATGAGGAAACTGAATGTGAGTATAATTTCAATTTTAATGATCCTGGAACTTGGCCAGCTAGACTTAGTGATAATCAAAGATGTTACATAACACAAAATAAGAATGAAAAAGAATATCATGATCCTGACTTGAGTAAAAGTTGTAGGGAGGGCCGAAATCTTACAAAGGATTGGTTCTTTAAAATTTTGAAAAATGGTTCAAAGGTTAAAAGATCTTATTTGGCTTACAGCGAGACAATGAATGCCTTGTATTGTGTTCCATGTAGGCTTTTTTCCCACTTTATCACAGACCATGAAACTAAACGGTCTTACTTAGCAAGAAAGGAGGGCTTCATAAATTGGAGAAAACTTAATGAAAAGTCACAGAGTCATAAGATGTCGTTTGTTTCATGGAAGGCCTTAGAAGCTTCCCTTGGTAAAGGAGGGATCGACAGGGAATTGCAAGATCAAATAAAAAAAGAGGAATCCCATTGGAGGGAAGTGCTACGCTGTATAGTAGTTGCTATCTCATTTTTGGCAAAACAGGGTAGTTCGTTTAGGGGGACGAATGAAACGTGTAACTTTGCAGATCCAGATAGGGGCAAGTTTCTCAACACTATAGATTTAATTTCCCACTACAACGAAAACTTGCGCCAACATATTGATCGCCACAAGAAAGGGCAGCTCAGTTATTTTTCCCACGAGTTTCTTGATCTCATTGCACATCAAATTAGGGAAGACATTATTAAAGACATTAAAGCAGCTAAATATTTTTCTTTGATTTTCGACTGTACTCCTGATGTGAGTAAAAATGAACAGATGACTGAAGTTATTCGATACATTAAATTTAATGAGGAAGGGCCTGAGATTTGTGAAAGTTTTTTGGATTTTTTCACTGTGAGTGAAAAGACAGGTGAGGGTCTTTTTGAAAGAATCGCTGAAAAGCTCAAACAAGATGGTCTAGATTTGAAATATTGCAGAGGCCAGTCATATGACAACGGAGCAAACATGGCTGGGAAATACAAGGGAGTACAATCAAGGATAGTCCAAGAGAACAAACTGGCCTATTTTGTTCCATGCTCAGCCCACTCCTTAAATTTAGTTGGAGTCCATTCAGCAGAGGCATGTGTTGAAGCCCAATCATATTTTGGTATTGTAAACAGTCTTTACAACATCAAGGTGGGAAGTATTAAAAAAACATGTACCTCTTAGTTTAAAATCAGAAAGCAAAACAAGATGGTCAGCAAGGCTTGAATCCGCGGAGGTTATATATAAACATATGGACAAAGTGCTCTATGCTCTTGAAGAACTGAACACTCATGAATTCTCATCTCCAGAAACAAGACCTGAAGCCAAATCTCTAATCTGCAATTTGAAAAATTTCGAATGCGTTGTCATGACATGTTTTTGGTATACAATTCTCAAGAAAATTGATCGAGTTAACAAGTTTTTACAAAGAGAAGATGCAACAGTAGACAAGGCTGCAAAAATCATACATGGTCTTCTAAATTTATTATCTTCGACTAGGGAGTTAACTGTTTCAGAGGCAATTGATGAGGCAAAATTCTTATCAAGTAATATTGGCATAACAACAGAATACAAAGAAACAAGGAAGAGGAAAAAAAAATGCCAGGGGAAACATGTGAAGATGATGCATCAAATCTCACGGCAGAAGAACTGTTCAAAAAATCACTTTTTCAAATTTGTGATAGAATTATTAGTGAGCTAACCAACAGGTATGATGCACTGAAAATTATTGCTGACAAGTTTAGTTTCTTGTGTGGGGATCAAATTAAAAAACTAGATGTTGATACTTTAAAAAGTAAGGCTAGAGAGTTAGCTAGAACCTATGCAAATGATTTAAATGAAGAAGAACTTTTAAATGAAATAGAGAATTTAAATTTCACGCTCTAACCACGGAAGATGGATTGGAAGATGCAACAGCAGCAACTATTCTCAAAATATTGTATGAAAGCAAGCTGGAAGAGGGGTATCCAAATATACATGTTGCTCTAAAAATCTTTGTAACATTTCCAGTGTCTGTAGCAACTGGAGAAAGAAGTTTCAGCAAATTGAAGCTTATAAAAACCTATTTGAGAAATGCTATGAAACAGCAAAGACTTACTAACTTGAGCATTATTTCCATTGAGCATCAAAGGGCTTCTTCGATTTCTTTTGATCATATAATTAACACATTTGCAGCAAAGAAGGCTCGAAAGATAAGAGTTTAATTAATATATTGAATAGTATGTTTTACTTTATTGTTCTTTTCCATTAAACTTTAAAAACTGTATATGCGTTATAATTATAAAAATACTCAAACCTTTCTTTATAATTATTTCTTATTCATTTATGCTACTTTTTGAATACTAGTGTAATATGTGTTATGAAAAAAAATTACTATTTAATTAAAATAATACTGTGGTCCAATGTCACAAAATTCTTTAGGTGGATCAAGATACTTTCTCCTCCTAAAAGATGATTTTTCTCATTATAGACATGTGTATTTTATTAATGCAAAGTCTGAAGCTCTTGCTTGCATGACTGACTTTGTTAAAAAAACAGAAAGACACTGCTCTAATGGGATAAAAATCATGAGAACTGACAACGGATTGGAATTTGACTGTGAAAATGTTTCCAAGTTGCTCAGTAACCATGGAATCACGCACCAGCGTTCAGTGGCATATACACCAGAACAAAATGGATCAGCTGAGAGGGAGAACAGAACAGTAGTTGAAGCAGCACGTACTATTCTGCACGCAAGAAAGTTCAAACAGACTTTTTGGGCTGAAGCAGTCAATACAGTGGTGTATGTATTAAATCGCACAAGTACAAGTTCAGTAAAGGATTTCACTCCTTATGAACTTTGGCATGGTCGTAAACCAAATTTAAAAGATCTACATATATTTGGAGAAATAGCGTACTCACACATTCCCAAGATCAAAAGGAAGAAGTGGGACGCTAAATCTGAAAAGGGATATTTTATTGGATATGAAGACCACATTAAAGGATTTCGAGTTTGGTTTCCTCACAAAAAACAAGTAAATGTAGTACGTGACGTCATTTTCACGAATACATTTGAAAGTGAAGAAGAAAATGATGAAAACAGGGAAGAATACACATCATTATTCTTACCCGATGAAAAGAAAGATAAAGTTCCTGAAGTTGTTCAAAACAACTTTTTTGTTGAAGATCATGATATCGTTCAAAATGATGTAACTTCTGAGGATCAAGTGCAATCTGAAGAATCTGAAATAGCTGGTACTGAGAATGACCAGACTACAAACTACAGAAGCAGACTGCGCCAATCATCGACAATCAAACATCCAGCGAGATATGCTGATTATGTTAACATTGATGACTGTTTTATTGCAGAAGGTACTGAACCTCTCAATTACCAAGAAGCTGTAAACAGTGATGATGCTGAAAACTGGAGTATTGCTATGAATGAAGAAATCGAATCTCTTTTTAAAAATCACGTATGGGATCTAGTTGAACCACCACCTGGGGCCAATGTCATGGGAAATCGCTGGGTCTTCAAGATTAAAAAGAATCCAAATGGAAATATTCAAAGGTACAAGGCAAGACTAGTTGCCAAAGGCTTTGATCAAAAGGCTGGAATTGATTTCAAGGAAACTTTCAGTCCCGTAGTAAGAGTTGATTCAATTCGAATGATTTTATCTATTGCAGCAAAAGAAAAACTCAAACTGAAGCAGTTTGATATCAAAACTGCTTTTCTAAATGGTGAGATTGAAGAGAATGTATATATGAAGCAACCAGAAGGTTTTTCAAATGGAACAAATCAAGTCTGCAAGCTGCTTCGGAGCATATACGGACAAACAATCCTCCAGATGTTGGAACCAGAGGTTTACCAAATTTCTAAAGAAGTACGGACTTGAATCTACCAAGGCAGATCCATGTATCTTCACTAGCACGAATAAAGATCGAAGGCTGATTTTGGCCGTCTATATTGATGATGGACTAATTGCGGCTAAAAACCAAGATGACATCAACAATCTAATCCATGGACTAAAAAAGGAATTTGAGGTTACTGATGACCAGGCAAATATATTCCTTGGGTTGCAAATTGAAAGACACCAGGATGGATCAATATTCCTCCATCAAACTGCGTATGCAGAAAAGGTAATCAAAAGGTTTAGGATGCAGAATGCAAATCCAGTGACAATCCCTGCAGATCCTCATGAAGAGACATGCACTGATGCTCATAAAAATCTGAACACTGGAATAGTCAACGCGCCTTATGCAGAAGCTGTTGGAAGCTTGTTTTACCTATCAAATGGTACCAGGCCAGATTTGTCTTTTGCTGTTAATAAGGCAAGTCGCTATCTTCAAAAACCTACCAAGCTTCATTGGAATGCTGTGAAACGAATCCTCAAATACCTAAAGGGAACTCTGGACTATGGTCTAAAGTTCGAAGCAGATATTAATACTCATTTGCATGTCTATAGTGATGCAGACTTTGCCAGAGAAATTGAAACTCGCAAGTCTACTTCTGGATATTTATTCAAACTAGGATCGAGTGTACTTACCTGGAGTTCTCAACGACAAGCCACAACAGCATTGTCTACAACCGATGCTGAATATATGGCAGCGTGCCAAGCTGTTAAAGACGTAATGTGGCTAAGGAAACTTATGAACGACTTATGCATCTTGAAAGCACAAAAACAACTCTGTACATGGACAATAAAAGTGCAATTCAACTGATCAAGAATCCAGTCTTTCACAAGAGGACTAAGCACATTGACGTCCAATACCACTATATAAGAGAAAAGTTTGAAGAGAAGGTCTTCAATCTAGAGTATGTCAACACCAAGGATCAGACAGCAGATATCCTCACCAAGCCACTTCCACATCCAGTTTTTGAGTTACATCGGTCAATCATTTGTAAAAGTTTTAAATAATTTTTATGCAGAGACTTTTTATATATATTACATAAACAAGGGAAGTGTTGAATAAACATTAAGTATCAGTTAAAAGTGATGTTTATGACATATAAATAATGATTCGAATATTATATACTTTGTGATTATAAAAATGAAGTTATATGTTCACTAGTGCCAACTTGAAAAATGTAAGATGTAACTAGGTCATTGGAGTTGTTAGTGCGTGTGTATTGTGTGAGCACAGCTGATGCGTTGGTAATTTCTAATAAATCCCATTTATATTTAACTATCGCTCAGTTAATTGTCCACCACCTATATCTTTTAACATTATTTTAATAGGCTCAGTCAAGGTTTTTTAATAAGTTTTTTTTCATTTCCAATTCCAAATTGTTTACAAATCACCAATAGTCTGTTTAACACTTTCCACGCTGACTGGTTACAGGACTATTAATATTAGAAAACATTTTTAAGGTCTTTTGAAAATTAATAATTCATTATTCTTTGGTCAATGATAACGTTCCAAACATCTAAATAACACACCTCTTTGAAACTGTATAAAACAAATGTACATATCAGTAATAAACAGTTACTTACTGTCACTTAAACAAAACCACAGTCTTTCATTTTTCAAAAAAGTCTAACATATGTTTTATAACAATTGTGAATTTTTTTTATAATTACTAAACAATTATGCACCAAAATAAGTACCTTATTGGCCCAAATGTAACAATGGCCTCATATACGAGGGGGGACCCAAAAGTAACGAGAATTTTTCTCTGGCAGTTGGTAGAACAATAGTTCCGACTTCTCCCGCTAGGTGCCTTCACTAGATACCATTTTGTATCAGTTGCCCTAGCGGCATTGTTGTGGAAACATTAGCGCGGTCAGTGTGACTATTTTTTGTAAGCTCTGTTTCACATTTTCGGCGATTTGTCAATGGCAGACATTAAATACCAACGTGCTAACATCAGGTTATGTTTCCTGTTAGGGAAATCAGCAGCAGAAACTGTCGCAATGCTTCGGACGGCTTATGGGGAAGAAGCTTTGAGTCAGGCAAGGATTTACGAGTGGTTTTCTCGTTTTAAAAGTGGTCAAATGTCAATTGAAGACGAACTACGACCGGGACGTCCCTAAAAGGACGAAAACATTGAAAAAATCCGTGTTGCGATCATGTTTGATCGTCATAGAACAATCGATGAATTGGAGGAAATGACTGGAATATCCTGGAGTTCATGCCAACGAATTCTGACTGAAGATCTGAAGATGAAACGTGTTGCAGCAAAATTCGTTCCGCGTGTGCTTTCTTGTCGGCTCAAAATCCTTGCCTGGCTTCCTCCCCATAAGCCGTCGGAAGCATTGCGACAGTTTCTGCTGCTGATTTCCCTAACAGGAAACAGAACCTTGTAACAGGGCAAAAAGGGAAGGGTTTTCATTTTATTAAAAAATTATAATATTATTTTTTCCATCTGCACGGTCAGTCCCTATGTGAAGTAAAATTGTCGTCAAAGGAACAATGAAGTGAGATTGTGAACAGTGAGGTGGCAACGGAATCGGTGCCTAGTCTAAACACACGGTAATTAAGCATCGAGGCACGTACAAAGACGCGCAACATGAACATGCGCGCGTGGACGACGCAGATCAGACTCCAAAGGGACGCCACAAAAAATGGCAAGAGACAAAAACTTTGTTCCATGCGGTTGGTTGCTGATGGATACTCTTAGAGGCCACGCCTTCCACAGCCTCAACATTTTCGCCAGTCAGCCTCGTCAACACCTGTGCCCAATGCAAAACCATGCTACCTAAACGGTAACGAAAAGCTGTGTAATCGCAGTGGCCGTGTATGTGCCCGGAAACAGTCAGGCAAGGTGGGGATTTAGTTACCCGCCGTTTCGTCAGTCGACGAAAGAACTTCTCCCGGCCGGGACCTCCTACAAAGTTTGCAAACTACAAAAACTTATAAAATGTCGACCAAGTGTTAAAAACGTAAATTAGAAGCAACCTATGTGCTCGAAATGAAGTGAAGAAGAAAAAGTGCACGGGTATTAAACTTTCGAACATAAAATCGGTACGGCGCTGGATCACCATAGACGCCCAGGGTTAAGTAATCGACTGGACATGACATTAAATAAATAAATCTATTTTGGGGACTAAATAATTAAAATGGGGTAATAAAAAAGAATGAATGTGTGTGAATAGCAAGCTGGGTCGCTTTAAATTAATTAATGAATATTCTAAGGCAGATATAAGTAATGTGGTGAAATATGTTAAAATTATTGCTGGTAATAAGGGGCTTCACCTCAGTATCAAGTACAATTTAATTTAATTGTGGAAATTATGGTTGAAATTATTACAATAAATTCATTACTTCATTTTATTTATTAAAAGAGTTTACAAATTATTTAAACCACCTTATTTCATTTACTGTACTGTTAAGTTCGCCGTACGAACGGGGTTAGTCCACACTTAGAGATCAGGCCAGATCAAGAATTAAAAGGTAGGTGGAAGTTTCAATTTAATTCATTAATAAATACAATAAAGTAAATAAAGTTACAATTGGTGCCATGACTGCAGGATGTAATGTAATAAAAAGTTATATTACACCGGCCTATTTTGACAGTACAGAGAATGAAATACGGTTATGAAAGCAAAATTTTATTTACGTAAAATGTACGTAATTATGGTATAAGGTTTATTTTATGTATGTTGTAGTATAATGTTTTGAAAGGAGATTAATCAATTGTAGTTATCACGTAAGTAAAAATAAGTTATAAATCAGTTAAAAATGTCTGAGCATACTGAACAAAGCAATGTAACGAACGTAGATATGAGTGAAAGTGACCTTGTACCACAGTCACTGAATGAAAGTGAGATGCTGATCCGAGCGCTGTTACAGAAACAGCTGTTGGCGGTAACGTAATAATTCATTCTACCCCAATTGCTGCTCAAATGCAACTAAGTGAAACAGCTGTTGATTCTGGGATTCAATTAACTCCAGTTTTAACAAATAAAAATAAACAATCCGATGAAATGGATATAATGAGCTTTTTACGAAAGATGGATAGTAAGTTTGAAAGTCGTTTTAATTCTAGTGACGATAAAATACACAAACGTTTTGATGCAACTGACGAAAAATTTGAGTCGTTTTAATTCTAATGACGAGAAATTTGATACCAAATTTGACCAATTGAGTAATGAAATTAAAGAACAGAAAATAAAATGTGAACAAAAAAATATTAAAAATGATATTAATTTTCAAGAACTTAAAGAACAAAATATTAAGTTTGAGCAGAGTATAAGTGTAAAATTTGATAATCTGGGCCATGTACTAGATAAACGTGTTGATGAACGTTGTGCAAATATTAAATTACAATTGACAGAATCTATGAATGAGCAATTAGAATGCCGTGTTTCTGATATAAAAAATGATATAACAAATAAAGTAGAAAAACAGATCACGGAACAATATAGTGTAATAAACACTATTGTTGAGAAACAGATAAATGAATGCAACGCTAATACTGAATGTAAGATTAGTTATGCTATGAATAAGATTGAAAGTAATAACATTAAAATAAGTGAAATAGAAAATAGTTGTAAGACTGAATTTAAGACAATACACAATACAATAAGTGACCTTGAATCTGATAGTAACAATAAATTGATGAACGCTGAAAAGAATATTATGGATGTTAAAAATGAATTGAGTACGGCCATCAGCCAACAAGTAAACTCTGTTACCGAACGAGTAATTATGACTCGTGACGTAAGCAGTGAAGTTGAATTAGAGTCATTTAGTTGTGACAATAAAAGAGTGCATCCTATGCAATTCATAAATAGAGTGAGGGAGTTTAATAAATTTAATACTAGTAGCTGGGAGGTACAATTATTAAAAATTTTTAAATGTTTCAAAGGTAGTTCGGAGATATGGGCCGAGGTACACAAAACAGAATGGGGGTGCTTCGAAAGTTTCGAGTCCACATTCAGAAATAAATATTGGTCTGAAGAAGACCAAGAAGTGTTGCGTAGCAGAATTATGGGAACCGGGAATTTTGGGGGACCCAATAATAATATAACAGGGTATGTAATGAAAATATTTAGTGAGGCGAAATACCTAGAACCGCCATTGCCATTAGATCCTTCGTGAGGCATATAAGTAAGCACTTGCCAAGGGAGGTGCAAATAACATTGATGACGCGTAAGGTAGCCACTATTAGCAAGTTAGAAAACATTTTAGATGTGTTTCAGAACATCCGTGACCAAGAGATGAGTCGCCGTCACAACCAGCAGAATATGAATAACGGAGGTAATCAGGGACAGCCGAGGGGACCTCCAAATGGACCGGCATACCCCAGACGAGAACAAAATAATCGAGGCCCAATGCGGACTTGTCCGGCGTGTTCGCAGGGAAATTATGCTTCACAAAATTTTTGTTTTAGATGCAAGAGAGAGACACCGGGTCAGCGACAGGGACCACAACCCGCGCAGAACCACAATGCATACCAACGAAGGGGAGAGGGCCAAGGAGGAGCACCGAGAGGTAACAACCATGAAAAGCAGGTGAACTGGAGTGAAAGTGGATACAACCCAGCAGTGGCGAGCACGTCTGCGGGAAACTAAGAGAGACAATGGAGCACCGGACCCGACCGTTGTCGCCGGAAGATTCTGGGGTCCAAATGAATGACAACTATCAAAACAACATTACCATAACCGATTTATCTGAGGAATTAATGGAGGAAGAAGACTTCGAAGCAGTGAGACGGGAGAATGGACTGACCGAGGTGAAAATCAACATTGAAGGTAAGGAGATTAAAACTTTGAAAGATACAGGTAGTGAAATCTCTGTTATTTCAGAACACGTACTAAACGAATTGAAAGAATTAAATAAAAATATTCTATCTTTGCCAGTTGCGGGAGTGACGATTGTAGGTATTACGGGCGTTAGGAGTAAAAGAGTCACTAAACAAGTACATTTAAATATGATAATTAACGGGGTAGGGTACGATAATACATTTCTAGTCGTATGTGGATTAAATCTTGAGGTTATATTGGGAAATGATTTTCTGATTAAACATAAGGCGGTGATTGATTTCCAAAAACGGGTGTTAGAATTACACAATGAAATAGAACCAGTTAGGATTAATTTTGAGCGGGTAGTAGATGCGATAAGAATTTCGGGCATAAGGGTGATACGCAATCGGGTTAATGAACAAGAAGCAGAAGTTAGAATGAATGTGTGTAGTGAGAGTAAAATAGAGTGCGATGAAAGTGTAGAGCAAATATGGGATGAGAGGGCACTTAAATTTTGTAGTGAGGGTGGCATAATAGGGAGTTCTCAACGTGAATCGTTGTGGCGGGTAGTAGAGAATTTTAGAGGAGTGTTTGCCGATATACCAGGGAGGGCAAGAAACTATGAATGCGAATTAAAGGTAAGGGAACACGCACCCTACGTACAAAGAAGTTATCCGGTGCCATATGCGAAGAGAAGAGCGGTCCAGATTGAGTTAGATAAAATGTTAGAGGGAGATATAATAGATCGATCCGTATCACCATATTCTAACCCTTTAGTAGTAGTGATTAAAAAAGATGGGCGAGTCAGGCTATGTTTAGATGCCCGCAAAATCAATCAAATAATTATTCCAGACCGGGAGTCACCCGAAGCCATTGAGGAAATTTTTTAGAAGTTCAGCGGTGTGAAATATATGACCTCTTTAGACCTAACCGCAGGGTATTGGCAAGTTCCGTTGGCAGCGAATAGTAGGAAATATACAGCTTTCTTATTCAACGGAAAAAATTATCAATTCAAACGATTACCGTTTGGATTCAACACCAGTGTAGCTAGTTTTATTAAGTGTCTTGATGAAATTTTGCAGCCTCATAATTTAGATTTTTTGACTATATATGTGGATGACATTCTGATAGCTTCCAGAACATTGGAGGAGCATGTCGAACATTTGGAGTATGTGTTGGAGAAATTATACCAGGGAGGTTTAACGGTGAATTGGGATAAATCAAAATTTTTACAGACTGAAATATATTTTCTAGGATTCATCATAACACCTAAAGGAATACGGGCTAATCCGGACAAGGTAGAATCCATCCTGACATTCCCGGAGCCAAAGAACATAAAGCAGTTACAAAGTTTTCTTGGTCTATGTAATTTTTACAGGAATTTCCAGCGAAACTATGCTCAGACAACGGCAAGACTCAGCGCCGTGCTGCAGAGGAACAAACAATGGAAATGGGGTGAAAATGAAAGAGAAGCGTTTTGCGAGATTAAGAATAAGTTCGCCGATATGATCTTAATGAACCACCCAAATTTCAATAATAATTTTTATTTACAGACAGACGCTAGTAATATAGCACTAGGAGCCGAACTGTACCAAGAGAACGAGGCGAGAGAACACCATACAATTGCTTTCGCCAGCCGGACGTTATTAGCATCAGAACGCAACTATACAACCACAGAGAAGGAGCTCCTCAGTATAGTGTTTGCAGTAAAAAAGTTCCGGACATATCTGCTGGGCAGTAAAACCATCATCAGGACGGACCATAAAGTGCTGTCGTTCCTGAACACGTGCAAACTCACGCACAGCAGAATAACAAGGTGGATACTAGCTCTACAAGAATATAATTTCTCTTGGGAGTATATAAAAGGGGTAGAGAACCGAATACCTGACGCATTATCACGGGTAGATACAGAGGGGAACAGAACGGGTAGAGACATAAAAGAAATAGAAATTTACCAATTATCAAGGGAGGATAGACTATTTGGGGAGGAGTTAAAAAATATAAATGTAATGCAGAGGGAAGATAATAAATTAAATAAGATAATAACTAGTGTAGAATCAGAATTAGATGAGTTTGGGTATAAACAATATTTTCAGGTGTTTAAAGGGAGTTTATTTTAAAAAGTAGAGGGGAGAGAAAGGGATTGGAGGCTAGTTATACCCGAAGGGTTGATAGATAAAATTGTATGGGACTGTCATTATAGATATGGCCATTTTGGAGCCAAGAAATGTGTGTGTGTGCTGAGAGAGTCTTGTATATTTAAGAATATGGAGAGAAGAGTAAGAAAAATATTGAGAAGTTGTGAACTGTGTCAGAAATCTAAAGTAGTAAATTATCGATTGGAAGGAGAATTAAACTATATTAAAGTAGAAAAACCTTTCGACTTAGTAGCAGTAGATCTGTATGGCCCTTTGCCGAAGGGTAGGGGAGGAGTAATGTATATTTTTGTAGTGCTAGATACATTTTCCAAATATGTACGGTTGTATAGCGTGAAGCGAGCGACAAGTAAGGTGCTGAGCGAAAAGATCACACGCGACTACATGATCAACGTGGGGAAGCCGAAGGTGATACTATCTGACCATGGACCGCAGTTCATCAGTGGAAAGTGGCGCCAGACTCTAGGATGGGAAGGAATCATCCCAAAGCACACTGCCGTATATCATCCACAATCCAACCAGGCAGAGAGAGTCATGAGAGAAATAGGCCGGATCTTAAGAGCATACTGTCATGTAAAACACAGCGAGTGGCCGCTATATGTTCAGAGGATTGAAGACTGGCTAAACTGCACCACCCACGAGTCGACGGGGTTCACACCTTACGAGTTAATACGAGGGACGCGTCCACCGAGGATTTTGGAGCAACTATTTGAGTATCCACCAGAAACCAATATTATTGATCGTGATGTAAAACTTAGGCTGGCGAATGAAAATTTATTAACGAAGGGGGAGAAGAGAAAACAGAGGCATGATATGAAAGGTAAGTGGATGCAGTATGAGATTGGACAGCTGGTATTAGTACGGCGACATGATCTGTCGAATGCTCAGGATAAAGAGATCAAGAAGTTTTTCCTACTCTATGAGGGGCCGTACGAGGTAATAGAAGTTAAGATGAAGAATTCATATGTGTTACAGAACAGAGAGACGAGGGAGATAATGGGGATGCACAATGCTACGAATTTGAAGTTGTACTGGTCTCACAGGAGTTTTAATAATTTATCAATGTAGGTATGAATTTTAATTGAATGTTTATGTTTTCAGAAGGGATCCTCCCCCATTTTCGGGCGGTCACGACCTTACCAGTCCTGGCCGTGGTTTTCGGCAATTGGAGGCGGGCCATGGTTGGAGGATCTTCCTTCGGGTGGTGAAACAACGATGGTCCGGCTCCATCTAAATTGGTAGAAATTTGAAAATTGCACCACGTTTTGAACGGGGGGGACCCCTAAAGGTACGTGACATATTTTTTTTATACACTCATGGTGCAGCGGGTAGGTGTACCTGTCACGTACCTGCACTGCCTCGGAGTGTTTGTAAATATTGGAGGCTATGTATATATATATATATATATATAAAAGGCAGTGCATGCAAATTAAAATTTTAGTGTCAGTGGCGAAACCAAATTTAGCCACTGACCGCAGTTCCAGTGTAATCTGAAAAGATTGAGTTTTGTGGCTCCTGAGCTTGGAGTAAGGCAGACGGCGGGTTGGAATAAATGGGAAAATACGAGGAATAGATCTGGTGATAAAGGGATTAAAAAGGGGACGTGAATTCATGTAGTGTGTCTGCCTGGTTCCAAGTTGAGGCGCGGCAAAACCCCATTCTCGGCGATCACAGAGTCACTATTAATGATAAGAAGAATTAGCCTCCTAAGTGTAAAAAATTTTACTGTTGTATAGTTCGGATTGTTTATGCATTTAAATTTATATCGATAGCTGTATTTTATTTGGTGTAAAGAAATGACCAAGTATAATTGTAAAGTTTGTAGTATCAGTGAGAGTTGGGACATGAAGAAGTGTATAGAATAAAATAGAAACTTGTTGTCATGCAAGATATGTGGGTAATTTTGGGGGGTTGAGTGGTGTTAATAGAACTGCTATACTTAGGGAGTGCAGAAACTGCAAAGGTAGACGGGTTAGTTTAGTTATTAAGTGGCTAGTACGGTGGTGGCATGTGCCACCATAGGTAGCGATAAGTGTTGGGGGTAACAGAGAGTGTTACCTCCATCGGAGGCCAAAATGGCGTAAAATACACGGCACACCCTTTTATACAATTTTATATTGTATCCTGATAGATTGCCGTGCCGTGTATAATAATGATGTAGAGAACATGCCTGAATGTAGAGTTGATTTCCCCGACTTTTCGGGCGATTACTGCCTTACCAGCACTAATCGTGGTTTTGGCTAGCGGTCAGCTATGGCCATAAATTAAGAACCTTGACCATAGCTGGCTTGAAATTGGTTTATATTTGAAATTGATGGGGGGTGACATTAGGGGAATCCACGGAATTATGGAACAGCGGCTACCACTCTGTTCGAATAGGAACAGCAAGGCCAGGTGGTAGACCCGTTTTAAGGGCATGTAAATATATAACACAGATATGATATCTAAATAATATTAAAATGTAACATGGAAGCAAGGACACGGAGATGATAAATTCCTCCACCAATGCCGTCCTTGTGGAAGCAAATGGGCGCAACAGTCCACCAGCAAAAAAACAATAGTGTGTGTGGCAGGGAGGTTGCTCAGGGGAGCAACAAATTAAAATTTTGTAACTTAACAATGACAACTCACTCTTGAAGTAATTAAATAACTGTTTGATTTGAGAAAATTGATACAGTAGATGTTTATTATGTTTTGGTTATCATGTTTTAGTAGGTCATTAATCTTGTTAGGTTAGAGTGTAAGAATTATAAATATGTGTTATGTATTTTTTGTTATATAATTTTGTGCAGCATTTTTGAACAAAGGTCATTCGCCTTGCTAAGAAAATCAGCTGATCCGCTGTAGAATGTCGCTTATAAATTGTTTGCTAATTTTCAATGTAACTAATGTTTGAATATAATGATTTTAATGTGTTAACAGATTTTGATTTAAATGTTAGAAGTAATTTGATATAGTTAAGAATTTTAAATGATGTGTAAGAAATAAAAAAAAGGTAGATTTTGGGTGATTAATATTTTGTTAGGACATGTAGATCAGTCCATGTTGAGCTTAAAGGGGGTAATAGAGAGAATAACATTGTTGTGAATTAATGTAATGTAGAATTTGAGATGTAATAGTGACACAGTAGTTATGGGGAAAATATGCAGAGTACTGATTGATATATTGATGTAATAAATAAGTGGAGATATTTTGTAAATGAGAGTATTGTATTGGGAGAGTGATTAGAGTTGATGGGAATTTTGTAAGAGGGGGTGGTGTGGTAGGAGTCCGCAACGAAAGGTGTTGGGACGGGAAGGGACCATTTAGCGCCGGAAAGGGTTGCCTAGGAATGAAGTCCAGGGACCAGATAAGGGAATGAGCTTTGGGGGGGGGACATCCTGAGTACAAAGGGGTAGAGAGTATTTTTTTTTTATAAGAGTAGAATGATGCGAATTGAGTTGAGTAGTAAGTTGGGTTTAGAGATTGTTTGATAGATGTTTTGATAGAGATGGGTGTCATATTAGGTAAAGCTGTTAATGAGTGTTAGAGTCAGAAGGGGGTTATGAATATATATAAATGCCAAGTTGATACAATCAAGTTATTATAAATAATTAAATCACCCAAACTAATGGAGACTGAGAACGTTAAAGAAAGAGAGTCATAGTAAAAATATAAACTTAATGGAAACAAGTGACAAACTTTAATAGAATTTGAGAGTAAAGTAAAGTTGTAAAATGTGTAATTTTGAGTAATTTAAATGTCAATTTTATTGTTAATTATAATAATACTATGTTAATTTTAAAGGTCATATTTTATTATGTTGTTGTGTTTGAAGACAGAATTTTTAAAGATGTTTAATGTATTTTGTGATGTAGCCTATGTATAACCTATGTAGGTCAAGGTTGTGGACTTGACCCAGTTTGATCAGCTGATGGTTGATGGTATAAACTAGACCAGTTTTGGCAAGGAAGTGATGCAAATTTTGTCGTGTAATTGATTTAAATAATTTTAAATCTTTCTGAATATGAAAAAAAAATAATAATATTAAATTTGTAAATTTAATTTTTTTTTTTTTTTTTTTTTTTGTCCCTGCCATCTAACTGATGTTTTGAATTTCCAGTGTATTATTGTTTATGTGTATTACTAGTGTTTTTTACTGAATGGTATTGTTTAGTATGCATGTATAATCAAATGTTAGGATAAATGAGTTCATGTTTTAATTAGATGTTCAATTTATTTGTTTTTCTGATTATTAAGAGTAATGAAGAAAACTCATAGATTCAGATAAAAGATTTTTATTTTGATTTTTGAGATTAATGGTAATATAGATTTGGTTTTAATTTAAAGGAAACTTTTAAATTTGATAATAAGATTTTGATAGTATGTATAAATAAGTATATGTACGCGCCCAGTATTGCTGAAGGCGACCCAGTGTGCATGAAAAGGGGGAACATATCGGTTGAGGATCTGGCATGGTATAAGACCAGGGGTTTGGATTTTGGGGCGGTATGTTAGAGGGTTAGGTGCGCTGTGGTGCATGTCTGTGCGATTTTATCGTGTTGGGATCTCGAATAGAGAAGTCCAGTAATCTCGTTCAGGTGCAGCCATGGTCGCCGAGCCAGGGGGGTAGTTTACCCATGATGTATAAGAACTAAAGGGGGGTTGTTGGCACCATATCCTCACCGATCCTCTTAGGGGTTTAGCAATGAGATTTCTTCTGTTTCGGCAGAAGATCTCTCATTGGGGGGGGTATTGTAACGGGGCAAAAAGGGAAGGGTTTTCATTTTATTAAAAAATTATAATATTATTTTTTCCATCTGCACGGTCAGTCCCTATGTGAATTAAAATTGTCGTCAAAGGAACAATGAAGTGAGATTGTGAATGGTGAGGTGGCAACGGAATGCGGTGCCTAGTCTAAACACATGGTAATTAAGCATTGAGGCACGTACAAAGACGCGCAACATGAATATGCGCGCGTGGACGACGCAGATCAGACTCCAAAGGGACGCCACGAAAAATGGCAAGAGACAAAAACTTTGTTCCATACGGTTGGTTGCTGACGGATACTCTTAGAGGCCACGCCTTCCACAGCCTCAACATTTTCGCCAGTCAGCCTCATCAACACCTGTACCCAATGCAAAACCATGCTACCTAAACGGTAACGAAAAGTTGTGTAATCGCAGTGGCCGTGTATGTGCCTGGAAACAGTCAGACAAGGTGGGGATTTAGTTACCCGCCGTTTCATCAGTCGACGAAAGAACTTCTGCCAGCCGGGACCTCCTACAAAGTTCGCGAACTACAAAAACTTATAAAATGTCGACCAAGTGTTAAAAACGTAAATTAGAAGCAACCTATGTGCTCGAAATGAAGTGAAGAAGAAAAAGTGCACGGGTATTAAACTTTCGAACATAAAATCGGTACGGCGCTGGATCACCATAGATGCCCAGGACTATGGTTAAATGAGTTCATGTTTTAATTAGATGTTCAATTTATTTGTTTTTCTGATTATTAAGAGTAATGAAGAAAACTCATAGATTCAGATAAAAGATTTTTATTTTGATTTTTGAGATTAATGGTAATATAGATTCGGTTTTAATTTAAAGGAAACTTTTAAATTTGATAATAAGATTTTGATAGTATGTATAAATAAGTATATGTACGCGCCCAGTTAAGTCTAAGTAATCGACTGGCCATGACATTAAATAAATAAATCTATTTTGGGGGCTAAATAATTAAAATGGGGTAATAAAAAAGAATGAATGTGTGTGAATAGCAAGCTGGGTCGCTTTAAATTAATTAATGAATATTCTAAGGCAGATATAAGTAATGTGGTGAAATATGTTAAAATTATTGCTGGTAATAAGGGGCTTCACCTCAGTATCAAGTACAATTTAATTTAATTGTGGAAATTATGGTTGAAATTATTACAATAAATTCATTACTTCATTTTATTTACTAAAAGAGTTTACAAATTATTTAAACCACCTTATTTCATTTACTGTACTGTTAAGTTCGCCGTACGAATGGGGTTAGTCCACACTTAGAGATCAGGCCAGATCAAGAATTAAAAGGTAGGTGGAAGTTTCAATTTAATTCATTAATAAATACAATAAAGTAAATAAAGTTACAACCTGATGTTAGCACATTGGTATTTAATCTCTGCCATTGACAAATCGCGAAAACGTGAAACAGCGCTTACAAAAAATACTCACACTGACTGCGCTAATAATTCCACAACAATGCTGCTAGGACAACTGATACAAAATGGTGTCTAGTGAAGGCACCTAGCGGGAGAATCGGAACTAGCGTTCTACCAACTGCCAGAGAAAAATTCTCGTTACTTTTGGGTCCCCCCTCGTATAAGATAGCTGTAGACTTGAATGTGTTTTTACAAGGAAAAAGAGTCTACATATACAACAACCTGAATTTTTTAGGAGTTCTATAAAAAGGAAATTAAATGGTCTAAATGCCATTTGTTCAGGTGAAACTAAATAAATATGGCTATTTTACATTACAGGTAAAATTATAATTATAAATTTCTCAGTGAAGGTGTAACGCGTCAAAATGGGGTAATTTCATTTATTACAGTTATAGGGTATTTGTATTTCATTTATTTCATTTTTTGGGATTTTGTAAAAAATATTGTGCAAACGTTATTTCCATTGTAACAGACCACGTGTTAAGAGAACAGTTAGAACAAAGGCAAGACGCAGTTTCTGTTGTGTAACCAAGCCAAGAATTTGTACCACCCTCGAATTCTCAGAACTGTGCGTGAGTGTGACGGTGCACGCACTCAACGACTCAAGTATGCGCGCTGTTGGGACGCCGAGAGAAACAAACGACGCTGTAAAAAATGGTGCATGAGCGAACAGTTTGTAAAACCAACCAGCCAAGCTACAGGAAATGGAGCTAAGGACTGCCTCCGTGTTAATGACGTCAGTCTAGCAGCGCCTAATATCATCAGCCAACACTAGGAAAAAACACACTATGTGTTATATTCATAGCTGATAAGCCACAGCAAATCAGCTATGCACGGCGACGAAATCAGTTGGCAGTGAATACGAACTTCCTACCGCTCAACAAAGGACGTTTCTCAGTCTTACTCTGTGCGTACTGGCCGGTACAGAGCCAAGTTAGGCTCCGTATAAAATTTTATGTTTTACCGATAATAGAGTGAAACAACAGTAAAAATTTATGTGACCGCGGTCAATCAAAAGTGTACAACAGAACCAGATATTTTTCGGACATTTAAAAAACACGAACTTTAAAAGAACAATGGGTGTGCGCGGAGACCACGTTGCCGGGGCTTATTCATTCTAATAAAAGTGTAAGGGCTGTGGGGATTAAAATGGTTTGGGGTTTTTAAAAATAATTAAATTGAATATATGTTAGAAAGGCAGGCTGGGCTGTTTATATATATATATATATATATATGTGTGTGTGTGTGTGTGTGTGGGTGTTATATAGAAGGTAAGGTAATTATGTTTTTGTATTAATAATCATCTATGTATAAGTCTGTCATTCCAAGTTTAAAAAACAGAGTAGAGAATAACAAATTTTTTGATTTTATACATGTAAGATGCTCAACAACAGCAAAAATTAAAAACTATTATCTTTCAAATGATAGATATTGAGAGTTAAATTCTTTCAAAAACCTTATTTCGTTTTATGTACTGTCAAGTTCGTCGAACGAATTGGGTTCGTCCCCGCTATGCGATCCGGCCAGATCGAAGATTAAAGGTAAGTGGAAGTTCCAAAATAATTAATAAATAAAATACCAAAAGTAATAAAGTTACAATTGTTGCCATGACGCCAGGATGTAATATAACAAAAAAGGTTGTATTACACCGGCCTACATTTGACAGTACATTGAACGAGGTACGGCTACGAAAGCAAAATTGTATTGATGTGAACTTACGTAATTATGATAGAAGGTTGATTTCGTATATGTTGAAATATCAGTTTTGAAAAAAGACTAATCATTGGCAGTTGTTACGTGTAAAAAAAAAAAAAAAAAAAAAAAAAAAAAAAAAAAAAAAAAAAAAAAAAAAAAAGTCAAGTAAAAATGTCTGAGAACAGAAAAAAAAGTAGTGTAATAGATTCAGTTATGAGTGAAAGTGACCTTGAGTCGCAGTCGCTGAATGAAAGTGGTATGCTGACAAGTGGGCCGAGCGCTGTTACAGAAACAGCTGTCGGCGGTAATGTAATCGTTCATTCCACTCCGATTGCGGCTCAAACACGATTAAGCGAAACAGATGTTGATTCTGGGATTCAGTTGACCCCAGTTTCAACCAACAAAAATAAACAAGCCGATGACATGGATGTAATAAGTATTATGTTGAGTCAATTTAAAGAATTAAATAAACGTTTTGATAGCAACGAAATAGCTTTTCGTCAGCAAAATATTAAAAATGAGACTATATTTAAAGAAATTAAAGAGCAGAATACTCAGTTTCAGCAAAGTATTAGTATACAATTTGATAATTTGAGTCGTGTACTAGATAAACATATTGATGAACATTATGAAAGTATGAAGTCACAATTGTCAGAGTCCATAAATGAGCAATTAGAGTGCCGTGTTTCTGATATAACCAATGATATAACTAATAAAGTAGAGAAACAGATCACGGAACAATATAGCGTCATAAATACAATTGTTGAGAAACAAATAAGTGAATGTAACACCAATACTGAATGTAAGGTTAGTTATGCTATGAGTCAGATTGAAAATAATAATAGTAAAATAAGTGAAATAGAAAATAATTGTAAGATTGAATTTAAGACCATACACGATACAATAAGTGACCTTGAATCTGATAGTAACCTTAAGTTAATGAATGTTAAAAATGAATTGAGCATGGCCATCAGCCAACAAGTAAACACTGTTACTGAGCGAGTAATTATGACTCGTGACGTAAGCAGTGAAGTTGAGTTAGAGACATTCAGCTGTGGCAACAAAAGAGTACATCCTATGCAGTTCATAAATAGAGTGAGAGAGTTCAATAAGTTTAGTACTAATAACTGGGAAGTTCAATTATTAAAAATTTTAAAATGCTTCAAGGGTAGTTCGGAGATATGGGCCGAGGTACACAAAACGGAATGGGGGTGTTTTGAAAGTTTTGAGTCCGCATTCAGAAATAAATACTGGTCTGAAGAAGACCAAGAAGTATTACGAAGCAGAATTATGGGAACCGGGAATTTTGGGGGGCCCAATAATAATATAACCGGGTATGTGATGAGAATATTTAATGAGGCAAAGTACTTAGAACCGCCATTGCCATTTAGATCCTTCGTGAGGCATATCAGTAAGCATTTGCCAAGAGAAGTACAAATAACACTAATGACGCGGGAGGTAGCTAATATCAGAGAACTAGAAAACATTTTAGATGTGTATCAGAATATCCGGGACCAAGAATTGAGTCGTCGTCAGAACCAGCAGAATGTAAATAATGGAGGTCATCAGGGACCGCCGAGAGGACCTACAAATGGACCAGCATACCCCAGACGAGAACAAAATAATCTAGGACCAATGTGGACTTGTCCAGCATGTTCACAGGAGAATTATGCTTCACAGAATTTTTGTTTTAGATGCAGGAGAGAGAGACCGGGGCAGCGACAGGGACCACAACCCGCACAGAATCAGCATGCATACCAACGAAGGGGAGAGGGCCAAGGAGGAGCGCCGAAAGGCAACGCTCACGAACAGCGAAGAAACCAGCACGAAAGAGGACACAACACAGCAGTGGCGAGCACGTCTGCGGGAAACTAAGAGAGACAATGGAACACAGGACCCGACCGTTGTCGCCGGAAGTTTCTGGGGTCCAAATAGATGACAGATATCGAAGCAACGTTGTTATAACAGATTTATCTGAGGAATTATTGGAGGAGGAAGATTTTGAAGCAGGGAGACGGGAGAATGGACTGACTGAGGTGAAAATCAATATAGAAGGTAAGGAGATTAAAACTTTAATAGATACAGGTAGCGAAATCTCTGTTATTTCGGAACACGTACTAGATGAGTTAAAAGAAATAAATAAAAATATTCCATCTTTGCCAGTAGCGGGGGTGACGATTGTAGGTATTACGGGAGTTACAAGTAAAAGAGTCACGAAACAAGTTCATTTAAATATGATAATTAATGCGGTAGGGCACGATAATACATTTCTAGTCGTACGGGGATTAAATCTTGAGGTTATATTGGGAATTGATTTTCTGATTAAACATAAGGCGGTGATTGATTTTCATAAACGGGTGTTAGAATTAAATAGTGAAGGGGAACCAGTAAGTATTAATTTTGAGCGGGTGTTAGATGCGGTAAGAATTTCGGGGGTAAGGGTGATACATAATCGGGGTAATAAACAAGAAATGGAAGTTAGTATGAATGTATGTAGTGAGAGTAAAATAGAATGTGAGGAGAATGTAGACCACTTATGGAATGAGAGAGCACGTAAATTTTGTAGTGAGGGTGGCGTAATAGGGAGTTCTCAACGTGAATCGTTGTGGCGGGTAGTAGAGAATTTTAGAGAAGTGTTTGCCGATATACCAGGGAGGGCAAGAAACTATGAATGCGAGTTGAAGGTAAGGGAACACGCACCCTATGTGCAAAGAAGTTATCCGGTACCATATGCAAAGAGAAGAGCGGTTCAGATTGAGTTAGAGAAAATGTTAGAGGGAGATATAATTGAGCGATCTGTATCACCATATTCTAACCCCTTAGTAGTAGTGATTAAAAAAGATGGTAGAGTCAGGTTATGTTTAGATGCCCGCAAAATCAATCAAATAATCATTCCAGACAGGGAGTCACCTGAAGCGATAGAAGAAATTTTTCAGAAGTTCAGCGGCGTACAATATATGACCTCTTTAGACCTAACCGCCGGGTATTGGCAAGTTCCGTTGGCAGCAAATAGTAGAAAATATACAGCCTTCTTATTCAATGGAAAAAATTATCAATTCAAAAGACTACCGTTTGGATTGAACACCAGTGTAGCTAGTTTTATCAAGTGTCTTGACGAAATTTTGCAACCCCATAACTTAGATTTTTTAACCATATACGTTGATGATATTCTGATAGCTTCTAGAACATTTGAAGAGCATGTAGAACATTTAGAATATGTATTGGAGAAGTTATACCAGGGAGGTTTGACAGTGAATTGGGACAAATCGAAATTTTTGCAAACTGAGATACATTTTTTAGGTTTCATCATAACACCTACAGGGATACGTGCCAATCCGGATAAAGTAGAATCCATCCTGACGTTTCCGGAGCCTAAAAATATAAAACAATTGCAAAGTTTTCTTGGTCTCTGTAATTTTTACAGGAAATTCCAGCGGAACTACGCCCAGACGACGGCCCGACTCAGCGCAGTGCTGCAAAAGAACAAACAATGGAGGTGGGGAGATAACGAAAGAGCAGCGTTCAACGAAATCAAAAATAAGTTCGCCGATATGATTTTAATGAACCATCCGAATTTTAATGATAAATTTTACTTACAGACAGACGCCAGCAATATAGCGCTTGGAGCGGAACTGTACCAAGAAGACGAGGCGAAAGAACACAAAACCATTGCCTTCGCCAGCCGGACGTTGCTAGCCGCAGAGCGTAACTATACTACCACCGAGAAGGAGCTCCTCAGTATAGTGTTCCCCGTGAAGAAGTTCCGTACGTATCTGCTGGGTAATAAAACCATCATCAGGACGGACCATAAAGCGCTGTCGTTCCTGAATACTTGTAAACTCACACACAGCCGGATAACCAGGTGGGTGTTAGCTCTTCAAGAGTATAATTTTTCTTGGGAATACATTAAGGGTGTAGAGAACAGGGTGCCAGACACACTAACACGAGTAGACACAGACAGAAATAGAACGGGTAGAGATATTAAAGAAATACAGATTTATAGACTATCCCGGGAAGATAAGCTTTTTGGGGAAGAATTGAAGGATATAAATGTAATGCAAAGAGCTGATAGTAAATTAAATAAGATAATTACTATTATAGAATCAGACGTAGATGAATTTGGGTATAAACAATATTTTCAAGTGTTTAAAGGGAGTTTGTTTAAAAAAGTAGAGGGGAGAGAGAGGGATTGGAGGTTAGTTATACCTGAAGGGTTGATAGAGAAAATAGTGTGGGACTGTCACCTTAGATACGGGCATTTTGGGGCACGGAAGTGTGTGAATGTGTTAAAGGAATCTTGTCTATTTAAAAATATGGAGAAACGCGTCCAAAAAATACTCAGAGTTTGCGAGCTATGTCAGAAATCTAAAGTTGTGAATTATAGGTTAGAAGGAGAACTAAATTACATTAAAGTAGAAAAACCATTTGATTTAGTAGCTGTAGATTTGTACGGCCCATTGCCAAAGGGTAGGGGCGGAGTGATGCATATTTTTGTTGTACTTGACACATTTTCCAAATATGTAAGGTTATATAGCGTGAAGCGAGCAACAAGTAAGGTGCTGAGTGAGAAGATAACACGCGACTACATGATCAACGTGGGAAAGCCGAAGGTGATCTTATCCGACCATGAGCCGCAGTTCATCAGCGGGAGATGGCGCCAGACTCTCGGATGGGAAGGTATTATCCCAAAGCACACCGCAGTGTATCACCCGCAGTCCAATCAGGCGGAGCGAGTCATGAGGGAGTTGGGAAGAATTTTCCGAACATACTGCCATGCCAAACACAGCGAGTGGCCACTCTACGTCCAGAAGATTGAAAACTGGCTTAACTGCACCACCCACGAGTCAACAGGGTTCACACCTTATGAATTAGTAAGAGGAAAGCGTCCGCAGAGAATTTTGGAGCAATTAATTGAGTATCCACCAGAAACCAACACTATTGGTCGCGAGGTAAAACTTAGGCTAGCGAATGAAAGTTTATTGACCAAAGGGGAGAAGAGAAAACAGAAGCATGATATGAAAGGTAAGTGGACGCAGTACGAGGTTGGACAGATGGTATTGGTGCGACGCCACGATTTATCAAGCGCGCAGGATAAGGAGATCAAGAAATTTTTCTTACTCTATGAGGGGCCGTACGAGATAATAGAGGTAAAAATGAAGAATTCGTATGTGTTACAGAATAGAGATACTAGGGAGATAGTAGGAACGCACAACGCTACAAATTTGAAATTATTTTGGTCAGCATAAGGGTTTTATAAATGATTAAGTGTATGAATGTAATTTAATTGTTTTTTCTATATGTTTCTAGAAGGGATCCTCCCCCATTTTCGGGCGGTCACGATCTTACCAGTCCTGGCCGTGGAATTCGGAACTTGGAGGCGGGCAATGGTTGGCGGATCTTCCTTCGGGCGGTGAAAACAACGATGGTCCGGCTCCACCAAAATTGGTATAAAGTAGAAAATTAACTACACATTTGAACGGGGAGGGGGACCCCAAAAGGTACGTGACGCATTATTATCATTAATACACTCTAGGTGCAACAATCTTGATGTACCTGTCACGTGCTTGCACTGCCTTAGAGTGTTGTACATAAAGGAGGCTACACCTAAATACAAGGCAGTGCATACAATTTAACAAATTTTCAGTGTCGGTGGCAAAGAAATTCAAGTTGAGCCATTGACAGTAGTTTTGCGTAAGCCGAAATGAAGAGTTTTGCTGAGAGGCAGATTTGGCGACAGTTCAGACGGCGGGTCTGGAGAAATGAGAGAGTCAAAGGGAGAAGAGTTGGGATTAAAGGGGGGAGTAATTTCACAAAGCAGATCTGAACTTGTCCCCAAATTTGCCTCATAGCAAAACACCCTCGTTTCAGGCGGGGATACTGACCACTAGAATATAAGTTATAGATTTAAAATGTAAATAAATTTTAGAATTAAGTGACCAAATATAATTGTCAAGTTTTAGTATCAGTGAGCATGGGAACGTTTTAAAAGATGTGTAATAAAATAAAAACTTGTTATCAATACAAGATGTGGGGATAATTTTGGGGGGTAGATTGGTGCTCAATGAAGTGATAGGACAGTGGAGTGTGGAACTGCAATTGTCGAAAGTTTTAGTTTATCACTTAATTAGTTAGTTATTAAGGTGCTATTGCGGGGGTGGCCTGTGCTCTCGTAGATAGTAAAATGGGTTGGGGGTAACAGAGAGTGTTACCTCCATCGGAGGCCAAAATGGCGAAAATGTGCGACACACCTTTTCGTGCAAATTAAATTTGTACAATGATAGACGTTCGTGTCGCACATACTAATGATGAAGTAGAGCAGGCAATGAAATGAAGTTAGATTTCCCCGACTTTTCGGGCGATTACTGCCTTACCAGCACTAATCGTGGATTTGGCTAGCGGCCAGCTATGGTCATATCAAGTCCCTTGACCATAGCTGACTTGAAATTGGTATATAGTAAAATTAAATGGGGGGTGAAATTTAGGGGAAATCCAGGTACTATGGAACAGCGGCTACCACTCTGTTTGTGTAGGAACAGCAAAGCCAGGTGGTAGACCCGTTTAAGGGCGTTTAATTATAACCAAGAATATGTTGATATTCAGACGTTAAATGTAACTGCCGAAGCAAAGACACGGAGAGGTCAAACTACTCCAAAATATGCCGTCTTTGTGAAAGCGAGAAGGCGCCACAGCCTTACATAACTTGCAATAGAGTGTGTGGATGGGAGGTGACTCAGGTGAGTCACGAATTTAAATTTTATATCATAAAAATTGCTAACTCAAATTTTGACCCAATAAAATGCTTGTGCTCTGTTTAAATAACTAGCTGCTCATACATTCACTATAAGGTGTTAGTTGTTTAATTTTTTAAAGGTAATATTGTATTTCAGTAGGTTAGATATAATAGTTAATGTGAAGTATACGTTTTATATAAGGTGTGTATTTTTTAAACTAAGCCAATAATTAAACCGTCTGGCAGGCGGTTAACACAAAGTATCAGAATCAGAAAGAGGGGAAACAAAGAGGTCAGAAGTGAGTATTGATAAACCTATATATTTCATGTAATTTGTAAAATTATGAGATGTGTTTTCATTGTGTTAGGAGACCAGCTGATCAGCAATAAAATGTCACTGGTATATTGGTTATAAATGTTCCAAGTAATTAATATGCTATTTAAAGTAATGATAAAAGTAATTTAAGGTGGTAAGATTTTCAATGAATTGTCAGAAATAATAAAAGATAGTTTTGGGTGATGAATATTTTATGGGACATGTAGATCTGTCCAAGTTGAAGTCCAAGTTAAAGAAATAGTAGAGATGAAGATAATGTAATGTTGTTTTGAGTTAATATATGTTATAGAATTTTGAGAAGTATTGATGTTGACACAGTAGTTGTGGAGAATATATGTAGAGTTTTGAGTGATATATTGTTGTTTATAATTGATGATGTTATTTTGTTGTATTTGAAGTGAGGTAATGAGATTGAGATTTTTTGGGGATGGCAATTTTGTAGTAAGGGGTAGTGTAATGTAGGAGTCCGCAATGAAGTTTGGGACGGGATGGGATCGATTTAGTGGGGAAGGGGTCGACTCAGGTAGAATCCAGGGACTAGATAATGGGAAATGAGCTTTTGGGGGGGGAACACGTATCCCAAGTACAAAGGGTTAGAGAGTATTTTTTTTATATATCGAGAGAAGGTGGCGAATTGAGGTTTAATGATAAGTTGGGGTTTAGAGAGTGTTTTGAGAGATGTTTTTGATAGAGATGGGTGTCATGTAAGTTACAGTTGTTAGAGGTTAGAGTCGGAGGTAGAAAGATTATATATGTATACAGATCAAGTAGTACATTAAATGAGATAAATGTTTAAATCACCCACAGTAATGGAGAGTAAGATTATCAAGTACAGAAAGAGATTTATAATAAAGATATAAAATTTTATTTTGAAACCAGTGACAAAATTTGGATAGAATTTGAAAATAGTAAAATTAAGAAGTGTTTATTTTGAATAATTTAAATGTCAATTTGCTTATTATTTATAATCATATTTTGTTATTTTAAATGTTTTATTTTGTCATGTTTTGTGTTTCAAG